>VZRQ01002125.1:288936-373971 GCA_013397975.1 Machaerirhynchus nigripectus
CCGCGGCGGCGCCGGCCCGGACCTCGCGGATGAGCCCGGTCCCGGGATAAGCGCACCGCCACCCCCGCCCCCGGGACGAGGAGGTGGAGCTGCGCCTGGCAGACGCAGCGGCCTCCACGCCCAGATCTCCATTTAATTCTTCAACGATAAAAATGCCGGGACGGGCGCCGGGAGCCCCGCCTGGGCGCGCTGGGATGGAGGCGCCGCTTCCCATCGCAGGGGAACAGGCGACGCGCGGAGCTGTTCGGCGCATTCCCCTTCTTGGAAGAAAGAAGCCTCCCTGAGACGTGCTTCCAGTCAATTCATGTCTACGTTGATGAGGGAAACTTTCCGACAGTGTCATTTATTGCCAAGCTGAGAAAATGCACTGGTTTTGCAAAGGAAATAACCTCTTTTAAAAGGTTAAGAGACTTGGGTGTCACACAGACTTGGGACGTAATTGAAGCCGAACACAGATAGAACATGCTAATATGGCTAAATTCAGCAGAGGAAACCTGAAATGTAATAAATACGCTTATGTTGTACTGTTGTTCGCCCTATTCCTTATATAGTGGAGGTCTTATTTAGGCTGATAGGACCGACAGGTATCAGTTTTGAAGTTCAGAAAATGGTTAATCCAGACTGTTTAAGCGGGTGATTGAATTTCATTGGTTTCATTTGATGCAGAACAGGAAATTGGCTTCCATGAAGTAAAATGCATGACTGCAGTGCATTTCTTCCCACACATGTGCGTTGCTGTAGCTGTGGTCTAGGGGAAGTAAACACAAAAAAAACCAAACCAAAAAAAGCATCCACGAGTGATGCTTTTCTGTTGGCTTCTGGCTTTTATGGCACAAGACAGATTTGTTCAATAACAGCTTTCCTTGTGAGGGAAGAAAAGACTTGATATTCTTTGCCTAGCATGAAGCAGCAAATCACTGGAAAAGTAGTTTTGCTAGTGGAGAGTTTGACAGAATCCAGATAGAAAGTATTTAAGAGGCAAAAGTACATTTAGATGATCAGTGCTGAAAGAAAAAGTGTTGTACCTAACACGTACCAGCCAACACCAAATGTAGCTGAAATCATTGTGGTTTGTTTGCATGTCTTTTGTTTCCTTGTGTTTACATGATGGTGTACTATCATACAAAGGGTCTGGATAGAAATGCAAGAACTAAAACTATTATTGAAAAACAGAACTAGAATGAAACAGCAACATGATAGTATGGATATTGAAAAATACATTGGAATAAAAAGTACTGAGTAGCGTTGTGTGAAAAAAAAATTGCATTGCTGTCTTTGTTCTTCCTTCTCATTTTTTTTTCTTGAGAGTCATCTTGAAGAAAAAGTTGTATGTGGCTTTTTCAGAGTATTTTTAGGAATCTGATATGGCCTTCTATCAGCAGACTTGCATATGAAGGGAGATTTCTAGCAACAGACAAAACTACTCTGAGGAATCCATGTTATTACATGAAATCAAAATTTAAGCATCTGGATCTCGGGGAGTGAGAAAATATAATAAAGAGATGCAAAATTTCAACCGCCTGGAATTTTTAGATGAAATAATGGTCAAAAATTTTAGAAAGTTTCCAAAATTCCTACAGATACCTAATGTACAATGTGTAGTGTCATGACTATAAAGATTCTATGAGAAATGGAGCAAAAGGAACTGATTGGTATAATAAACTGTGCCATGTGAATCTGAAGCATATGTCAAACTTCAGCTAAAAATAAAAGTAGCAGCCAAGGTGAGACAGATGTAAAAATTTAATAGGCTGAAAAAGTACTTTGCTCTAATTTTGAATTAAGGTAATGAGATGGAGAATTGGCAGATTGATAATAAAGATGAAGGAGGAGAAATAATAAAACAGGAATGAAAAATCAAGGTTCAGACATGGTAAGAATAGAAATTCAGTTAGTTTTCTCAGTCTGTGCAAGAACAGTGTCTAGCAGATGTAATTCCAGGCCCAGTAGTAAAGAATTTCTAGCAGCTTTGTGGAGTTTAGAATACCATGTGATCAAAGAATAGCAAATTTAACACATATATTTGAGAAATTAAGAATGATTAGGAATGTCCTCTATTCTGCACTACCCAGTGTGTTGCAGACCAATATATGTTAAGAAAATAGGAGTTCAAGATGTGGAGAAATGGTAAACTTATTTCCTTTTCTAATTGTTAGTGCTGCCAAGCAGTCCTGCTAATGGCATGAAGCTATGGAAAGGGTAAATATAACCTTAGGGTTTATTTCACAAAGTTCCTGGTAGAATTAGTGAACTATTAAAGCTAACATTGAAGGCATGGCTGAGATCTTCTCTGAAATATTTTATTTAATTCTGTTTCCTCCTTGTTTACATAGATCAATTTAGATTGAAACAAGGACAGAAAAGAGTCCAAAGAATGAGGCAGAGGCACGTGGCTTTTTTTAACCTATAAAAATGAAATTCCAAATGGGATATACCTGTTGCTGGTAAATAATTTTGGAGTAAGAAGGTAAAAAAGTAACTCAGTTGAAGGTCAGTCAAAGCACAGAATAAATGAGAGTTAATGGCCATATAACTTTGGCACATTTTATATTCCAGTAAGATTTCCAGCAAGAAACACTGAAGTTATGAATCTGTTTACAAGAGAAGTAATAGAGTTTCTACTGCTGTTTGAAAGTCGAAAATAAATAGGTTACAAAATTTGGCAATCGCAGTCTGGTGTTGCTTGCATGACACTGCAGGTGAGTTGTGCTTGGAGCTGGCTCCCTTTCATCGAGGATGATTCCAATGGAGCGTGGAATGGTTGATCCTGTTATTAGCTGGTCACAAGTAGTGTTCCCCAGGGCTCAGTATTGGGGCTTGTCCTTTTTAATATCTTTATGGGTGACCTGGATGAGGGGACTGAGTGCACCTTCAGTCAGTTCACAGACGACACTAAGTTGGGCAGGAGTGTTGATCAGCTGGATAGTTGGAAAGCTCTGTAGAGGGATCCGGACTGGATTGATGGGCCAAGGCAAACGGTATGAGGTTTGACAAGGCCAAGTGCTGGGTCCTGCCCTTGGGTCACAACAACCCTATTGCAGCACTACAGGCTGGGGGCAGAGTGGCTGGAAAGCTGCCCAGAGGAAAAGGACCTGCAGGTGCTGGTCAAATCTGGCTGAACATGAGCCAGCTGTGGGCGCAGGTGCCAAGAAGGCCAAGGGTATCCTGGCCTGTATCAGAAATAGCATGGCCAACAGGACCAGGGCAGTGATTGTTTCCCTGTACTCGGCACGGGTGAGGTCACACTTCCGCTCCTGTGATCCCTCTTCTCTCAAGCAACAAGAAAGGTGAAATGGTGTCAAGTCGCAGCAAGGGACGTTTAGATTGGATATTAGGAGAAAATTCTTCACTGAAAGGTTTGTCAGGCATTGGAACAGGCTGCTCAGGGCAGTGGTGGAGTCACCATCCCTGGAGCAGTCCTGGAGGTATTTAAAAGACAAATAAACGTGGTGCACAGGGACGCGGTTCAGTGGTGGACTTGGCAGTGTTAGGTTAATGCTTGGACTAGATCACAAAGGTCTTTTCTGCCCTAAATTATTGTGATTCTATGCTTAACATAAAACGACAATTTGTGTTTGGAGGCTATAAAGTTTCTTACTAAAAGAAACTGATTACTTGATTCTAAAAATGTGCCTCAGTCTTGCCTGCTGTCTCTTAGTACTTGCTTGAGCATATGTGCTAGAACCTAGACAGGATTAGCGATTGCTGCTGACCCCATTCTGGAACAATGGCGGCCTTTGTGGGTTCTTAGGATTGGATCCTATTTCAGCCAGTAATGTTGCAGAGTGATGGGAAGAGATGACTCTCTTGGAGGTTTCAATAAACTGAACTTGAACGCCTTTTTTTTTTCTTCAAAAAAAAAAAAAGGCGTTCTTTTTGTCTTCACTGACATTCTAAACATATCAACCACTGATGCTAAAATGTGGGAATCAGGATAGTACCACAGATGTGGGATTATTTGCAGGCAGACTTGAAAGCTTTAGAGGTGGCTACCAAGACAAAGAATAATTAGTTTTTATTTTCTTGGAGAGATTTTTCACTGATGAAGATGAAGAAAATGAGCTTTTCCTTTAGATCCTGAAGGAAACATCCCCCAGTAACATTCTTGGAGAGCTGTTATATAGATGGAATTTGCTGACTGTAGATGGTGTAAGAAGCTGTACTGCTCAGGAAGGGGAATCCAGACATTAAGTGTGAAAACTTGTTCTGTTTTTGCCTATGTAAAATAAGTAGAATCAAACCAAATTCTGCCAAGGCTCAACCTTAGCCTGTGCTTGCAAATATTGCTGCCGTCCTGGAGGACAACACAAAGTCACTTGACATGAAGATTTAGTGGTCTAAAATCTAAGTCAGTTCATTTGCCTGGAAGCAGAAGATGTTAATCTGAGCAAAAACACAGAGTACTTATTCCAGGCTCTGGGAAGAGCTCCTTCATCCAGTATCTGTGCAAGCCATCCCTCTTACATATGCAAGATCGTGAGAGCCAAGGCTACTTTGCTGCACCAGCCTCCCCATTTCTTTTTCCTATCCTCAATTTCATTCTCCTCTTCTACAGCTGTCAGTGTGGGCCAGCTGGCTCCAGATTCGGCATCTAACTACTGGCAGGGACAGTGGTGTCAGCCTGCAGGGCTGGAGCCCTCCTAACCACTGCAGCTGGAGGTTGCCACTTGACAGAAGGGTATCCCTTCACTATACCACAGGTTTCCATCCTGCCTTCTTGTCATGCATACCTTACTAATGGTTTTCAGCGCATCATTTGCTGATAGCAGAGATGTCACAAATCATCAGGAATTTTTGGGTCTCATCCAATTTGTAAGAAAACATGGTCTCTAGCAGGTATTGTTATCTCTCTTTTCTATATACCTTAATATTATGAAAGCATCCTCTGCATTCTTTTCCAATATATGTGCACTCTACTGACATTCATAGCATTTTCCTGCCTTCCCTTTCTTTCTTACCTAATTTCAGTCTGCATTATTCTTACTCCCTATTTCTTTCCCAGCACCAGTTCTCTATCTCCTTTCTCCATCTCTTTTTCTATTCTCAACATTAATGCATCTCACTTGAACAAGCCCTGCCTTGTCTCTGTCACCTTGGTTCCTAGTTTCGTTGCCAGTTTATCGCAGTGTCACCAAAGAAAGCTCCCTTCTACGGTTAGGTGCACCTTTCCCAGCATCCTTTCATTGACCCCAAACTATTGAGTCTCCACAGCCTCACTATCTGGAAATGCTGTTGTCATTCCCAGCTCTTTTCATGGTTTGTTGGAAAAAAAAGCCTGTTCCCCAGCTTCTTACCCACCCTCATATCTGTCAAACCCCACTGATGTTTCACAATTCCCACCCTTACTTGGCACAACCTTCACTACTCCTTTGGGCTTTTCTTTCCCACCAGTCTGCCGGAATTCATCAGTTGCCATAACTTTTCATTGCCTGCACTGATAGTCTCGTGCTTTTTATGTGCCTAGAGGCAGGGAAAATAGGATGATTTTTTCTGTTTAGTTATCATTTCAGTCTGATTAACACTATATATTGAGAGAAATATGGCATAGAGAGGGCAGAGTCTTTGCAGATCATGGAGTCATAGAATGGTTTGGGTTGGAAGGGACCCTAAAGATTATCTAGTTACAACTCCCCTGCCATTTAGATATTTAGATATTAAAAGATGACACTTTTCTGAACATAAGCGTACTACATTTTTTATACTTCATGGTGGGTCAGCCTAGATTCAGGTCAGAAATATATCAGGTGATTTCCCTCCATTCAGTCCAGTGTCACAGTGGACTATTTAGCCTTTGAGTCAATGGCTCAAAGGCTAAATAAGCAGTTGGTAATGTAACCAAGAGCAACATATGGTTCAAAGGATAGAAATACTTAAAATTTGCCTCTAGACCATAACAGTTGTGTCATGCACAACCTGCTGTCATAAAGACCAGAGAAGAGGGAGGAAAAAACAATTTATCCCAAATACAAACAGAGGTTCGGAAATGTTTGCAGTAGTTGCACACTATTTCCGGGGTTGCAACACCCGCGGTACCTCAGCAAAACCACGCATACATAGTTTCTCTGATAACTCAGTGCCATTCTGAGCAGAATGAACCAAGCCCAGTGTGGTGAGAGCAGTCAAAATACTAGTGATGGCCATATGTGTACATCTTTTAGCAGGACCGAAGTGTATTTAATGTACTTGCCCTGTGGTGCTGTTACTGAGAGACACATATGTGAATAATATGGCTATTAACTATTGCATGCACCTGAATACATAGTTATTTTCCAAACTTGTGTACATAGAGATGCAGTAGAGTATGGCCTTATCTCATCAGGTATTTTCCATTACACAGTGTTGTAAGGCTCATCCCATGGCTGGAGTCAGGTCTTCCCTTCAGAATTGATGGTCCCATTTCTCCTGACTGATTGTGCATCACTTCAAGCATTATAAACAGCATTCGCCATTAAACCCCAAAATAAACATTGTAATGTAAATTAGGTCCGGGTTGTCAAGAGGTTAGATGGCTTTGCTCTAGTTATTACTTCAGTTAAATACTGTAATAATAGCATTCTTTCTATTGCAAGCAGTTGAGTGGGTGTATATGTAGCAATTGTCTAAGTGGGTAGAATTTGCACAGATGAAAATGAAGTAAATGAGCTGTAATATCAAGTGTGGGTGACATGCCTCCCTTTATACACCCTTTCACCTTGCCCACGCAGGAGCTACACACCAAACAGGGCAGCCTTCTGAAGGTCATAAAACCTTACAGGAGCATGGGTTTTGCTGAATGGATCTGTGTAGAATGCTTTATGCTTCAGGAATTTAAGAAGAAAGTACTTGTTTTGGACATTTATGAAACTGTAACTTCAAATATTCTGCCTACAGTGAAAGTTTTATGGATGTTTTTTTCTGCATCATTAAGACAAGGTTATGTGAATAATGATCTTGACTAAGCCACAGCAGATAGAAAACACTAAAACCTATTTGAGGGGTTTTTTATGTTGGATTTTTTTTTTGGTTGGTTTTTGGGGTTTGGTTTTTTTTTGAGAGAAACCGCAGTTCTTCTCATAGGGGAATATATTTAAAGACAAATGAGAAAATGTTGTAACATCATTTCACATTACAGGAGTGTTACATTCTTAAATAAAACCAGAAAGCCCAGCCAGAAATGTGACAAACATCCCAGATAGGTTGATGAGGAGTCAGAAGCTGTAGTGAAGTTTCTTACTGGGGCAGTTTTTCTCATGGTAGAAAGTACAACAGATTAATGCCTCAATAACATGCTTGGTCCAGTGTCACTAAGGCATTTGAACCATCTCTTCAGTAAGCCACTGAACTGGAAGGGACAGAGTCACCTCAAGAGGGGATCAGATCCATCCCCTTGCTTATGGCACTGCTGCCTGTGTCCGTGTCTTCATAGGTATTTGTCTGTATCAGTCTAAAATAAGTCTAGTGATAGAGATTACCCCACAACACTCCAACGTGTTAATTAATATTACTATTTTGTTATGAATTTTCTGTAAAGCAAACAGGCATTTCAGGAGATAGAGGATTGTTTGTTGGAAGGGATTGAAAGATGACAAATTAAAGCACTTTAATAATCCATTAAGATTAGTAGTAATCAGAGATACACATTTTCTTGGTTGCAATTTTAGATGTTCAGTGCATGACAAGAAAAAAAATTCAGGAGCTCTTCAGGAGCATGTAAAATCAAGTAATTTTCACAATTAAACAATAATAAATCATGATTTCAAATAATTTTGCAAAGGCAATGCTATTAGCTGAAAGGAATCTGAAAAAGGGGGAAGAATTTAAGCTTATATTTTAGTACTAAGAAAGTGAATCAAAACCATCATACTTGCTTAATTAGACTGACTTAAACCTTTTATCTCCCCTGCATGTTTTTCAGTCCTCTTTTCCTTTTAGAAAAAGTAACAAAGTGCTTCTTGAACTTAGTTCTTTTTTCTGGATTTTCAATTTCTAGATTTTCAGTGATCAGCCACTCTTTGTACCCAATCAAATGAGGATTTTTCAATACCTCTATTACTAGCAATGAATTAAATAGCTGATTTACAACACAGTTACTTTATCCTATCTTAGATTTACTGGTATCTAAGGTTACATTGTGTCATGGTTTAACCCCAGATGGTAACTGAGCACCACGCCACCGCTGTTCACTCCGCTCCCCTGGCCTGCAGCTGGGATGGGGAGGAGAATCAGAAAAAGTCAAAACCTGTTGAGATAAGAACAGTTGAATAATTTAAATAAAGTAAATAATAATAGTAACAATAATAGCCATGAAACGGGAGGTAACAAGAAGAGATAGAGGAATGAAACACAAGACAGACAAGTGGTGCTCACTACAGTTGCTCACCAGCTGTGACCAATGCCCAGCCCGTCCCTAAGATGGGATTGGCCCCTTCCAGCCAACTCCCCCCAGTTTATGCATTGAGCATGACATTCTGTGATATGGAACATCCCTTTGAGCAGCTCAGGTCAGCTGCCCTGGCCATTCCCCCTCCTGCTTTCTTATGCACCTGCTCACTGGCAGAGCATGGGAAACTGTAAAGTCCTTGACTTGTGGTAAACCCTGCTTAGCAACAACTAAACCATCAGTGTGTTATCAACATCATTTGCATACTAAACCCAAAACACAAAACTGTACCGGCTAAATGGAAGAAAATGAGCTCTATCCCGGCCAAAACCAGGACACAGCTGCAGTGGCCACTAACTAAAAAACCCAAGTTTTTTACTTTGTTAAAAAATTAATTCAATGTGATTCTAAAATAGAGTTATCCAGGAAGGAAAAAATACAATCTTTTATATGTTTCAAAATAAAATCTGAATTTACTAGATCTACTGCAATATGTTACACCTCACTCACTCCACTCACTGTGCCACAGATACATTTAGAAATGCTGCCAATTCAACAGAACAGGATCCTTGGTTGTCATCCACATTTGAACTCTTACACTGCTCTAGCAGAGTGAGGACACCTGAAAAATCTGCTTGCTATTCATATATCTCTAGGGCTTCTTTACAGTCTTAGAATCTAAAATAAGATTTCTCTAAAAATTTGTAGTTTATATTTAAAATGCTGTTCACATAACGAAAATATAACTCCTTTTAGACGCAGTTCATTTTGAAAATATGTACTTTATTCTCACACATATTCATTCCTGTGCCCAACATGTGCCTATGCTTGGCCACCTCAGATCAAATAATCTGAATCACAAAAATCCTTCTCATACTTTCTTCTGAGAGTATTTTGTAATAAGTACTGCTTTGCTTTGTTTGAGGATTGAACTAATTTCCTTTTTCTGTCTGGATAACTAGAGGGTTTTTTCCAGAGTTCATTAAGTGCTTTCTTGGAAGATATTTCTGGATATGGATTCTGAGCCACAGAACAGTCTGTTCAAGTCACTGACTGGCAGGAGATAAGATGGTGTTTCCACTTAAGGGTGCTGGCCTTGATCTGGACAAATCACTTTGATGTAGTTGTTTCTTTTGCCCCTTGTTACAGTAATATTGATAGGAGCTAAAAAGTACTGGCCGAAGATATTGTCATCACTGATTGCTTGCTTTGTCTATGAAAAAATTATGGAATCCAGTATGTTCTTGCATGTTGTGATTAAAATTGTACTTGATAATTTAGCATTCATCAGAATGGAAAAGAAGGAAGAAAGTGGCATTTGTACAAATTTCCCTGTCTTTTTCAGTGAGAAATCCCAAGAGTTTGCCTTTTTCTTCCCAGCTTAGCACAGAACTCTGTGGTGGTCTTCTATTCCAGCCCAGGGATGCCTGACATAATGATTCATCTGCATTTGTAGAATGCTTATTCTCTCCTTGTGAAGCTAAGCTTTCCTTGTTCTTGCTAACTATAAAAATGGGTCACGAAATCTATTTGACAAAATACATCAGATAATCAGTGTAATGTGTTCTTGCTCCTTTCTACCTGCTGATTTTTGATCATTCTGCACTCTCAGTTAGAATTGAAGGAGTCTACAATATTTTTGGGTAATTCAAGATCTGTATCACCTGGTAGCTAGTCTGGTAATTAATTTAGGCCACTGCATGGCATTTCTATATTTCAATATTTCCATATCAAATTACACACAAAGGGATTGGCCAGCTTGCTCCCATCTCCAAAAGACTGCCACTTAGTAAAGGCCTGATGTCAGTATTTGCAGCCCTCCTGTATTCACCTATTGAGCCTCTGGAAATTTATTCATCATTACACGTATTCAGGAAGGTGTTTTTCCCAATGATAACAGTTTCCGTGAGGGTGAAAGAAATCAAGACCAGTGTGGCTACTTCTTCAAATGCAGTATTCTTTTTTTGCTTGGGTACCTCTGAGACAACTATTTCCCAGATGTTAAAATACAACTAGAGAAATGACCTGTGCTCCTCCCTAAACCTTACGACTCTGAGACTGAGGTGTATGCTGCAGATACCAAGCAGGCCATCTCTTTTTTCCCTCTGCAACACTATTTTTTCCCAGGTGGACTGTATAACTACGGAGCAGATTGCATCAAGGCTTGTTATGACACTGCTAAGGTGGAGGGAAGTGCGCTCGGTCATCACAGCCCACACCACCAGTGCTCAAGCTGTGTCTGTGGCCCCAGCGTTCTGAGGATATTCTGCCATTCTCACATGGCCCATGTCTTGTCTGTAACTTTCTGTAACTGCATCCAGACTGCTTCTAACTACTCTGCCACTACTGAGCCCTTCAAAAGGACTTACTTTATCTAGGGATAAAGTCTTTACATTCCTTATTTACCTCCAGGATTATGAAACTCATAACTCTAACTGTGAACAACTCCATGAAGTTTAAATATGCACATAAACAGCCACATGAAATTAAAAGAGAGAGTGACTTCTCCCAGCTGCAGTCCATTAAAGTGCATCACCTTTATGGATGTTTGCTCCTTGCCATTCCTCCTTTCTCTTTCAGAATCTGCTAAGAATCTGGATTCTGGGATTTGGGCATCAGGAGAGAGTTTGGCTGATGCCAGCTATTTTCCATCCCATGAACTCATTCAGTGGGCATGAAAGGAGCAGGAGAGGTCATGATTGACACACTTTAAGACTGAAAACTCTCCAAGCTCCACAGACTCAGAGATGCAAACCTGGATCACACACTTTCAAGACTCCAGTTGCTTTGCTGATCAGAATATCTCACAGTTGGCATAGTCTGGCTTGTTCTTAATGCAGATACAGGACAGACTCAGGACTGTCTCATGTCAGAAATAGTCTTCGCTTACTGACCTTTGATGGCCAAGGAAAAGTTTGTTAATGCCTAAGGAGTGAAATAATTCTGTTGGAAGATTATAAAAATATCTATATGTTTTTAAATGCTCTGTTATTACCTCTAATTGTTAGGTAAAAGGCAAGTGCACTCCCTGATGATTTGGTCATGGTATTACAGATTTAATCTTGAATTAATGTCCTCCTTATTATGCTACTCTAGGCCTTGTGACTGGCTGTGTGCTACGTGACTCAGTCCCCAGCTGAGATGCCTCTTGTTTCCAGCCATCAGGGGTACTGGTTGTCCACATAACTCCAAACCTAACAACGGAAATCGCAAATGACATACTGTTGCTCCTGGTAGGATGTCCTTACTCCTGTTGTCCTCAGGTAGGAAGCTACTGAAACTTTTACCAGTCTTATCTGTTAATATGTGGTTGAATTAATGAGTTAAACAGTACCTGGGGAAAAAAAAAAAGTCTTTTTTAAAGTACTCTTAAAAACAGAAGATATTTGCTGAGCAGTGTGTGCCGTTAAGTGCAGCTGTGATTACACTGATGTTTTCTACAATATCATGAGCTATAGGTAAATTGCTAGATAGCCTACTCAGTTAACAGGACTTTCAGAAGTTCTGTCTTCTAGTAATAAAGTCCAAAGACCCCTAACAAAACACTTGTCTCCTATTCGCTGTAGGAGAACAGTGTCTTTGTCTGAATCATTCACCTGACAAGGCAGTTCTGCTAAATGTGCAACTGAAAGTAGTCAATAAGAAAAATACCAATATTTGTGCAGACTTTTTTTCTTGGTTGTCTTGCCTCAGTAATGTGCCTCCATGTGATGATGCCTCAGTGAAAAAGCATCTCCTGACCTTCACAAACGTGGTCAGTATGAAAAGCTCTTTAAAGTCAGGAAGTCCTTTGAGATTCAAAATCCCTTTTTATCCTGCTCAGAACTGACTCGGCTCATTAGAGTAAAAGTGAGAGAACAAACCACTAATTGATTTCTCATCTGTGGGTCAAAACCATCTTTAAAACCAATAGGAGTGTAATTTACCTAGACACTGTAAGTCATAAAGCAGATATTAAAGTCCAACTTCATAAACAGTTTAATCAAAGTTTTAACAATTAACTCTTGCATTAACACCACCCAGATGTGGAAATAATACTATTAATCACCCTGGGTAGAGCAATGCTTGTAAACAATCTTGTGTAACAGTTAACATTATATAGAGCCTTTCTGCATCAGTATTTTTCTTTATGTATTTTATATATGTCTAGATACACACTAGGGTTTTGGGGGTTGTTCCTTTTCTAAGAAGAGTTCTATAAAAAACCCCATTTGAAAACAAGTTTTTAGAATAACAATGACATTAAAAGGATTTTTAGTTCCTTTAGTGTCTCGAGGCATCTGCACTCACTTGCTCCAACTAATATGTGAATCATATGAAAGGAAAATTATGCCTTGTTCATCTGCAAAAGAGATCAGCTAATGCTGTGGTAGTGAGCCTGAGATTGGCAACTTGTGACTTTACATTAGCAAATCTTAACACCCTTTCTCTTTAGCCCTTGTTTGCATAAATTACTTGTGCCTGGCACCAGATGCAGCAAAGGTAGCCTGACTTACATCTAGAGCTGGAAAAGTCTAGTAAGGGGGTTGCTCACAGCATAAATGGAGATTCCAAGGGAAGTTAAAGGCAGTTTGAATAAAATTCATTATCATACTGGACATCTGCTAGGTTAGAAAATCGTGTTCTATTGACATGCTGCTTTTACTGTGTAAAGTTCATAGGAGTCCCCCAGGCATTTCCAAAAGTTATGCATAGGATGATAACTGCCACTTTTCCCTATCAGTTATGAAAACAAATCTTAATTTTGGAGGGTAAAATGTCTTTTTCATCTCTGACAATGTCCTCATGGCCACAAAAGATTCATCAAAATTTTGAAAAAAAATAGCCAAGTATTGTAATAGTGGTCTGAAACTTTGAAAAAAGCCCTGCTGAGACTCATAGCATCCTGATATCAGAAGATGCACCTTATTATTGTCCTCCCAAATTTTCACATCATATCTGAATTCTGTGCAGGTTCACATAAAAATCAATGGAATTCTTGGTAAAAAAAAAACCAAAACCAAAACCAAAACAAAAACAAAACAAAAAAAACCAACCAAACAAACAAACAAACAAACCAAAAAAAAACCCAAAAAAAAACCAAACCAACCTGAGAGATCTAAAATTACAAAAATACAATGCAGAGACCCAAGAGGGTCTTGTCTATCCCTGCTCTACAGGGAGTTCAGCCATCTCTCATTTCTCTGAAAGACAGTCATTTCACATGCAGTCCAGAGGGATCATGATTCAATTCCATTACTTCCCCTGTAAGACCTAGGGTCTGCCACTAGAACCCATTAACTGAAAGTATTTCCCTGTATTACCTTGCTTGCAAGAAAGCATTTGTAGTTCTTCAGTATCGGCACCTTGGCTGGCAAAATCTTACATGTCTAAATATATCTGGCTTGAATTAGTAAAAGCATATTTTAAAGTTGCTCATTGACCACCAGTTTTGTGATGAGTTCACAGATTTTTCTGACAAGATCTGTTGATCGGTTTCCTGATTAATTGCATAGCCATAACACAGAGTTGCTTTGCTTCCTTCTCCTCCCCAAAATGTGTCTTGCGAATTTCTAGTTTGGGAAACTTTTTTCCAGTATTCTTTGTGCTTTTTTACCTTTTTTTTTTGGTCTATGGAATTTTGGATGGATAGTATTGACTTCTTGAGGTACATGTTCATGAAGCCTCCCTGGATGCCTTCATGGACCTTCATGCAGCTCTCCCAAGTGTCAAGACACTGCTCTCAGTCCTTGAGTTCCTAGAAAGTAAAAATTACTCCTGAAGGTAAGTGGCATTACACTTTGCAAAAGGGACAACATATGCTCTCTAAGAGAAAAGATCTCCAAATGTATTTCGTGGAGGGCTAGAATATTACTTTTACTCCACTACTGTTTAAAATATTTTTGAGTTCATGAGGTTTTCGAGATCATCCTGTGATCATGGCAGTGTGTCAAGCAAGGGTCTTGATAAAAAACAACTGATGGAGTGACCTTACACTCCTTTTGATATGCCAGTAGAACAGAAACCAAGTGAATGGTTACACTTTGCATGGATATTTCTTCTTGCATGTAATTTCTTATCAGAAGTGTGAACACAGGTACCTGAGTTTTCACAAACTAAATCTGGAAAGCATTTTTAACTGGTTTTAATGAAATGCAATTCTAGAATGTCTTCTTTTTTTTTTTAATCTTCTATAAATTCACATCTTCACTTCTCACACTGTTATTTTTTCTTTAGCAGTTAAGTGCAGGAATAAGATTAATTTCTACTGAAAGTATCTTTTAAGTTCTGTAATCATAATTTCTATACTGGTATAACGTGAGGTTTTCATATACAGCTCCACCTTCTTTTGCTTTCCTGCTTGAAGAACAGTTTCAATTTTTAAATTCTCTCTTCCTTGTAACTTAAGATAATGAATTTAATGCTGAGTATATTTTGTCATTTTTCCTCTCATTAAATAGCATTGAAGATTAACTGCTAAGTAAAAGCAAACACAGACAACTTACTCAGGAGTAAAGATAAGAGTCACTTCATCAGCCATATGAATAAACCACATTAGAGTTTTGAACAAATGAATGCCAACAGGAAAAAAAAAAACTAGCAAGAAATACTTTTTTTTTTTTTAAAGTGGGATTTTAAACCTTTGGCAAAAAAAAAAATTGATCTGGTTGCTTTTTTTCCTGCTCAAAGAATATATGTGAGCTGGGTGGTGCTTCCTTGGTGGTTTTCTTTTTATACTATTCCTTGGTCTGTAGAGAAACTGCAAGAGACACAAGGCTGCCTGATTCCTCAGAACTACTACAAAGTCCAATGCCTTCTGTCCACAGGGGACCTATGGGCACCCTTGCCACAGAGAACAGAGATGCAGAACTACAGCTAGTGATTTTCTTTACCCAGGCAAGAGCAGTAATGTCTCTGATGGAATGCTTTTATCTCATCCAATCTTGTTCAGATGAGAAAAATATTTTACAGCTAGTCCAGAGTATGCATCTCTTTGACAGCCTCAGACCTTAGACTTTAACATTCTCTATTCAAACTCTGAATTTTAGCCAAATTTTGTAGTTAACTGAAAAAACACCAGAATTTTATCTGAAGAGTTGAAAAACTAGAGGGATCAAATAGGTACAACAGAAATACACTGTAACTTCATCTCTACTTCTCTTACTCCTCAAAATATCAACTCCTTTTAAAATCCGTTATCTGTTTCTGGCTAACCACTGGATTAACTACTCTTCTCCTAATTCTATTTTCAAATATCTCCCATTTGATTGTCCAAGTAATTTGAGGGATTCAGAATAGTAGTTCACAGCCTTGTGGGTACTGGCAGCTGATTCAAGCAGGAGGTGAGTCAGTAATTAGCCATGGCTGGTTCACTAGGTGACATCCTTCTTGAGAAATGCAAGATGTCCAGACGGTAGGCTGTATGTCCAAATCAAACTTGCTTTGTTGCAACACCTTTCCCTCAAGCCTTCCCAATGATTAAGTTTTCTCAGTCTGTTTTGTCAAGGAGAGCTGGATCAAACAAATCGAAACACGTAAAATTAGGTGGGATAAATATTGCTGTCTTTCTGTTTCATTTCCACGGCGTTCAGCAGAGATGAAGTTTGCACTACGCAGGGAAGAAAACAGAGCCATCAGTGTGCAGAATAACTCTAATAGAAACAAGCTACTCAAAAGCCATTTGCAATATAAAAACACAGAACTGAAAAGATCTGTATGAATCCAGTCTCCAGAAATCTCTGGAACAGGCAGACAGCTACGGAAGAAGCCCATAAATCATCTACTCTACTTGCAATGGCACAGGATGCTTCCACATCAGCTAGCTTAAGAATTTTAATAAGAGGTCAAGAGCCATAGCAATTAAGTGTCACAGGACTAGAACAGGACAGATTAAGGGAGTTGTCAATGACAGAGTTACCTGCAACAAGAAGGAATTTGTTGAAGAAAATTCACAGGTGGTGGGAAAAACCTGTTGTCCCTGCCAGACTGACTTAAAGACAGATTCTCTGTTGACTGCGATTCTGGCCAAAGAGGTTAATGCTGAACATTTAAGGAGTATACACTAGAAATATACCTGGCAATTTTAATGTCAATAGAAACACAAAGACATTTTGTCCTGCAAACCCAGGGTTAGGAAAGAGGTGGAAAGATTAGGAAAGAGGCAGGAAGAGCCTCCTGTTCTACTCCAAAGACAAGCAGGAGAAACTGACAGACAGATCAATATAATGTTTGAATTCTGTTACACAAATGTAAATAAAAGTCTCTTTTGCTTACTCTTTCAGGGGTAGTAACACATGCAATATAGAAGAACTTAATTTTCTCCCTGAGAATTTTCCATATAATCTCTCCAAAATGTTTCAAACTCAGTTTTAAAACGCTTTAGGTTTTTCACATTCAGGACATTATTCCAGAACCATGTTTTCTGATACTGTTTCCAATTTACATGTATGTATTACGAAGATAAGTATTTTATCTTGTGACAACATTACCCTTTAACTTAAACAAATCTCCTTCATGCTTAACTTTCTATGTGGTGGGATTTTTTTTTATTTTATCTAGATCAAAGAGTCATATACTTTAAGCAGATAAAATTCAGTTCCTCACCCTTCTTTCTGTTTTATCTCAGCATCTCTGGTGATAACAAATCTGGCAGCAACATTCACTTTGACCTGTATGTTGCTAGTGAATTTTTGCTATCCATCTGTCTGTATATCTCAGGGCAGATTTTGGGACAACTTGCTCTATATTTAGTTAGAACATTTTTCTTGAAAGCAAGGTAAAATCTCACCCGATCCTTTCCCAGCAACTTTTCCACTCATACCTGATGCTGCTCACCAGTGGTGTGTTCTGTACTTGCTCTCCCTGTTTCCTCTCTTCTTCGGGGTCTGTTTTACCCTGGGTGTAAGACCTAATAAGTATCTAAAAGCACAGAACCGTGAACCCAGTTATGCTAAGTACCAGATAATTACAAAAAGGTCTGGACCTAATCCAGAGAGCAAGTGGAAGGTATTCTCATTAAATTAAATTAAAATTAGATCCGATTGCCAAGACAGGATATGACCAGCTATGCATATCTACCTCCTCCAGTTTTAATGGAGTTCCATCTTAACAGTAAGATTATAAGGGAAAGGCTTGTCTTTGAGGCACAGCTCTCTGGTCCTTTGTTTATCCTGGTACTCCCACCTGGAGGTGCAATGAGACCATCATTCTGCACCATTTTATCTGCGAGTTTAGGCAGTGTTTATCCCCAAGAGAACAGCTTCCTGCATATGTTTCTTGACAACTTAGAATGCATACATTTCTAGTATCAAGATTCCTACCTATCAATGAAATTTTGAAATGTCATTAGGGAGGTACTTTTTTGTTCGGCAACATTTGTCTTGTTTTATTTTGTCCTCTACATTAATTTCTCAAAATTTTTGAATAAAGCAGTTCAAAATCAGTTCTAGAGCCAGTTCCTTGAGTAATTCACAGAGATTAAGTTACCACACAGCTCATTTTACTGATAAATTACAACAACTGAAAGTTGTTCGTGATCAGCTGCCAAGTGCCTTTTGAAGGAAGTTACATTTGACTCATAATTCAAAAAAGAGATCCTGGCATTATCATTGATGGTAATGCTAATAATAATAATCTATATGTTTGAAATTATTAGCTGAATGTTTACTGCCATTTAGACAATAATGTAGATAGTGTCATTTTGTGCCAGTGCAAAAATATGATGCACCCAAATCTTGAGTAATTTTTGTAGTTCAGGTAATCATATTTCTCAAGGGCATAGTGAAGTTAGAAAGGGCATAGGGAAAGGCAACTAAAATGATGAAGAGAGAGAAACATCTGTCTTTTGAGAAGACAAACTCAGAGAACTGTTTCAGAGGAGAAGGTGGAGAGGAATGTGGTTGGGGTTTATTGTGTCATAAAGGCAGCAGGAAAGGTGAACAGAGAACTCTTCATCAACTCCCACAGTACTGGAACTAAGGCAAGCTCAGTTAAACCAGTAGGAGACTGGTTTAAACAAAGATAAAAGGAAAAACTTGATTACACAGCAGACACTGGACTTCTGGAATTCCCTACCAACGAAGCTCATAAAGGCAGAGGTTATCAATGGGTTCAAAAAGGGTTTAGACAAAGCCATAAATAGCTGGTCCCTAATCAGGACAGGCAGAAATGTACCCTCTAACACTCCTAAGATTTCTGAATGCTGCAGAAATACACAGGTAAAAGAGAAAATGGCCAGACTCACATGGTCCTCCTGAATAGCATCTGCTATTGCCTCTCTCAGAGCATATTGGGATAATATATAACTGGGATTTCTGGTCTATCATAGTACAGAATGTCTACTATTCTTAAGAGAAAATATTGTTTGTGCTCTCTTCTGGATGCACTTACTAGATGTTAGTAAGTACAACTTCCCTTCCTGGTATGAAAGAACATATTTGTGTGTAAGACAACATAAATTGATTGGTCTACTTTTTAGAGATATTGATTGAAACTGAGTGAATCTATAATATAATATTATATATGTGAATGAGCTATACTTACTTGAGATACATTCATAGAATAATAGATAGAGAAAGGATAAAAGCTTAAAAAAACCCCCAGTTTTGGTCCTAGGGCAGAACTGTAGAAACGATGGACATGTCAGCTGCAACAATCTGAGATGTAGACACATATAAAATTAATTATTACTAGATTATCTGTGCCTCATCCTGAAATAGCAGTCCAATCATGTATCTGATAAGCAGGCTGATAAAGAATCAAACATAAAAAATCGTTGCAGATTAGTGGCACAGTGCCAGAAATGTGCAGTATGAACTTGGCTTGTTTGCAAAAATAAAAAAGTCCCCTGTGATCCTACAGAAAAGTGGGTTCATGGTATCTTAAACCCACAGGTTATTTCACGTAGAGGCATGGCATGGTTCTAAGATGACATCTGTTTGCAAAGGGCAAATTCATATGTCATGCAGACATATGCTCATGCTGTAAAAGAGAAGTTTTGCTCTCTTGAGGAATCACAAGGCAGAAGGCAGAATTCACAGAGCTTTCCAATCAATCCAGCCACTCGGATGAGAGACTGTCTCATGTACACACAGCAGACTACAGAGAGACCCTCACTAACTCTTCAGGTTTGATCATATTTCATCATTTACAGAGAAATTTTAGGAACAGTACATATACAGCTCAAAAATTACCCAGCAATTATTTTTGGGTTAACAAAAGGCATGAATAGCTGGGACTACCATGCAACACTATTGCTCACCATTTTCCTTCAATTCCCTAAATCTTTTCTTTCTGTTTCCTGTTGGTCAGTTACCACCTCAGCAATTACCACCTCAATAATTACACTTTGCCTTATTACTTTTCTTATCTTACATGGCTATTGCTCAGGTACTGTCTTGCAGCTCAAAAATAATCTTCTCAAAGCTCTAACTCACCAATGTAATGCACCAAACTGCGCTCGAGGTCACAGAGAGCCCGGAGCTGAATTCTTGGGCTGAGCTACATCTCCTGTCTGGGTCATTCTTTGAGTAAGTTGTCTCAGAGCTCCTCTTGCTTCTGCCAAAGCTATGCTATCCCCTTTTCCTTTGCACAGTTCTTAAAACCTGTATTTGCCTTTTCTACTTGTACACAGCAGTGTAGCATGATTTAATTACGATATATGAAACCCATTTGTTATGCTGATGTAAAAGGTTATTTAAAATGGTAACACACTTTTGCTTGCAAATCTGACATCAAATGATTGTAAAAATAATTAAGTAATAAATTCTTCCAGCTGACAAGTCTGTGTCTGAATTGAGCATAAATTAAATACCAAACAGAAAAACAGGAAATCCATCCTGCATATTGTGGTGTGAGGGCTGGTGTCTGAATTTAGATTACAAATTTGGGCTCTAAACATCTTATTTAGCACAGACGTATTTACCTGGTATCCTGCTGATAAAGTGATCATTTGCTGAGTGGCAGAGGCAGGCTGTGTTAATGCAGAAATCAACCATAATCTATAAGAACAGCATCATGGTAATAAGCAATAAGCAAAGGTCCTTCCAGTGTGGTTTCTGCATCATGCTGTTCCTGAATGGTCAGGTGCTCAGAATGCAAAACTTCAAATCACAGCTTCAGGCAAGGCATCCTACAGTGTAACTCCTTGCAGCATGCTGAGGACACACTAACTGAAAATACACATTAGTCAAGATTCAGTGGGCAGTCAAGAATTAAATATTTTTGCAATAATCATTGAGTCTTGGCACTCAAATATCTGAGAATGCCAACGTGGTCAAAATCCTGTGAAGAAAAACCAAGGGCATAGCATATGGCATGCTTTGCTTGTGTTGTGTTCATTTTATTACAGAGGCCAAAAATTTGTTGATTGTAGTGCTCCTGTGACACTTGTGTAGTTATTACAAGCCAATTCAGTAACAGCTTTTTTAGCACCAGTTTGTGTAACTTATGAATATATGAATATATGTACCCTGTTATCATCTGGAATTAAAACTCACACTTAAAAATAACACCAAAATAAACAAGCACATGAAGCAAGTAAATAATTCAGAAATCAGAAAACTGAGATGAATATGAAATTGTCACAGGCTGAGCACAAGAGCTTCTCCTAGTGACAGAGTTACCCATTCTTGTGATCAAACTTTTCATTACACTTTGCAAAGAAGCTGCTTAAGAAATCTGCACCTGAGACTCTATTTCTTTCTCGTTCTATGCACAACATAGTATTTCTGCATGCAATACCATCAAGTGCAGGAAGCTACTTCCTATTAGAGGTATTCGTGGTTTTTTTCCTCTGGTCATCATTATTAAAAAGAAAGATGCATTGCACGTGCATATCCACAGAGGAAGGTGACCAAAAAAATTACATTTAATTCAGAAATGTGGAAGTAAAGGAAGAATCCTAATAAAGGAACAATTCTAAAAGCAAAACACACAATTTGAAAATTCTTTATAAGAAAAATAGCCGAAAAGGCAATTTACGTATGGACAATCCTTTTGTTTGTTTTCTAGGTAACACCGTGACTGAAAGCCTCATGCAAGATTGCATTTCCATTTTCAGCTCAAAAACTCAAGAATTCTCAGAGACTTTTGCAGCATCTTCTGAAGCTTACAAAGAAGTCTGAGCAGTTACAGACTGCTTTGGATTGTTAAATTGTCTTGTGTTTGGTGACATTTTAGCAACATACCACAGGTACAGAGGCTTTGGCCAGCTCAAAGAACTACTTTTTCCATAAAAATACCTCACATACATTTCCCTTGAAAGGAGATGTGATAACTAGATGATACCAGACCATCCCTTTTCCTTTTGTATAAAAGAATCTGTTACCAGATAACATCTCGTCATATTTAATTCATAATAAAAAACAACCATAAAGATCAGGAAATGTTTTTATTCATAAATAGAAAACCTATTTTAAAACAAGTTATAATCACTCATTACATATTGTTTAACAGTTTAAATAGCAGTGATTTGAAAGAATATTTCCATGGCTGTTGTTTCAAAAATGAAAGTCTATTTTCTGACCTGCTGTCATTTAAAACAAGTATGAAAAGACATATGTCACTATAAACCTGTACTAATATTAATTTGGAAATTCCAAGTCAAAATTACTTTAAAGGCTTTCTGCTAACAAAAGCAAAGGGAAGATCTGCAGAAGTTTGTAATGCAGCAGGTTACAGCTCAGTGCACTGTAGGCTCTTTTTTTGTTTTTAACTTCTGAACACCAAGTTCAAAGCTGCTCAGTTCTCCTGCAAGTGTTTTTTCAAAATGAATGAAGCCAAAACTATCCTGGGAAGGAGGCCAGGACTGCTAACAGATTACAACTAAGAATGTCATTAATAAATAGCAGGATTTACTGTGCTAGGGCACAGGTAAGAAGAAGTGTTAGGTGAAAAAAAAAAGAAAGTGAGAGGCAATAAAACAACATGGCTAAGGCTTTGACAGGTAAAAGGAGCTGGGTTAAATGAATCCTTCTGCGAACAGATAAGCAGCAGAAACTATGATCATTTCCCTGCAGTCACTGTAATCATGCCCAGTATATTCTGCTATCAGAAAAAACCTTTGAAAGTCATTGGCAAAACCCCTCCTGCTTGCACAGACTCACGAGCTACCAGTTCTGTAGTACAGACAGTCTTAATCCCACTGACAACAGCAAGGGAGTGGAGTGAACTGCACAGTGAAAAATCACTTACTAGGATTTTTCTGTAAGTGCTGAAAGTGAAGCACCTGTATGCACAGAACTGCTTTGAAAAGAAAAAAAATCATGAACCACTATGCCATGTATCTGATGTCAGCTTTATATCTCTTCTTATTCTGGTCTTAGTGCTACAAGACTTGTTGCAAAATCTACTGAAATGCTGCAAGGATGGTGTTTCCAGAACAGTCTGCTCATGTCTGATTTATTTTCATTTTAAAAATCAGTTTGGTGGTCTAATCTCTCATCACTTACATAGGAATCCCTGAAGATTAGTGGGATGTCACTTGCAGGCTTTTATATCAGCTATTGCACTTCCCTGACTCATAAAGATGTCACTCGCTTTATCTGATACCACAGATTCAAATGATACCTTGCCCAGAGCATCCCATGGTACTTGCACATGGTGTGAAAGATCCTGCTTTTGTCTTAGACCTTTCCTCTACTTTCAAGTCCCTTATTTATGCATTTGAAGCTGTCTGTTGTGTGCCCAAGTGTCATGGCCCCTTGTTTATTCCAGAAATACTCCTGTGCCCATCACTCTATCAGGGCCCTCTCGTACCCTGAATCTGAGCCTCAGAAGGGAGGGAAGGAGGCCAGGCAAGAGATGTTGCCCCTTCAAGGCTGGTAATATCCTATGTTCAGGGTGTTTCTGCTCAGATCCTTCCATCCTCCACTCTGGCCTCTTCCACCATCTGCTGCAGAGTTCAGGGGAGCAGCACTGGGGATCCTGATGAGACCTCCCTGCCCAGCCTGTCTCCCTGGTGGTAGCCTGGTTTCAGAACATACATAATTCAAGTTTATCAGGGGACCTACAATAGCATACATGGCTTATTCTTTTTCCTTTCCTCAGTCTTGGTTAGCTACAGTTGGTCATGGCTAAAGAGACTGAGAAAACACCGCCTTTGGTTTGTCCCTGTATGTCACTCTTCTCTTACCAGAATTAATGGAGGTACATATTAATCTGTGAGTTTCATAAAAATATTTTAATCTAAAATACTACTTACTTAGCATAATCCCATACAATGAAAATATTTCCCTGGCATTTTAACTGTGAGATGACCAGCTATGGAGTGACAGAGCCTGTGCCTCATGCTGGGCAAACCAGCAATGAAGTAGAAGGAGTCACCAGGGATGTCTCCATGGTGAGTGATAGACCATCTGGTGTTTCTTCCACTCCCACAAAGCTCCCCACCTGTCAAAAACATAAAATGTTATATTAGTAATTTTATACCAGTTGAGTTTCAAGGTAACAAAACCTCCTGATGGACCCGTCTTGAATAGTAACTCATTGTACGAAAGGAGAGTGGAAACAGCATGTAAAGACACCCAAAACTGCCTGATCTGAGAGAAGGTTACCCCAAAGCAGGAAATGAATAATGACAATGTTTGCTTATGAGAGGGATCTGTTGGATTAAATAGCAACCAGGGGATTACCAACAGGCTTTTGAGAAAAGAGTCAGCTTTGGAAGTATAAAAAATGGAAGGAAACTTGTGACTGTGGGGTGAGATGTGGAAGGCACTCAGCACAGCAGTAGTCACCCACTGCCATCGTGTCCTGTATCCTCCCAGGATGGGGTGCAACAGCAGAAGAACCCACACTGAGAGCCCATGGAGTGCCTTCCTGCCAGCACATGGACTAGCAGGCAGTGGGGAGCTGCACTGGTACACATAAAGACACAGCAACCCCCTCTCCAACAGGAGAACATGCATGGCCACAATAGAGGGGTGCACTTGCCACCCCCTGCCCTCTAAGAGAGGGGTGTGCACACCTAAGTGTGCTCTTGTGGGAATAGAAATGGTGGGGATTAGGGAGTTTAGCAATTTATAGGTGCTCTTTAACATCCTGCAAGTGTTTTGCACTCTGGGTTATCTGTCAGCCGGTTGATATTGATCCAGAAGGTGAAGTTCACAGAGTGTCAGCTAATTATGTGTCATTAATAAATCAGTAAACCACTTAGATCCTGATCTGGGTTAAACCACTTAAGTGAAACAAGTCTTGCCTGCCGAAGTCCCTGGTGTTAAAAAAGTCATATGCTATTAAAAACACAATGAGCAATTAGCTTAAGTACCCCTGAATTGCTCTCAAGTTACAATAGGTCTTTAACTCAGATGACTGACTATTTCATTCCCTAGCAGAAATGTAGCTGGAAGTTAACATGCTTCTTCTTGATGCAAGTTAACATGCTTCTTCTTGATGCTCTAATTATCTCAAAGACAGTTGCTGCTGGCTGCAATCCTGTGCAGTCCTGTGCCATTCTTCTCTTTATGTGGTCACCCTATTACGAGCTTGTATTACAGAAAGGAGTTCTTTTATTTCCAAATTATGTTTCAGTAGGTAGTCTCTCTTCACATGCATTGGTGTAATTTGCAGCCCAGATGTTGAACCTGGGAAAATACCTCCCAGATGAACAGTCTCTAATTTCTCATAGTTGTCACGCTATAACTAGAGAAATTAAAAATAACTGATGAGCTGAGAGAGTGAAGAAAGAGCAGAATGAAATAAAAGCTTCCTGTTAACAAAAGCATTGAAGAGTAAAACGTAGCTAAAGCTTTCGGATCCTCAAGTATGAGCTGGAAAGCAAGAGCCTTCAATGATTAGTTCCAGAGAAACAACACATCCCCTAGATTTTTTTTGAAAATATTAATCATGAAACACAGCAAATAGATTTAAAACACATAATTCAAATGTCCCATGAAAGAAATACACATATAATTGTTATGAATTTCACAGAAAGAAAATAATAAAGCTACTGGTCACCTGAAGTTTTCAGCCTTAAAAGAAGCTCTAGCAAGTGGCCAGCCTCTTACTGCTAGAGCTTGCCCTGATTTCAGACATTTAATTGCCACCAAGGACATCCTTGCATCTGCTGATCAGGACGTCAGCAGGAACAAGCTCAATTTCAGAGGAAGAAGCCTGTATGGAAGACCTCCTTTCTATTATGGAAGGACCAACATTAAACTGCTTTACTGCAGATAGGCAAGGGCACGTCCCTCATTTGCCACCCTGTTTCTTGGGAGGTTAGATACATTACATTAGTTTTGCTACCCTGCAGTTACTTAAACCAGCAGGATCTTGTTTAGTGGTTAGTGGTGGCTGTTGAGGTGAAAATTAATGAGGTGAAAATTAATTCTCTAGGCACTTGCCTATGGCCATGTCCTTTGAATAGTCTTTCTTTGACACCACATTTTGGCCTGAAAGCATAAAAGGTCTCGCATTCTTCACGCAATGTTGCTACTCGCTCTTTAGATTAGGAACAATCTTTTCAATGAGTATGCAGATGTTATTTAGTATAATGGATTTATGATTAGGGCGCTCATACAGTGCCAAAAAATCCACAAATCCACAAGTAAAAGTTAATAACCAACAAGAGAAATATAAAGTTATAATTTTCAGAGCTATATTGGAAAACAGAGCTCCAATAAAGTACGATAAAACTTACTTATAGGAATATATATAAAAACCCAATTATATGATCAATATGTTTTATGATGAAGAAGAATAAAAGCTACACATCTTCAAACTACTTTTTAAGATGTCCCTGATGTATTCAGAGTCCTATTATGTGGCCTTCTTTGGCTTAAACTACATCAGCAGGGCTTCCAAAGGTGCAAATGAATAGTGGCCATTTGTAAAATAAATTGTCTGGCCCATTACCTAGCTAGAGCTATGGAACTGGATATGATTTAACTGCATTTACTACTGTACAACGAAAAAAAAAAAGAAAAAAGAAGAAATAAAAAAAGTTAAACCCAAGACTGCACTAGGCAGAAACAGAAGTATTAGGTTAACAGTGCCTGAAAACTGGCAAGACCAAACAGGTACTGCTCCAATTAATTATAGTTCCCACATGATTCAAAGGTGCTTTGGCAGCAGCAGGCACCATCAACTGTTCATTTGGGCTGTGAAGACATATGGAACCAGGGACAATCAAATCCACAGTACAAGCATTAAAAAATCTATCTGTTAGCTTTGTAGTCCTTCTGGCTTTTGCCTCCAAGTGTGAGCTAGAAGATTCTTTATGTAGGAATTAAAGATGCCAGCAACAACCAGCAGGACTCCCCAGTGCTGCATCAAACCAGTTATCTACTCTGTGTCAATTTTTCCACTCTGGTAAAATGTCACACATGTTTATTTGACCTGGTTTATGCAGAAAAAGACACAGAAAAGACATCACTAAAACAAACAAACAAACAAAAAAACCCAAAACCAAACCCGAAACCACAAAAAATGCATACACATTAAAAAAAAAAAAAACAAACAAAAGCAAACAAAACAACAACAAAGAAACGCAGAGTCCTTCACTGTGTAAATATGAGAGCAATTAAAATTCATATTCTGTCCTAGAATCGCAGAATGTGGAGCTGTGGCTGAAGTACCCTTTATTATTGTTTTCGAATAGATTTTCTCTTTCTGCTTTGCTCTGTGAAAGTGGAGTAATTACTGTTTAACAGTATTATTGTTTCACTGTAATTGCAAACACTGAAGAACCCATCACAGCTAAGGCAACCACAATGATTACAAGAATCAATGAATTACAAGAATCATTACAATGATCTGTATCTCCCACAGATTTGGCTAATGACAAAATCTGAGTACAGCTACAACGTAATTAGAGGATTCTGCCCATTACTAGAAGGCTGAGACTTAAGGTGTCTTTAAGAAGGCAATTAGGAGAGCAAAAATGCACTGTATAGTAAGTAACAGACTTAAATAACCTGTCTGGCTACGATGTTTGCTCTGTGTCTTTTAAAACATTTGTTTGGCTCATCTAACATTTAAAAATAATACCCAATCTATCTGGGATGGCTTCATGTTCAGGCTGGGATTTCCTTCATGAGGAAATGGCCTCAAGTTGCAACAGGAGAGGTCTAGGTTGGATATTAGGAAAAATTTCCTCATGGAAAGGATTGCCAAACATTGGAACAGGCTTCCCAGAGAAGTGGTTGAGTCACCATTCCTGGAGGTATTTCAAAGACTTGCAGATGTGGCACATAGGACATGGCTTAGTGGTGGGCTTGGCAGTGTTAGGTTAATAGCTGGGCTCAATGATCTCAGAGGTTTTTTCCAACCAAAATGATTCTACGTATTTTTAAATAAAAGCAAAAGCTGAACAAAAATTAGAAGAACAAAGTTTTTGGGAGGATCAGTGTTTAATTCCCACTGAGGTAATACTGCCACATAAAATTACTTTTTCATGTGCCAGACCAGTCATATCTAAGTGCCAAAGGGGACTTTGACACAGAAATAAAACCCTTCTCTCACAGATGGTCACAAAATCGTATGCCAAACGACCCTGACCTTGTGATTTGCATTTGCTTAGTAGACTCTCATCTTTACCAAAAAAAAGTGTAAAGGAGATACTACTGTGAGACCTCTAATTCTGCAAGTGATGAATAGTATTTGAGTATTTGGTCATTTGTACATTGGCCAATACCTTTTGAGAGAACTTGAGTGTCTCTGAAGCTTAATCTAACTGTGCTCATCTGTGTACATCTGGCACTGAAGTGACATTTCCTCCATCTTCTCCTCTTTATCAGAAAGTATTTTTAAGCTAAAAGAAAAAACCCTCACTTAGCTTGCTATAATTTTCCAGACAAGTTCCACAGATGCCACCATTTGCCACCTTCTGGTTCACAGTTCATTGGAATAATGGCCCTTCACGCCATCCTTTCTCTTATAAGGGTGAAGCTAAAGATTGAAAAGGTACAGAGCAGCAGGAAGAAAAAACTCAAGTACAAAGACCATTAAAACTGGCATTTTGAGCAGTCAGAACCAGGGCACAGTGTGCAGAAAGTGGTCCAGATACTTCAGCTGAATCAATTCTTTCAATATGTGAATGACAGAGATTAGAGATTCTCATGCAGGGAATTCAGGTCTACCTATCCCTTCCTGCTAAGAGAGAATGCAATGCATTGATTTAAACACTCTCAGATATTTCTCTCAGCTTATCCGCCACATAGAGGTGATAGAATTACTTGTCTTTAAAAACATGTAAATTTGAAAATTTTACTCTGTTTAAATACTGTTCTTAATCTCTTAATCTTATCATCTGCTTATAAAGGGAGATGTTGATAAACTATTTGATTTTTTTATTATATTCAGATACATATCTAATCCAATAATTTCCTTCAAGGAAACAGTGAAGGTTCTTTTCTATGAGTTCCTATATAAACATATAATAAGCTTCATCTTGACTTAGAAATACTTGCCTTATTTGTCCAGCACTATTCTTACATAGTAAGGGAGATGTGAATGTAAGGGTGGAGCTCAGAATTACACGAGCAGGTAAGAGTTACTGTGAAAATACATTCTATTTTATAAACATTGCATGTATTTGCTTTTGTTTTATTTTAGCTAAGGATGTTTGCTAAGGATGTTATTCCCAGAATCCTTCATATTATCATTATTTGGTCAGTATTTGTCATGGAAGTTAGCTTTGAAAAGGGATTTAAAAAGAAAATAATGAAAAGCTTTAAAGCCAGTTGGAAGGCAAGGTCACCTTCTGAGAAGCACAGATAAAAGCAGCAAAGCCAGGATCACTGCAAAGGGGAGATCTTCACTATCACCTAAGATATATAAAAAAAAATAACAACAGATAAGTCTAAGAAGGGCTTTGAAGCTAAGCCCCATGACTGTGTGTGAGGGCAAGGAGCAAGAAACAGAAAGAGGTGGGGGAGTAGAGAAGAAGCATTTCAGAACAGGATGTACCAGAGGAAAGCAAGGGTGAGCAGAGAAGGGCAGGTAGCCTGGGGAAGAGGCTACAGCAATGCAGGTTGCTTTGGTGTCATCCATGTGGATCAGGTAAATCATGTCAGGTTCTAGTGGAAGGACATACCAACCCTGTACGAACTCAGTGGGAAGCAGCTCATTGTTTTCCTGTAAGACAGGCTCCTTGTCAAGAGCAAACTTTTAGCTTCATTACATACGACTTCTTAAATCAGTAGCATCTCATCAGTGGAAATTTTTTAGGATGGCTTCTTTTACTTTAAGCATGTTATTTGCCAGTGCAACCTAAAGTGAAACAAGTATTGTAACAAGCATCTTTTTTGCTAAGTTTAAGTGTAACATTTTAAAGTCCTGTGCTAGAAATCACAGCCCAAGTGCATTGCCCTGCCCAGGTCAGACCTATCAGTGCAGTTGTGGTCTGAAGGGGGTATCTCTAGTAGGGTATAGTACAGCTAGAAAACAGAGTAATGGGGAAAACCAGAGGTACAGACGGAATTGATATACCAGGGCTTGTCAGCTTGGAAGAGATTATAAGGAATATGACTGACATCCATAAAATCCATCAGCACAGTAGCTGACTATGGATCAATTGCTCACTGATTCTTCTTATAAGGGAAGCATCATTTGAAGCTGGGAGAAGCCATGTACGAAATGACAAAGTTACTTCTCATGCAACAGCTGTGGGGTAAACTGGACAAGTATTACGAGAAGAAATCCACTGTCTTACTAAACAAGCAGAAAACATATGCCATCAGCTGCTGGTGGCTGGGGAATGGGAGAGTATGAAGAGGCATTCCCACACAGGTCTAGCCTTACCTGATGGTGGCTGCTCCTGTGGGCTGCAGGATATTGGGCTGCAATATTATAAAACAAGAGGCATCTTGTTCTTATACAATAGCATTCTCTGCATTTCACTAAAAATGTAGCATTGTTTCCTTAAGGAGTATCATAATTCTCAAAATATTTTGCAATTCGCAATTCAACTTCTACGCAAAGCATTTGGCTGTTGCTAAACAGTTTGTGTTGAAAGGTTTTCATTTTACTGCATTTTCAGTTTTGAAAGATAAAGGTGATATATCATCCTAATTGCAGACGCAGTTATACCCACATGAATGCTAGAACTGGTGCAATCTTGCCTTGTATTTTTAAAGTATTTAATTACCGTAGTGATAGACGTATTCAAGCGCTGACTAATGCTGGCATTTAATATTTTTGTTTATATCAGATGTGTATATCAGATGTATCAGGATACAATTAATTCTAAATTTTGTTTTGTAAGTGGATGGAATTTGTTGTTGTAGTTATGCTACTGCCACCTGAACATCCTTCTGCCTCCAAACTCCTCTTTGCATATTTGCTATATGGGATGTCTTATAAATCCTGAGGACATCTTGCACCCTCATGAGGCGGTAGAGCCTTGTTACCTAAAATACACTGATGCAAACAGAACGAGACAGCACAGCAGACAAACCGCACAGCTCATCATGCATTGAATGCAGGTAACATAAAGCTTGTCAGAAACAAACACATTCCAGAGGGCCTGTTGGGGTTTAGAAATGGTATTCTCCATTTTAGTGCTACTGCAAAAAATTAACCCTGCCCTGGTCGAAACCAGGACAGGGCCTAAAAGCAGGGCAGACATGAACGATACATTCTTTTCTCATACTCTTCCACTGTCCATTAAGCAGGCTAGCAGGTAAGGAGAGATCCCAAAGTCCATAATTTTTATCTGAGAAACCCTGTACCAGTGATCTCAAGGCAGGCTTTGTAATGCTCTTTAGAGACAGGAATTTCATGCATTTTATAGATAAATCTGAGTAATCTAAGTAGAGCTGAACAGCCCATCGCTCCGTGTTTCATGGAGGAAATCCCTCAAACCTAGTGCACCATCATATAAATTCTCTGCAATAGAGAAAAGAATAGAATCTGATTCTGCAGGGCAGGATCCTGTGGTCTGCTCATCACTGCACCTTGCTTTGTCTCCAACCAGCCTCCTATTCTAAACACCCTCCAACTCTCTCAAGTCGTCAGGTCTCTCTCTCACTCCACAGTGGTGTTTTCCCACATTTTATCTTGATCTATTGCCTGAAGCAAGACCCCACAGTAAAGAAATCTGTGAGCACAACAGGGTTATCTGTATCACTGCACCCTACCACACATGGCTGCTTCGCAATGGTTTCCTCCCTCCCCACCCAACCTCTGCCTCCAGAGCCTCATTCCGACCTTCCTGCCTTACCCTGCCTCCTCCCAGGCCCCTTTTCTCAACAGGCATTGTTTTCATTCTGACTCCCTCCGTCCATCCTGTCCCCATTCTCTCACCGTTTTAAGCTCTCCTGTTAATTCTTTACTGCGAAAGTGGTGAGGCACTGGGGTTTCCCAGAGAAGTTGTGGATGCCCCATCCCTGGAAGTGTTCCATGCCAGGCTGGATGGGGCTTTCAACCACGTGGTCGAGTAGAAGGTGTCCCTGCCCATGGCGACGGGATTGGTACAAGGTGATTTTAAGGTCCCCCCCAACCCAAACCATTCTACGATTCTGCGATTCTGCTCCAGTCACTACTCCACAAATGCCTTGCTCAGGCTTTCCCCTTCGTTTTCCCCCTCCCGGTTTTACGAGATTTTGGCTGCTGCATCTTTTGTTGCGGATTTTACTTGCGGTGCCCTTTCCGCCCTCCTTTTTACCTACTCTGAGCCCCATCAACACGCAAAACACTCCTCGTGGGGCATCACCGAAAGCGCAGGCAGCCGCAGCNCAGGCATGGTGCAGGACCCGAGCCCGAGGCTGGTGGCTGAGCTGTTGCTGCGGGCGGGGGTGGCCGGCGACATCCTCTGCCTCTGCTCCCGCGCCTTCGTCGAGTGAGTAGCGCCGGGCGCGCCCCGCGTGTTCCCGCGGCCGGGGCAGCGTCCCGCCGGGGACGTGCGGGAAGGGCCGCGCTGCTGCGGCCGAGGGGCTGCAGGCGGAGCGGGGTTTTGCGGGAGTGTGCACGAAAGGACCCCAGTAGGCCATGTTTATCAGTGGTGGCGGGGAGGAGAAAAGGGGGAGAGGAGCCCCCAGACGCCGATCCCGCTGGCCGGAGCCCGCGCCCTCCCGAAGCCGGGGCTCAGCGCGCCCTCCCGCCCCCTTCCCGCTCCCCATCCGGAGGGGAGCAGCCGGTTTCTCATCGAGAGGAGGACCAGAAAATTTAATTTCGTGGTGTTCCGCGTAGCTGCAGCGTCCTCTGAATGTCGCCCCTATGGACTTTCCCGTCAGGCTTTAATTAAAGTGGTGCCTTCTCCAGATGTTGTTTCCTTTTATTTGCTCCGCGTGTCTGGAGTCACAGGGCAGCCCGTGTGGGAAGGGACCTGGAAAGGACACTTGGTCCAGCCTTTCTTGGGAACGGAGCCTAGAAGAGTTTAAGTACCCCATCCGGTCTCATCTTGAAACGTCCAGTGATGGGGATTTTATTGCATCCCTGGGGAGGTTTTTTCCACTGAATGATTGTTTTTACTGTAAAAAAAAAAGTTTCTATGGTGACTTTCTGCATCGGTGTCTGTCTTTATTTTTACAGAGATCGAAATTTATATAAACTGGGATTAAAAGGATTTTATGTCAAAGGTGACAATGACAGTACAGGTAAGGTAATACAATGTACTATGCAATGTGATATGCAGTCATTCTGAAAGTGAGTTATGTGTAGTTTAAGTTGTTCCTATTACTGTGTTGGTTTTCTGTACTTTTGTTATGGGGGTAGATGTGAATAATAAGCACTTGCATAGCTTTCAGGTTATCATAATCTTGATGCAGAAGTTTGTGTTAAACCAGGTGCAGTGCTTATTCCTGTCCAGATAGACTTTACCACCTCACATAACATTCATCTGGTGCATGGAACAGATTATATCACAGGTCTGGTCTTAAAGCATAATTTCAGCTTAACTCAAAATTAATTGCATAATGGAAGGTCTGTGGATCCTAGATGTTTGTCTCCTGCTGCCTCTACCCTAGCCTAGGACATTAGCTGTTGCTTGGTAATCTGCTGAGCCAGAAGTAGAGAAGAAGCAATAGCACTGATGGGAACAATTATGATTCGCATATATACAGTGAATCACATGAGGAGGACCAGAAAGTAAGTTTCTCACATGGCCATCTTGTAATCTAGGAATTATCATGGTGTGTACTCTTAACAAATTCAACACCACTCTCTTACTCCATCCTCCTGAATTCTTCATGTTTGCCTAGCTGAACATAATCCTTTTGGTATTTCTTTTTATCATTGCTGTGTTGGTAGATCCAGCAGCATAATAGCTTGATTTGGAAGGAAGTCTGAGCAGAAACAGAAGCTGATAATTAATAGCACAGATTACGTGGAGACGATGTGAGAGGAGTGAAAGAAGGAGATTGTAAACCATGTTTTTGTGCATATATGAGGGACTTGTGGTGAGAATAATCAGTTAAAAATTGAAAGATCTCTTGTTAAGTGATAATTTGGCAGTAAATATATCCTGAACAACCAAACCAAAAACCTTGAATGTTTCAGTATTATCAACTGAGTCAAGACCTTTTGATTTCATAATTTCTATTCATATACAGCTCCTACTTTCTCAATAATACTTGTAATTTTGTATACAGGTGTTGTTGCTTAACAGTTTGATAGAAGTGCAAGCTTGCTGGGGAGGGCAGCGTTTGGCAAAGCGAAAGTTATGAGGCAAGTACTGCTCAGCAGCAGCCAAAACGTCAGTGTGCTGTCCAAACTGTTTCAGCCACAAATCCCAAACACAACGCCATAGAGGCTGTTATGGAGAAGGTTAACTCCTTTCCAGACAGACCCAGTCCAGTGTTTTGGCTGTCAAAGTTACATTTTGATTCCTGCTGATAGTTATGCAGAAATTGAGGTGTTAATGAGGAAGATTTTTAAATGGGAAAGGAAGCATAAGAGGCAATTCTGCTATTTTTTGTATGACATGCTGTGGCATTGAGGTGTCACAGCCAGATTATATTCATGTAATATAATTTGTTAACAGGGGAAGAACAAGCATCTGAGGAGGAGAACCATTGTCCCAATGGGGGATTAAAGGTAGATACTAATCATGCCCTGGGCCTGGAAGAAGTTGAACTGGACTCGGAAGCTGAGCTTATGAGGAGCATGGGATTGCCTCTTCAGTTTGGTGGGCAGTCAGCCCACAGGGACTTCGTGGTAAATCTTTACTTGCTTTATTTGTTCTGTTTGTGTGGTGTTTCCAGACCTAGGGACGTGCTTCCTCTCAGTTATTCTGAGATGGCAGTTCATGGAAATGTACCTGAGCTGCCTTTAGGCTGCCTGCATTGCATCCTGGTAACAGCACACAGCATCTTGGTCTGTCCAGGTTGTAAAACCCACCTGCCAGTTGGACTAAACAGGGTCAAGGCTGTGCTTTGTGCTTCCACAGCTGTACTGCTCTCGTGACTAGAGAGACCTGATTTAAAAGAGCTGTGGCAAAGCTGATGCTGCACATCAGGACAACTAATACACTCCAGTCTGAGCATGCATTTTCACACTGTCTGTTTTAAGCATTTAGCTTTTGATACTACTGTAAAAAGCTAGTTTTTCAAATCCCCCTTGCAGCTGATAAAGCCAGGCTGTTCCAAAAGGCAGGAGTGAGGCTTTGGTGCTCTGCTTCCCATAGGGAGCATTTGGGCTTTAGAAGGGGCCTGAAGTTTTTGTAGATGAGAAAAAGCGAGTGCAATATTCACAGCGTCCACTTCATGGAATACAGACCTTCCTGACAGTGAGACAGTGTTTTTGTGCAGAGCACTTCATGGTCCAGACATGATTAATTTGTAAATAAATAGGAGAAATTTGTATGTGATTTTAATTGATAACTTGTGAATAGACCATACAGGCATCCAACTTCAAGCCCAAAGTCTGTGTGCAATTTTTGTTACTATGTAGTAATGCTCCAATAAGCTGAATGGGAAAATAATACATTTTCTTATTAGATTACTACTAAGCATTGTGCTTTGGACTGCGTGTACTAACTTGACATTATGAGGGTTGTGGATGAAAGATCAATGCCAGTTCTTCAGTTCTAAATTCTTTATAGTCCACCTTATGTTTTTGTCAGTGTAACAAAACTGAGGATTGCAGCTGATGGGGCATTTGGAGTAATATCTGTACATTTGCAGTCTTTTGCCCACATGAGTTTTGTCATCACAGGAAGCCCCTCTGAAACAAGCAGGTTGTAGTTGGTGAAACCAACAAGTTACCTTAGTGCTCCTTTCAGGAACAGGTTTCTGTCTTCTGTTTCACCAGACAACTGTAGTAGCCAAGTTTGTTGTAACAAGTGAAATGATTGTATTGCACAAATGAAAGGGCCGCCTTTCACTTGTGCAATACAATCATTGCAGGGGTTGGGCAGAAGGTTGTTGTTTCCTTGTATTTCTGTTAGCCAACTTGGAGATTAGAATGGGAAGGAAAGGATATTGCTCCCCTCTTTTGGGTCAGTGTCTTCGAGACATACAGAGATTCAGCTGCAGGATTTACAGGGTTTTTTGAGTATAAAATGGTGCTTTTTTTGTGTACAGCACCCAAAGACAACAAGGATTTAACATTCTATGAGGTTCAGCATTATGTTATGCTTCCTTATAAGACACTGAACAGTGTTTGCTGGTCAGGCAGATACCAGGTGAAAGTAAGGGTCAGCCTCCACTGCCCCATAAAACAGATCCTTGATGTTACCAAGATACTGTTTTGCTGTTGAGCTCTGTGATCCTTCGATTCCTGACCCTTTAGGATTTTATAGTGTTTCTTCTTGATGTCTTTCCTTCTGAATCTTTGAGCTACTAATGACTTCCCTCTCAGCAGCCCCACTTCTGTCTATCATTCTTCTTTTTTGTGTGTGTTTCTATCGGCTTTCTTACAGCTCTTTCTCACAACTTCCTCAGAAGTGTCAGTTGAGGTTACGTAGCAGGGCCCTATCAGACCCAGAAACTCTACAGCCTTTTTGGGGAGAAAGCTCACAGCAGGGTTGCACTGAGAGGGAGGGTTCCAATGGAAACAGAAATGTGATCAGAGAGAGGACAAGACTGTATATGCATTGTGGACTTCTAACTGGTTTTTTTGCATTATCTTTTAGGCACCAGAAAATTACAGAAAGAAAAATAACATGAAGATCATGAAAAAGAAAAAGAAGAAGAAAAAAGAGTTGCAGCAAAAACACGAGGATAAAGTGGGGCAGGAATGCCAGGATGAAACTTGTGGTGGTTGCATCCAGTCCGTTTCTGGTGAGCTGGCCCTAGCTACAGAGCAGTGTGAGATGAGCAGCAAACCTCAAGCTGTAATTGAAGGGAACTGTGGAAGTTCAGAAAGCCTTGCAAGTGAGGCTTTACCCAGTGAACTTAAGGAAAAATGGGAGAAGTACTGGAGCGAGTACGGAGAGGGCCTTCTATGGCAAAGCTGGTTTAAAAAGCACCAAGAGGTCTCATCGTTTGAGGGCATGACAGCCTGTGAGCCTTGGAATAGTCCTGATACTAAGGAAGAATGGGAGCAGCATTATAGTGAACTGTACTGGTATTACTGGGAACAGTTTCAGTATTGGACAAGTCAAGGATGGACTACTGAGAACTCATATGGTGACAAGGTGGAAGTTAATGGGGTTACACAAGAGACTGGTCTTTTGGGAGAGATGGACTTGGTTAGCCCAGGACCTGAGCATAGTGAACTGCTAAGCCTGGAGCTGTCTCCCTCCAACACCAGAAGTGAGGAAACACTCCCTTCAAGTGCTGAACCCCACAGTGAAATAATCTCTGGGATTTGTAGTTTAAATCTGAATTTGGAGGAAGTGGAGCAGAGCAGTGCTGCTCTAACAGTAGCCCGCAATGGTCCTGAAGAACAGAGTTCATCCAGCAGTGGAAGCCAGAAGGAGCCCTGTGATGGAGGAAGCAGGAAAAGGAGACCATCTTGTGAAAATAAAAGCGTTAACCAGTCAGGTAATACAAAATCAGATAAAGTTGTTTATCAGAATTCTCTAGGTGGTTATATGTAAGAAACAAGGGCACGTCGGTGTTATTTTAAGAAGTCAATTAGGTATTTTGTGGAATGATTGCATACTTGATTCCTTTTCCTTCCCTCTGCTTCTCTGGATGATTTCTCATCTCTAACCTGTATATTGAATGTGTTCTTCAGCCAGAAGTGATATTAACAGAACATGTACTTCATAAATCTTCAAATGTAGTACAGAAATTGGTAAGAGATCACTGTCAGTGCATATTTAATTATTTATCTTGCTCTTGATATTGCAGCTGAGACTCTTGAGTCTGCTGCTGGTGACTTTCTAAGAGAAGAAGCAGGTGTGGTCCCATCTTGATCCTACAGTAGAGCTGGAATGGGAGAGGTGAAAAGAAAACCTTCTTTCCAAAAAGAAATGAGAGGAGTGTTTAAATCTTCTCTTATTAAAACTGTGTGAATATCTTTGCATAGCAAAAGATGCATGAGATGAAAACAAAATTTTACACACAAGGAGGAAATTGTTTCAAATTTTGTACCTTGTAGGCATTTTATTTTTCTTGGAGAGATGAGATAATTTGAAGTTATGGACTTACGGTCCTTCATAAGATTGTTAACACTACAGTGTAATACTGGAAGCTTTATTAGGATGTTGTCCCTCAAACAAAGACAGGCAAAGATGTGTGTTTAGCACAGTAACTAGCTGTAGCTGCAGGGGTACTTTGGGGACAGGAAGATAAGGAATTGATTTATGCAGAAGGAAAATATGATGTATCTTTTTTTAGGTGTGCAGGAGTCAGGTAGCTCAAATTCAGATGAAAAAAAGCAGTTGCTGCTTCGTGACCAAGATGAAGATGAGGATGAAGAACCTCCTGAATACAGACATGTCAAAGTCAAGAGAGGGCAAGTCATGAAATTTACATGAGTTTTTTTCTCATGAAGTCCAGGTCCAGGAGCCTTCTGATTTATACTAACTGTAGCTTTGATTGAGGATGTGAGTTAAAGTGTCAGTACAAAACTACACAGTCTTCCATCACTGCTTATTGCTTTGCCTCGCAACAAGCAGGGGATATTTCCTCTCTTCCAGTGCTTTATGAAAACAGTGTATGGCCTTGATGACTGTACAAGATGATGGTACTGTTCTTGTGCTGCTGAAGTACACAAGATTGTTAAATTGCATAGGGCAGCTTGCTTTTTCAGATCTAATTAGTATAGACAATACCAGAATGACAGTAAATATTTTGTATTGTTTAACTGAATTGAATGCTGCCAGTAAAATGCTCAGAGCTATGGCAGTCATAAAATAGCCAGTATCTCCCTTATCACAGGTTTTTTTCTTTCTTCTGTAAAAATACATAGTCTCAAAGATGGTGAGATGGCTCTTCCTCTCAAATAAATTTGCAAACTCAGATGTGAAGGACTGGGTGGAATTGTTACCTGCTAATCATGTAGCTTTGGTTTAGTATTTTGCCATTTTCACAGCATTAATAATAGATAGTAATATAGATAACATGATAGCTGATGAAGTTAATTTGGAAGTAGGGTGAGCAAACACTGTCTTCATCATGTAGGGCTTGATATTAAATATTTTAAGAGGTCATTCAGAATAGTTGGAATATTGTAACCCCAATAGAAGGGCATTTGTCAATAGAATTGGGTAAAAAACCAAACCAACCCAAGAATTCATGCACATGAATAGAGTGGTGTTTTCTGCTTGGTTTGGTTTCAGCAGTGTGTGGAGGAACTTAGTTGAAGCCCACATTTAAATGTTTTCAATACACAAGGTTTTTAATGGTATAGCTGTAAAATAAGATTGTTTTTTTCACAATAAGTAACTTTGTCATCTGTATTTTTTCCTAGCCATGAGCTGGATGTGGATGAGAATCCAGTAGAAGATCCTGAGGAAACCTGCTCTGTGTTGGGTTTCAAGTGTGGCACAGGACAAAAGTAATTACTTATGAGGAACTGTGGGGCTTTTTCATAGCAAGTCAGCTCTCTTGTTATTGTGGAAATGGACCATTCATCTCCATTTCCTTTTTGTTAAACCTTTGAAGCTGATTCCCAGAGTTAGTCTCTGCTCTTAATAAAACTGTTATCTTTGGACTAGAGGGACAGATGCAGAGTTACAGAGAGTAATTTAAAAAAAAATGCTTTGAAGCACTTTTTTTGAAGCAGAAGTGTAACACGTGAGATACTTGTGTTGTATAAATGTTAAGTGGCTGGTCAGCTACTTAAATTAGAGCTTAAAGGCTCTGAAAGTGAATGGTCCTCTCCGTTTGGAGTCCTGTGGGCTGAGATCATGATTTTTAACTGTTTCATATTAGAATGAAGTTGCTTTATAGTAGTAAAATGTTGCCATATTAGTAAAGTGTTGCCAGGGTGTTGGCCAGTGAGATTTTTTTTAGTTGGTTGGATTTTTTATTGCATTTTCCAGAAGGTAAAAGTAGTTGTTTTGGAGGTTCTTGACAGCCACCAAAAAGATATTTTATTCTCCTTATCAAGATACTTTTTTCATTTCCTATTCTTCAGGCTGGCCTGGGAAACTGCTTTCATCTGAAGTTATACGACTGTTAGAAAAAAAATTCTAAAATCAATTAGGTTAAACATTTTCAAATAAAAATTCTTAAAATTTTTGTGAAGACACATTGTTTTGCAGCTACATCCAGTGACATATTTTAAGTGCAGCAATAAAAAAATACTTTAAATCATTTTTTTGTAGACATCAACATTCATGTTAAAGCTTCTAAACTGGAAATGAACCAACTAAGTCCTTATCTATCTGTCTATCTATTTTCAGGTATGGTGGAATTCCAGATTTCACCCACCGAAGTGTGCAGTACTTGGAGAAAAAAGCAAAACTCAAGTCCAAATTCTTGGATATGCGTAAACCAAGGAAGAGCAAAAACACACACATCTTCTTTACAGAGGAATCTGAAATGACATGCAAAAAAAGCAAAACTTTGAAGAAGGTATGTTTTGTTGTTAGCACTGTTGTAATTCATAAATTTATCTGCTGCCTTGTTGATTTATGAAAATTTAAAAAAAATTAATTGCCCAGAGCAGATGGCATCATTAAATGTCAGTCCACTGCTCCTTTTTCCTTTTTTTTCTTGTTTTCTCCGCGTCCTCCCTGCCTCCCACCTATGTGAAGCATATTTAAGTTAGGATGGCTGTGGAGAGGCACTGGTGGACCCTGTCAAGAGGAATGTGAGCTTAAATGGCCAGGTTATGTGAAAGTCATTCCTAACATCTCGGTGCACAAACCTTCAGAGATTTTTTTAGGTTTCTATTGTTACTAAAAGTATTGTTGATTGTAAATTGAATGTGAGGCCAATTGTTAATGCTGCATTTCAGCAGTAACAGAAAACCATTGTGTAGATTAGTGTATTTCATGTAACTCTGTGTTCTTAGTAATTTTTAAAGGGTTTTGCTTATACATCTACCTGCATTTATTTTCACCTGTAACTTCATGCTTTTTTTTTTTTAACTCAGAAATTAGTAAGAAGTAGAAACACTTGTTCACTGGAAATTTTACTTGGTTAAGTCCTTGTGAAAATCTGAGGGGACAGATTTTAATGTTATTTCACCTTCCTCTGGGATGCTTGGCATTCCCCAAAACCCAAGTGCAAAGCACTGTTTCCTGGTGGTGACCATCCATGTTTTACTGAACTCCAGTCACACTGGTAGAATTTTTGATTCATTTTTGATCTAGAACCTGGGGCCAATATAATTTGAGGGCAGCTTTAATTATGTGAAGGAAAAAAAAGTTATACATTTCCTCAGACTTTCAGGTAAGGAACTGCTTCAGGTCTAGAGCCACTCAGAGCAACCATAATGTGAAAGGGAGCATCTGCATGTGCCTTTGAGGAGTTTGGAGTGGCATCTGTGCGTTGGTAGGAGCTTATGTCAAGCTCTCTGCTGTGCAGCAGAACCCTTTACCACGTGCACCATTTGGTACATCTTGAAGGTGAGGCAACTAATGTGTGAAGGTAATTTTACCTGTTTATGCTAAAAAACTTCCTTGAGAGGCAGAATACACCTCTGAATGCAGATTAGAGAAAGATAATTGTGAAGTGGTAGACTTGGTTACCTGGGCTGTGGCAAGTCTGACTGTTTAGATATTACACCAGAATTATTTACTCTATTTATCTGTTGATTTTTTGGTTGGTTGGTTTTTTGTTTCTGTTTTGGAGGTAGCTGGCATCTAGTTCCCAAAGACAACTTGTTTCCAAACATTTTAAAAAGGGAGCCTGGTTAAGGACTTCTTGAATGTTTTGAGTCCTGGTATTTTACTGTTTGCAAAGTACACGTGGTAGAGAGTGCCTGCAGTGGTAGGTGCTTTTTGAACTGAAAGGCTTTTAAAACTGTGCTCTGAGTAACAGGTCACCATCTGATCATCTGTGATATTTGACAATTGCAGGTGGAAATGTTCCTGAAGCAGGTTAGTAAACCTGAGGAGGAAGACACGTCCCAGCCAGCTGCCCCTCAGGGTAAGGCAGAGACATTGTCTGTGAGCAGCAGCCACTCAGAGAGTCAGGAAGGCGTTACTGCCACACAGAGTGCGACGCTGGACGCTGAAATCCAAGAGCCAGCCTCTTCCAGTGCAGCCTGTGTAGAACCTGGAGGGAGTAACCTTGAGGGGGAGGTGCAGGACACCGCAGCGAGTGGCTCCGATGAGCAGGGGGCAGGGAGGCCAGAGCACAGCAGTGGGCGGCAGCTTGTCCCTCTGGACATTCCCGACTATCTCCAGCCGGAGACGGAGGACGTCAGCCAAGGTAAATCAGTTTCCTACAAACTGATTAAATGAATTGGCAGTGGACTTAATACTGCCTTCTCAAGTTACTGTGTTGTGCACTACTTATTTATTTTCTTAATTCAAAGAGACTCATTACGTCCAAGGGGTAACAAAAGCGATCGAGAGCTGTGCTAGTGGAATTAGCTTATTCCTGGAATGCCAGAATCCTGGGTTTTGTCTTTAACGTTGACAGTATTTCTTTATAGATGGACAGTCATTTTTTATCCTCAACATGCTCTAACAGGTTTTAAGTTCATGCCTTTTTTTTGCTCTGCAACAATAAGGGTGATTAACCTCAGGTAGCTGCACAGACCACCAAGTTCTGGATTCAAATGCACATTGCTGAGCTCTGGAGAACATGTATTGTTAAAATTATTTTCTAGGATTATTTTAAAAAGTCAGTATTAGAAACTTTTCTATTTAACATGAAACAAAGCAGGATTATTCAGGTTTTTATATATAATTTAATCTTTCCTACAGCAGTTCAGTTATGTTAGATTCCTTCTGTAAAACTCATTTACATTGGTTTTTAATTCATAACTGATGCAAGGGCATTAGATTGGTCTCTGATCCATTTGTTTGCTCATTATGTAGAGTTTATTGTCTTCAGTTGAAGATTAAGGCTCTTACATAATGGGTGAACTGTTATGATTTTTAGGACTGTGACAAATCCCTTGAAATACAGGATGCTCTTTTTTAATTTAAAGCCACTAATCTTCATAATCTGGCAAGTAGCAATAAAGAACATTTAGCAGTGTTTTTAACTCTTAACACTCACCTACCAATTACATTCCTAGCCTACAAGAACAGTGACTGTTAACTTTTGCAGTGTCTTCCAGCTGTAGACGAAAAAATTACTGTGAAGAACAAGGAGAAGAAAAGAAGAAGAAGGAATAAAAATGCACTGAGAACTATACCTCCTGAGATTGCTGCTGATCCAGAGCTGGTCAAGTACTGGGCACAACGCTACCGGCTCTTCTCTCGGTTTGACGAGGGAATTAAACTAGACAGAGGTGTGTTCAGTACCAAGTGTGCTGCCTTGGTGGTCTAGGATGTATCCAAACCTGTGGCCCTTCTTGCAGTTTATTACTAATTTTCTTAAAGGAGGAACACTACTGAATGTGTGTTTGCACCTATGGATAAATTCCATCCCGCTCGAGCAGGCAGGTGAATAGAAGTCTTGGACTTTAGAAGCGCTTTTAGTGTGGGCCACCCCTGTCTGCATTAGTCCTTATGTTTGCTGAAGATCTTACTGGACCCAAATTTGTGAGGACTTTTTCAGAAACTCAATGACATTTTTCTATTTCTATATTTCATAAAATAATTTCGTGAAACTTCCAAGTATGCTGATGGATCTAGTTTCATTCTGTTTTGTTCTGACTTGCAGCATTCACTTGCAAAGCGACTTTTTTCTGTGTTTACTTGCAAGCCACTTCAAATCATAAATTTATAGGTAAAAGAGGAATTGGGATTACCAAGCCTTTCATTTCTAATGCTTTCCCTCAAAAACTTGCAGATTAATTGGCAGACCAGGTGAAGAAAATAACATGTTGGATAAGAGAGAATATATTCCTGGTTTTATTTGTTACAGAGCATAATCATGATGTATAAAGGTTTTCATAGCTGTGCCACTGGACTTGTCCTTGATAAACTAGAATCCTCAGCACCAAGTTCAACAAAGCATGTACTGAGATCGAGGCATATCAGTTTGCTTCAGTGAGACTTCGTTTGCTTAGCAAATCTCTGGACTGAGCAGAGTTTATCATCTTCAAAGCCAGTATTTCCTGGTCGAATGCACTAAGCCAAAATTCTTGGGATTTATGCTAAACCTTCAGTTTTATGTGGGGCTTGGTTGCTTGTTTTTAAATTAGGTGACCTTGAAGTAAGAGGTGGAAATACATTTCTTTCCCTTCCTTTGCAGAGGGTTGGTTTTCTGTTACCCCTGAGAAAATAGCTGAGCACATTGCTGTCCGTGTTAGCCAGTCATTCAACTGCGACATCATAGTGGATGCGTTCTGTGGGGTTGGAGGAAACGCTATTCAGTTTGCACTGACCTCAAAAAGAGGTGAGTAGGTGCTGTATACAGTGCATTAGTTTGTTTCTTCAGTCTTTTCCCTGAAAACATACGGGTATGTGCTCTGTTTGTTGCTTTATTTTCTTTTTCAGTGCTTCTGTAGCAACAGCAGCTGTTTTGCTTCATCAGACTCACAATATGACCTCTCTGTTTTCAAAAAGGACCTTTTTTTTTTTATTTTAAGTCACAGTTGGATTTGTGTTGTATTAGTTACATTTTTTTGTGTGGAATAGAATTGAGTGTGTCAGATGCTCTGGAGATCACTGGTAAAAGTGGACTTCTGTCAGAGCTGCTGCTTTTCCCAATTGTTACTTGAAGTCTGTGTACTCAAAACGAGGTTACATGTGAAAAGTACTTGAATGGAAACACTTGAATGGAATCATCTGCAGATTCAGCAGAACCAAGTACAGAAAAGTGATGATAACTTCACATTAGTCTAATGCCAGCTAATGAAATTGTAGTGAAATGTTGAGAGTGCTTTCTGTAAAAGCATTTCCTGCTAGATACTCATACCAGTTGATCTAACTCTTCTGGGTAATGTTTGAGCAAGACAAACAGTAGCTTCTTCTGCATAAAATTTGGTAGGCTATGATCCAGTCTTTAAATCTCACTTGGCTTTTTGTATTTCCTGGCTAAATTTTAATTTCTGTTATTATGTACTATTCTTGTATCATCTTTCTTGGGCTGCATTGGTGCGGTTTTTTAAACTCAAATTTCAGTACAATGTGACCAGCCACAGGTAAATGTTTCTCTTTAACAAAGGCAAAGAGTAAGTTTCTAACTGACATCGTTGAAGCTGTCAAACTCCTGCCAAACCTGAGGCAAGAAGGGCTTCCTCTCTCAGGCAGACAGCGCCATGTCCGGTCCTTGGCCGTGCTGCGGGGTTGTCACAGCAGTCGGTGTGTGACCGCGGTGACCTGCCGGCGGTCGGGTGGCATTCCCGGTTCCCGTTAATCCGTGTGTTTGCCATCTCTCGTGGGCAGTGATCGCCATCGACATCGACCCCGAGAAGCTGCGGCTGGCGCGGCACAACGCGGAGGTGTACGGCGTGGCCGAGCACATCGACTTCCTGTGCGGGGACTTCCTGGCGCTGGCGGCCGGCCTGCGCGCGGACGTGGTGTTCCTCAGCCCGCCCTGGGGCGGGCCCGACTACGCCACCGCCGACATCTTCGACATCCAGACCATGATTTGCCCAGATGGATATCCTTTCCAAGTTATGCCTTGTGGTGGCTTTATCGCTTTCCTCTCCTCCCTCTGTTCCCATGGGGTTTGCATGCCTGGTTGGCTGACTGGGCCAGCAGCGGGAGTTCCGTACGCAACCCATTTGTTTAGTCCTCTTCCCCACCTAAATTTAAATATTTTTACTTTTTATTACCAAAAACCCCAGTGATGAGTTTTTCCTGAAAGCAAAAAATCCATTAAAGAATTGAGTAGCCTCTCAAAACATTAATTCAACAGTTTTAACTCATTTATATTATTTTATTAAAATACCCCAAAGTAATCAAATATCCATGTGGTGTATATATATGTATAAATAATAACTAGTTGTGTGAGCTATGACCTTGTCATTTATTCCACTTTTTAATTGATTTATAAATATCTGTAAGATATCTTATTTAAAATATCTTACAAAAACTATTCTCAGTCATAGCACCTGCCCATGACTTGGGAAATCAGAGAAGAGTGCAAGGAAAATATTAACTCTTTTAATTAATATATAGAATTCCATACTAGTTTGTTAAGAATGATATTGAGCACTCATTCATCTGGGAAGGCATTAACATAATAGTTTCATCATATGTGAAGTGTGGGGTTTGTTTTGTCCAAGAATAATTTGTTCCCTTTTTTTGCTAAAATGTAGCCATACTTGTAAGAAAATCTTTGTATGCATGTGTGAGAGATTCCACAAAATGGATTAAAAAAAAAAAGTAAACCAGATGTATTAGCTGCAAACTACATTCAAATTTCTCAAATACTTCTCTGTAGTTCGGTTAAATTTTCATAAAAAGTGAGTGTTGCGGGCTTTTTTCTACTTTCTAGGGCACTAATGGTGAAATAGAATTTCTGCATTTAGACAATATTGTCTGCATTTCAGAAGAGAATCCTACTCACACACGCAGAAGACTAACTATAATTTAACTGCATAATAGCTGAAATTGAGACCTACTTTCAAAATTAATGAATATAAAGAAACTTTTCCTTCCCCGTTCTTGTTTTTTCCTTTACTGGCTTCTACATTCGAAATTTTCAGGCTCTCCAAGAAGATCACCAACAATATTGTGTATTTTCTGCCTCGGAATGCTGATATTAACCAGGTGTGTTACTGGATGAGGTGTTGGTAGTGAACAAAATTCTCAGCTGACTTAAAACATAAATATTATAAGCATATACATAAGACTTTTAAGCTGAAGTCATAAGACTGTTCAGCTGAATGTGGGGTATTTGGGGTTTTTGAATTTGACCCTTCTGTTAATGGATTTCTGTGTTTGCAGTACTTTTGGCATATTTAGAAATGGGAGTATATAATTTCCATGGTTTTGACACTGTTTCTTCTTAAAGCAACAGAATGGAGTTTCTTGGGGAAGTTTCAAAGCCAACTACCAGACAGATGCATCATTATAAAAATACCAAAACCTAATATATTTTAACCATCTCTCCTTGTCTGATAAGTTGGTGAGTCCCAGACTTTCATGGCTTTCAGTTTACGAAGCAGTTGCAGGAAGTTACAGCCTGCAGTCACTGCTCTCACTGATGAATAGATCAGACACAAATGTCACACCACCAGGGGTGCTACTGGTGGTGTCCACACAGGTGTGTGGTTCCATATGGGCTGCTTGCATTGCAGTGATTCGTGATAAACACAGAATTTGTGGCACTGGTGTGGGGTTTTTTGTATTAGGGATTTTTGGTAGAAGTTGGTTTTCTTAAAGCAGTTTTATGACTAACAATTCCCCTGAGTGTCTGGTTTAGCTTCCTCTGTGTATTTTCTATGTTAATTATGTCTTGTAGCTTTTTGCAAAGAAGGGAGTGGTTCTTCTCACCTGAGTGAGAAGGCTATGGGCTACTCTCGGGAAGAGAAATCAGCTCCTCATGCCTTTCTTTAGAAATTGTGTCAGTATAAGAAAAAAAAACCCCAAAAGGTTGATGATCTGAGAGGGGGAAAGTGGATGTGAATCTAGCCCACTGTTTAGGGAAATGTCTTCATCCTGTGTGGACCAAGGTGTGGCAAACATGACTGTTCCAAACCTGACCTTGGTGGATACTCTGGTCCACAGGAGCCTGGTTATGGGTTTGGCTAACAAAATTTCTGTCTGTATTTAAGAATTGAGTTTCTAGATTTACTGCCACTACACTTCCAGGGCTGTGAATCTCACGCAAAATTAAAAAAAAAAACAAGTCCAGCAGTTAGAAGCAACCTTGCAATAAAAATACTGTTTAACCATTAGTTAAGGTGGTTCAAATTTAGTAGAAAATGTGTACTTTTTAGGGAAGATAGCTATTAGATCACTGTTAGATAGCTAGCATAGAGTAGGGATATAGGGATCCTGCTGCTGGAGTGAAAGCATGTGGTAGCTGACCTTGACCTAGCTGTGTCAGAGGACTTGGTGTTCATTGCCTTACTGGGGAACAAGATATCCAGCCTGGTTCCACATGATTTTATTGCGAAAACAGCGCTTATTGCTTCTGCAGGCACAGCCACTTCTGTGTGGAGCTGGTCATGTAGAGAGAAATTGGATTCTTGGAATTCCCTTAAAAGAGCGAATGGAGTTTAGGTCGAAGAGAAGTGAACTTTTGTACTTCTGCCTCGAGAGGGAGCAGCGAACCAGTGCAATATGGTTGATCCATTTACAAGAAATGTAAAAACATTTCCCTGAATTGCATCAAATCTCCTTGTTTACAAACACGTATTTGTTAGAAGAGTTGTAATGTGTGCAGGTCTGTTTTTAGGTTGAATTAATCTTTCACAATATTCTTTCTAGTTAGGAATAATTAGGAATAATATATATGTCTGTGCACGTACATTAAAAAATATTTACATTTATTACTGCTTGTTATGTAGTTCATAAATGTAAGTTATGAAGTGTTTAGCAAGCTGTGCTCCGCCTCCATGGGCAGAGTGGGAACAAGGAGTTATCCCAGGTAGTCCAGTCTCTTTCATAGACACTTTTCTGTACCAGATAATACTTCTGTATCTTAATGTTTGCAGCAAATAAGGAGGAACCCATGATTTGTTGCTTCTTGTTAATGGTGGAATTTATTCATTTCATCTCGTTGTAGAAATTGTACTTAGTTACTGTTGGTCTCACAATGGTCGTCGGAATGTTGTCAGGATGCATGATGGCTCCCCCCAGTAAACTGGTCAGCCTAAAACGTTGGTGACCTGGTATGTTGTGAGACAGATAACCACATCAGCATCTTTACCAGCCTAGCCAGGTTTGGGAGATGGAGTAATGAGGAATCAGGAGTTCATTATTTATCTGTGTGTGGTTAGTGGCTCAGGTACTGGATTGTGCCTTAGTGATTGTTTAAAACTTCACCATTCTTTGCAGACAGGCATACTGCTGTTTGTGGTAGTTATGCCTCATTTTGTGAAATTGTACTGTTGTTGGAGCTTTTGCTGTCCTAAATGTTGATGTCTCAGACCTGGCTTATATTTCAAATACTGCCAGAATACAGGAATGGCTTTTTGTTTCTTGTCTAGTGTAGAGTGGTTTCATGAGCCTAAAATTAAGCAAAGTGTTCTGGACCTTGATAGTCCTACAAAGCATACACATAATGCTGGTACTTTTCTTTATCCTTGTCTTTGTTCCCACCTCATCTCCATCAATCATTTTGAGACAATTGGAAGTTAGACACTGAGGCCTTGTTCCATCTGGAATTCTACTGCCTGGATGGAAAAACATTTGCTGTGTTTCTGTTTGTGAAGGTCCAGTTGTTAAAAATGACTGCTCAATGAAGTGAGTGTAAAGATGGGTAAAAACACCTTTATTTATTTGAATTCTCTTTTAGGTATGATTTTAAACTGGAGACCTAGCCAAACAGGACCTGCCAAGCAGAGTCATCTTTATTTAGGAGTAAACAGAACAATGAGCAAAGCAGGGAGTGAGCGGCCAGGAAATGAACAGAGGTTAATTTGATAGTATTTTTAAGATGCTTGGGTATTAGGGGAGTTGGCAGGTAAAAGACTGTGGGTTGATGTGTTTTGCAGACTGTTAATTTCTAAGTGCATGTAATTGCATACACTTCAGCTGTGGCTATTGTGTTAATAACAGCAGTTTTTAAGCAGCCCACTTTAAACTCACTCTGTCCTTGATAGAAAGCCAGAAGTTACCCACAGCATACACCAAGCCAGAGTGATACTTCTGAACTTCAGTCTTCCTAAAGCTCATACTGCTTGAATACCAAATTGTAGTTTGCCTACATGAAGTTAGAAAAAAATAAATAAATGTCTGGCCTGTCAAAGGGTGGCAGCACCACTGTGACTGTGGCATAATTCACCTGCGTATCTGTACATTTTCAAAAATGCTGCCTGAGAGCATTTCGTTTTATGATGTTCAGTGTAAAGAATACCATTGCCTTCTTTTTCAAGTGGGTTAGGTTATGTTCTTCTTCAAGTGGGTTCGGGGGAATTATGTTCCCCTTAGCTTTTAGGCTGGATGCAGGGGGAGGGGATTCTTCATTTTACTAGTATTCTATAAAATTAATTGATTCACAGTATCCTTGTGTGACTGCCTTATCAGGTTAAAAAGCTTGTATTTCTCATACCTCAGAAAACTTTCTGGGAGGGGAGAAAAAATGATAAATTTTTTGTCCACAGTTATGTTAGGTGGTAGCTGGAACAGATAGGAAATTACTTTACTAAAGAAATTTCAGTATTTTCAGTTAAAAAAATCAAAAAACCTCCACAAGACCTTCAGGAAAACCTTCAAGTTCAAAAATACACCTGAAGAATATAAAGGAGGTTTACACCTCAAGCAACTTGCGTTCCTGAAATAATCTTCTATGTTTGTTTCTCATTTCATATTTTCATCTTTTCTGATGTCTCCTTTCCAAACAAGTTAGCTACTTTTTCGATATGGCTGTGGCTGTAGCCGTGGACTCTTTTTAGCAGTAGTCACTGAACTGAAGGATGAAGCATCCAGGTGAGAGGGATGCAGGGAGGTGTTAACTGAACTGCAGCTGTTACCTTTGCCTAGGGACAGCAGCAGAGCAAAGGATGCAGTATCTGTTCACCCAAGTAGTGTGGATTTGGGCTAAAGAACAAACCTGGATAAGGAGAGTTGCCAGCAGGGAGTCATTGTATGTACACAGGAAAATGAAAAATAAAGAAATTTTGGACTAGCCAAGTTTTTAAAAGAAATTAAGAAGCCTTTCTGTATTCACCGTTGTAGTGCACTGCAAAAACAGGAGATGTTTGTCGGTATCTCTAAAAATAGCTGAGCACCTTTGTTTTTCTCAAAGCATCGTTCCTCAGTCTGCTGTTATTTTTAGAGGGTGTCCCTCTGCCAGGCCGGCACCTTCTGAAGCTTGGTGTGTGGCAGCCTTCCCTCTCTACACCGTCAGGGCTGACTGAGCCCTGCCGAGGAAAACTTGGCAACGCCTACGTAATTAAATTTGCAACCTCCAGCAATTTACAACTAAGCGTTGTCACAGAGGATTTGCATTTCTCTCCTCTGACTATCGGGTGGGTTAAACAGTGTACAGTACCAGATCTGTCACTGCAGAGCTTATTCCTATGTGCTTATTTAAATTTTTGTCACCTTTGGGTTTATCAAATACTTTTAGTCGTTGTTTGAAATTAGTCATAGTTGTCCTGGGTTTAACACTTAGAGACCAGACACAGCGTATGTACATTCTCAGCTGGCCTTTGGTGGACGGCACCCATCAGTGTAGGGACATCTTCTTTTACTTGGTCTTCTAAGAGAAATATTTAGTAAACACAAGTGTTTAATATCAATGCATTAGTCATACTCAGATATGCTAGTGACACAAACTGTGCCCAGAAAGCAGGAGTGCATAACCCCAAGACAGTAATTTTAATATTCTTATATTAAGTTGACTAATCCAATTAATGTTTTATAATACTTATATGACGTCAGCTATAAAGTGCAAAGCCTCTTAAAGCTTTTTGGAAGGGACATTCCAGCTTCTCTTTGTAAAAAATTGAAAGTTAACATCTTCCTAGAAAAACTGCGGATCACCCTACAATGCTTTTTGGATTTCAAGTAAGAACAGAAGTTGTAAAATTAACATTCCTGATCACTTGCCAATTTCAGATTCCTGTGCTATTTATAAGTCAGCCAGCCTCTGTTTTTTTACTTAAGTGGCAGGTTCCTCTCTGACAAGAACGCGGAGCGTTTTTTCCTATCACCAGAAGTTGAAGGATGAAGAAACTGCTCACGCTTTTGTTTTTGCCTGAAGAAACAAAAAAATGAAAAGGGAGAAAATAAGACCAAAACAAAAAAGTAAATGCTTGATTTAGATAAGTGTGGCAGTTTTCTGGGCAAGTCAGTAAAGGTTCAAAGTGTAATTTAAATTATTCTGTTATTTTCTCTTGACAGTAGTCTGGTTTTTTGGTCGCAGTAAAATAGAGGAAGTTCAGCATGTTTATATTTAAACCTTGATTCTGCACGACAGAGTCAAGTCTCAAGGGGCTTTAGAAGTGTTAATAACACAGTCTGAACTAAAACTTTCAGCTGCTAATATCATCTCAGTTTAAAGATCAGTTAAAATCTACTGCAGGCTTGTAGACCTTGATAACTTTATGTCTGCCTGGGAAGTTTCCCTGCATGGGCAACTATAGAAATAATTTTCCTGCAGTAGCCTGGGGGAATGGCAGCACAGAGCAGAACTGGCTGTAGAGCATGGACCCCCCCCCAAAGACCAGGTCCTCAGGGTGCAAAGTGGAGGGGGAAAAGCAGACAATGTTCAGTTTTGGTGCTCATCCTTCTGACTGTGTGGTCTCTCTTGATAAGTAATCAGTGGCTAGTGAGCTGTCATCCCTCAGAGGCATCGTACAAGGCATCCTGAGTAGGAACAGGAGAGGGGAGAGTATTGCATGCTCCAGTCCAAAATGCAAAGTCTGCTATGAAATGCTGTCTTGTCTGTAATCATTAAGCATTAAAGGTGTGCACCAGGCTCAGTCAACAGAGCATGAATGGTGAAATTCTCACTCCAGTGATCATGAACACAAAGCTGGGACCGGCGCTGCCTGACAGGCTCCCCCAGCCTGCAGAGGCACTGCTGCCCCAGCCTTGCCCTCAGCACCGCCTGTGACTCCAATGCATGCAGCAGCTTTTTCTTTGGTTGCAATAGCAACAACAAACTGTGACTTTTTTTGTGAGTTTCTCTGCCTGCTTGGGGGTTGGTTTTGTTTGCGTTGTTCCCCTCTACCCTGCCACTCCTCAGTGCACTCAGTCCCACTCCTTTATGCTCCTAATTCTAATTACTAAAATTGGTTTTACTCTTCCCCCAAAATTTGGGATGTGGCATCTTTCAAGCACAGTTTACCGCTTGGCTTTTTGCCACACCTGGGTGTCTCAAATGCCAAGTACCTCACAAACCAGAGTTTAGCATCTCTTGCCTTAGCACAGCATGTCAAGTTCTGAGTATTTCTATTTGGTTCTGAAATCCTCTTATTTTCGTGATTTGGGTGAGGAGGGTTTTTCAGTCACAAGCCACAAGCCACTTGTGTGAGTAAAAGGAGACATAAAAAGAGGATCAGAGGCATTAGCTGCCAAGGAATGTTTTCCACCAGTATTAACAGAGCAGAGATAATTTTTTGTGCTCTTTTTTGCCTCATTTCTTGTGCATTGATTGGTTTACTTTTTGTTCTTTGTTTTTCAGGTGGCTTCCTTAGCAGGGCCAGGAGGAAAAGTTGAAATAGAACAAAATTTTCTCAATAACAAACTGAAGACAATAACAGCTTATTTTGGTGATCTAATAAGGCATGACATCTCCTGAACTCCGTGTGGATTCTTCCAACCCCAGCCTCCCTGACTGCTGCTTTGCTTAAACTTTTGTACAGCTGACTGGTCAAAAATGACTTAAAGCCATTTTCCGCTTTAATTTCTGTTTACAGAAATTTGTTCTGTTTATTGCTACTGTCAATAAATGTTTTATAATAATTTTGACAAAACTGTAAATGGAGAAAAGCTGTGAACGTGTGAAGAAAGATCTTTATAAAATGCAGTCTCGCAAGGTTCAAGCCCAGCCCATGGGGAGTGGGTTTCGGGGTTTCTTTGTAACTCTCACATGTGCTACTTCTGTGCTTGCTCTGGTTTTTAGCATCCAGAGGATCAAAAAGAACAGCCTGAAAGTCACTGGGGTCAGGAACTGCTGTCTGTGCTTGAGAAGCAAAAGCATCCGAACATCAGGTGGAACTAGAGGGTCCGGTGCACCACAAGAGGTTAACCCCAGTCCACCTCTCTCGGTCCATACTCACTGAGAAACCTTTTCAGGTTTTCTTTGCAGGATGAAGGTTCACACATTAATCCCAGTGAGTGCTCTGGCTTGTTGCAGCTCAAAGAGAGACCTGGGTATGTTTGTATCTGTAGGTGGGACTCTACCCTCTGGGTGTTGTCATTTTATTTTATTTTTTATCTCCTTGCCATTCCTCTTCATTGCCAAGATATTTTGAAGAAACCTTCTACCTGGAGGTTTGTATCAGTAAGCAGAGGGGTTTCTGTCCCCTCTCTTTTCTAGGTCTTTTGGATCCTCACACAGGCTTCAGGGAGGGCAGAAGGAACCCAGCTTTTCCTGGTGAGTGCTCTCTGCTCCCACTTGTAGTTTGGAGGGGAAGAGTGGCCTTTGTGCAGTTCTCCAAGCAGAAGAGGAGGCAGGTGAGAAGTGTCTAGGGCATGGCTATGGTGCTCTCACTGAAGTACTTTCACATTAAGTCCCCAAGCTCAATGTTGAGCTTGTTTCTTGAGGTAAGAGCGTAGAAATAATAATTTCTAAGATAAATTAATTCTGCTTCTCCTCTGCTTTGAGTGCAGCAGGATGATGAAGGCAGCAGAAACTAAGCACTAAACCACACAATAGTGCTATCCAAGAAAACTAGAATAACTGTAGAATAACCAAATAAGAGGATCTATTTTCCCCATTAAGGAATGAAACCCAACTCTTCAAAACGGTTAAAGAGACCAAAGTGTTTGTGTGTGTATGGATTGGTATGACTCAGTGCAAGTTTGCAATGCAGTAAAATAGCACTTGGGAAATAGTTTTTTTCTAGCTTTTTTCTAGCTTTCCAGACCCAGCAAGTGTTAAACTGTTACTGTTAAATTCATGCTTCAGGTAAGGTATTTCATGAAGATACTTTGGCTAATTCGGATCAGTGCATTTTGCCACAGTGCTACAGCAAGGAAGAAGTCTCATGCTGGCTCTGCAGCAGTATTTGAAGGGAATTATTAAGGAAATAATATTTCTTAGAAGTTTCCTGTTAGGTTGTAGGGGAGTTTGGCAAGAGTGCTAATACTACAGGAGTTCTAAACCTACTGTGGCAGTGGCATGTGAATGTAGTAACACTGTTCGATTTTCACTACAAGCTACAAACAAAAATCCAAGAAAGTCATGAGGCTGAATGAATAATAGATTAATTTATACTGTGTATATCACAGCACTCTATACACTAAACTTTTACTGTACTTGGCTTATTGCTGCTTGTAGAAATAGCCTTGTCTTATTACTTGGTCTTCTTTTCCTCCCTAAAGTTAAGGAGATGCTTTAGAAGCATTTTGAGATCTTGCTGATGCTACTCCTATAAAAAGAAGCTCTGAGGGTGAAATGCCTCTGAATTTACTTTCACCTTCTGGAAAGTAGTTAGATTTTGTTCAATGCCCAGTACACAAAATGTGGAAGCTAAAATATAAAAAGTTACAACATTTACCCGTTTGAATGTTTACTTCCAGTATGATGACCTTAATGGTAAAAAGGAACAATTTCTCAAAGGTCTCTGCTGACCTTTGCAAGCACGTGGAGTATCAGAAGCAGAAGAATATCTTTGTTCATAGCTGTTCCTCTCTCTACCCAAGAAGGACAAAAGGGGTTTTTTGGTTGGTTTTTTTTTTTTTAATACAACTTGAAGTCAGACTACACTCTGCTGGGTTGTGATAAATGTTTGCCCTCACTTCCCACTTGCACAGAACTGGTGAAGTTTCCCAGGGCTTTGAATCTACCAGTCTTAAGCCTAAAGTACACCTGTGAATTCTTTCAGTTTTTTGCTAATAATTTCAACCAACACTTCAGGGAAGAGAGCTTCAGTCATGACTTGCTATAAAATGTTATTTTGCTTTATGTTGGAGAAAAAAATTAACATGGGCTGAGACACTGTTAAATTTCTGGACAGCTCATGGCCAATGTCTTAATACCCTTTTGGAATTTAAGTAGTATTTTGTAAATGGTACATTGGGCAACAAAGAAGTTACGTTGCTACTGTAAATACTCATAGAAGTTTGATATTTTACCCATTTTAAGACACAAAATAAGCTACAGGAAAAATGCAGATTTCTGTTTTCAAAGTTAAATATTATTTGGACTAAATGCAGTAAACACATACTGAGTTCTACTTTCCAGTACACTCTTGAGCCCCTAATCTCTTTAGATTTATCTTAATTAAATCCAACATTAAATTAAGCCCATTAGTTTCTTTTTCTGGTGCATGGCATGAAGAAAAGTGATGGAAGATGAAGCTAGGCACAGTGCAACGCTGAAGCTTAATTGGAGGTCCAAGGGGACCAGAGCAGAGCATCAGCAGGGCTGAGCAACAATTTCTTCATGGTAGGACAGCACTGTGCCCTTCTCTGAATGAGGCCCCGTTAGTGTTAAAGAGGACAAACTAACTGTTCCATGAAATTTTCATGTACAGGTTTCAGGAAATCTTCCCCAAGTGAAGTATTTCTGAAATAACATCTGGGTCTATATGTGCAACTCAGAAGTTATATAAGCAAATTAATGTTACACCACAGTGACCATGGTAACATTTAGCAGAGGGAAACCCCGTAAATAGCAGAAGGAAAAAATTACTCGCAGTAACTCATTGAACAAATCAGTAGAAAATTGGGTTATTTTCACTTGGTTTGCTCTCTCAGCTTTCACATGCCTCAGTCACAGTTTGCTTTAACTGTCCTCCCCTTGTACACAAACCTTCCCACCTCCAAATGCCAAGAAGGGGGGGTAATCCTTTAAGTTAGTGTACAGTGGTTTACTGTTGCTAGTGTAGCCTTTCCAACACAGGTACTTAGTATTCCTGCCAGGTGAATGTCTTGGTGAGGTCCAGAATACTTATAAAAAGTTGATTTTCAGTGGTGAAGAAGTTTCAGATTTCTTTATGAAGGCAGGACAGATACTGTATAAGTGTGTGTTGCAGTGGCAGAGGACTAAATGCTCTGAAACCAGGCTTGAAATCAGTTCAGACCCTGTCCTGTTTCAGACAATGAAGCCGTTGAGTGGTTCAGCCTGCTCCATCTGGGCGGAGTATTAGGAATATGCACACTCCAGCAAAGTACCTGTAAGAGTGATGCCATGTTGATTCGGTTAAATTAAATCCCCTAAACACCCAAATTAATTCATACCAAAAAAAAAACAAAAAAAAAACCCAACCCCAAAAAACATAAAAATGCCAAATTTTGTGTTTTACTTGTGAGGCTACAGGAGGCTGCAGAAGCCAGGGCTAGCTGAAAGGAAGCAATAGGTCTGGCTAAAGCCAGCTGAAGTGACTGAATCTAGTGAGGCTGGAGATTCACCCAGGCTCTGAAGATCTGAGCTGCAACCACGCAGGGAGGAGGCAGGAGGGAAGGCTGTCTGCAAGCAGGGCTTGTCCCCCCCAGGGTTTGGTTTCTGCCTCTACTCGGTGTGGTGTCTCTTAGCAATGCCTGAGGTTTTGGCGGTGCCTGTTGATGCTGTGAGCAGGGCTGTTGCCCAGGGTGGAGGTGGGGAGAGCAGCAGCCCACCTGGGAGCACTGGGCTCTGCTCAAGGTTTTCTTTGCCCAGGGGAATCCCCAGTCAAGCTGGGCAGAAAGCTCTGCAAAACACTCCCTGCAATATCCCTGCAGCCTAAGGGTCAGCCCTGGATTTCTCCATATAGAGACCCAAGGATCAGTGTCTTTTTAGCGTGTGTCACAACAGGATATCAGGGAGTCTGGTTTTGCTGCCAGCCCCTTGTGGACCCTTCTTCAGGTCTCATGCAAATGCATTTTCTGAGCTCTTGCTTTCCACACATCTCTGAGGTCTTGGCCGGCCACCTTGCAAAGTTCCAAAACCAGAGCAAGTTTCAAGGTGCTTCCCCAGCGTCACAGGCTTTACTGAAAACCCAGAATACTGCTCTGGGTTTCTGGGTTCTCAGACTGCTGAGGAAAAAATAATGCTGTTGGAGGCAGTCTGGGTTGATGACAGCGCGATTCTTCCTGTCTCTGTGTGCCTTTACTCATTCTGTTCCTTTTTCTCAAGGTTGTGCTTTAAGCCTCTTGTGAAACCCCTGTGGTTTATTAGAGGAGTGCAATGGCAGCACCAGGGCTTTAGCACTGTGTAAACATGAGTACAAGGGCTCACAGTGTGCCTTTGGTGTTCGGGAACTAATGAAATGCCTTTCCCCAGCATTTTATCCTAAAAATATGGCCAAAGAATGGACACCAAATAGGATAGGTCTCTGCACAGTTATCACAGATTGATGCAGGTTGAATAAATACATTTATCACATTAGTGCATTACTACCTAGCCCTCTGGGGGGGTCTTTCACATTGTCACAGTGTCAGATGCAGTGATGGTAACAGTGGCAAGAGCTTTTGTGAAAGGCAGTATTGTGATCTGACAGCAAAACCTGTCCTAAGGTATTCATTAAATTGTTCCAGGCACTGGGACAGCCTATGATTATGTCAAACAGGGGAGCAAATTGTACGCTCTGCTTTCCCAGTGTGCATGAACTTAATCTGAAAGTCTGCCTGGGAAGGTTAAACACAGACAGCTTTGTTTAGGAGAACTCCCAACTGGCAGAGCCCATTGACCCAGGAGGTCACTTGTAGGGGACTGCCTGTGCCAAATGTCTGTTCTGGTGCTTTCCGTGGATGAAGGTTGAAGCTGAGCTTGTCCAAGGGGTTCCCTCAGACGTCAGAACATTTGGATGTTCCCAGCAGATGCAATGCTATCTGTAGCTCAGGCTCACATCTGTACTTTTGGAAAGTGTTCCCCCAAACAGAAGCTGGAGTTCCCCAGGAAGCAGCTGTGTGAGGAACCCTGGGCTCCTCCTGCAGGAGAAACCACTATCCAGGAAGTGTTTAGTGCTGGGTTTTGACACTGAAAAGGCCAGTTCTCACAAGAAAAATGAGCCTTGTGGGAGTTCTAGACCTTACACAGAAATTACCCCCCAGAGTATTCATTAACCCTGCCAGGAAGAGGCACCGGTAGAGTCAGGTTTGAGAAAAACCCTTGTGGTCACGTAATGCAGAGTGGGACACCAACATGCAGGGGCTCCTGATGGCTCAGGAGTGAGCCAAGTACTGGGAGCAGGACAGAGCAAAGGGCCCACAGGGCCGTGTCCAGGCTGCAGAGTGGAATGCCATAGTGCCTGGGTTGTGGCTTCTACAAGACACACCACTTGTGTCCACTTTCACTTCTTACTGCCAAGTTTTTTGACTTTACTGGCAGTCTTTTCATTTTTTTCAGCAGCTTGTAAAGAGCATTGTTTGAAAAAAAAACCCCAACCTTCACCTAAAAAGAAATCTGTAGTATTTGCAGTTAAAAAAAAATTTCCAATAAAACAGCTGACATAAAAACAAGACCTGGATGAATTACAATAATTCAGAAATCAGATAAGAATGTCCAAAATGTAACTAATTTTAAATTGCTTTGTAGGCAGGTTCACCTCATGTTTTGGCCTGAGGCATAGAGATAGCAGCTGACATGACTTTTCAGCATTTTGGATTGACCATACTGCTTGTCCCTGCTGCTGCTCTGATTTATCAGCTTTGTTTAAAGATCAAAGCGTTTAGTATAAATAAGTTAAAGATGGAAACAGCCTGACTTCTTGCACGTTTATTTTCTCTGTTAATGAGAAGAATGACCTAATCCAACATTATTGTCACTTTATCTAAAAAATTCAAAGTGAAGAAATCATTTAGTTGCTTTGCAAGTAGAATAGCAGTTCAAAACTGGATGCAGAGGCTGCAGAATCAAGGTCTGCCAAGAAGAATCTAATCCATCTTAATTGTCAAAATCAACAATCCAGAAAACTAAGAAAAAAAATGAAAGAAAGAAAAGAAGAGCTATGCCAGCACAGAACATGCAAAAACCCCTAGAAGATTCATCATCTCACCTCAGCCCAGAGAAGGAACCAGCAAAGAGCAGCTGTTTGACAGCTCTGAACCATGAGGGAAGTGAACGTGAGTATCTGGCCAACTCAGAGCATGTTGACAGACGTGATCAGTGACGGATTAGGGACCTGGGAAAACTTCCAGGAGAAGAAATTCCAAGGAGCAGTGGGTCCCATCTTGGCAGTCACCTGTTTGGGGGAGAAATAAAAAGAGCCAGAATTTACAGATCACAATTTATCTGGTCCTGCAAAAAGTCCATGAGTTTTAAGAGAGAAAGAAGCAGCAGGTTGTTGTGCCCAGGCTATGGCAGGTGCTTGAGGGATTGCCTGGGAGCAGACCTGGATTACTGCACAGTTTTTGCTTGTGCTAAAGATACTGCTGCCCTGCACTGCTGCAGGACCATCGTCAGCAAAGTGGAATGGCAAAAATCCATGACAACTTGCAGTAACTTAGATAAATCAGGATTAAGAAAAGATCAAATTCCTGCTGGAGTCCAGGTTGTGTTAAGCAAACACTGCCCCTTCCTTTCCTCTCTTCATCTGTAATAAGAGTTTTGTATTGCCTTTTGGGCTGTGAAAGGATCTTTATTTTTCATTTACTCAAGAAAAGGAATCAGATGACCTTGGTGACAGCTATCAAGTCATGCTTTTGAGACCACATGCTGAGTGGCAATGCTAGGATCCCACCAGCACTATCAATTTCCACAGCTTGTTGCTGAGCAGCACAAGCTGCTCGATGCTGGCCACAGCAGGGTTCTCAATCCCTGTAGCACACCAGGCAAACTGCTTTTTTAAGAAAAATACCACAGATGCTTCGACTGATAGGCCTGAGAGCCAGCTGTCCTATGCTGGGGGTAAAGAATAACTGGCCAGTGTGACCAGAACAGGCAGCAGGGTGGTACCAGATACCCTCTACAGCATCTGAAACACTTCAAGCTCCCCGTGGGTCTCTGAAGAAAGCCAGGGAAAGGAGGCAGTGGAGCCAGTGGCCAGCCCCCGTCCAGGCAGGTTAGCACCTGCACTGTCCTTTCCTGGTTAGATCTTCATTAAAAACAAGTCAAAATGTGTCTGGGCCTTAGGTGATGGCACTTACCTTCTGGGATGTGAGAACTTAGTGTTCTGACCATAGGAGAAAAGAGCAAAGCTGCAGTTTGCTGCTTGCACTATAAAATGGATTTGTCAAGAGCATGGGGGGTTAACACAAAGAGCTGCAAGCAAACGATAGTGCAGTAAGTAAGAAATGTGTAAGAAGTTTTGAAGTCATGACTTCTTGCTGATACCTCGTTATTCTAGCTGAATGTTTACTTGGTACCATGGATGGCATGACCCTTGTAGCCAAGGAGATTCCCAGGCTTCTTTCTGTTGTATTGCCTTCCTATGAGGGCAACACAGATTCCAATCCAAAAATCAATGTCCAGCCATGCCGGAGAAGTTACTATAGCTAGGCCCATATAAGCAAGTCATGCAGCAGCCTGGGAAGGGAGCTGCAGAGGACAACAGCCAGTGCAGAGACCCATGCAGCCACACATCTCTGGTGTTATCACAGACCAGCTCTAACTCGCTCCTGTGGGTCGCAGGTGGGTTGATGTGACCTAAGTTTCCCCTGGCAGGAATCTGGATCGCGCACTCCAGGGACTGTGCTGCAGTGGGAGCCACAGTAAGGGGGGAAACCACAAAGTTATTTTAAAAATGTGTTTGTGATCCAAATTAAACTACCAGCCTGGAGATACCAGAGACAACAGGTGCCTTGCCCAGTGCCTTAATTCAGTGCCTTAGGGGTGACTGAACCCCACCCAGCTCAGCATCCCAACGCTCTCATGCTGGGAGAACTGAAGGGCCAACTGCATCTAAAGAAAAAAAGAAAATCACTGCTAGCTATCTGTCCTCTCCATATTTCTATGTCTGTCTGTCTCTACAGGCAGCAACTGAACAGTTCTAGTTTGCATATGAATATAATTTCACTTTTCTTTCACTTAAAATTTGTTTCAGTTTGCAGTGGCTGATGTCAGACTGGCTGGCAAACTACCAGTATCTCTTTCTCTAGGGAACAGCAGTCCCAGGTGGGACTGTGCAAGCAGAGGCCAACAGCTGCAGGCAAGGTCCACATGGATGCAGGGCATCCTGCTGCAAGCCGTGAGGGCTGGTTTGAAGCAGCAAAAGGCAACTGGGAGCTGGAGTAGGCTGGCATAGCCCAGGACAGGGAAAACCCAAATCCTGGAGGCCTCCAAAATTAGAATTATTTTCTTTCCTTTCCATGGCATTTTTATGGACTAAGTCTATGTGTCACCTCGTGTGAGAGCTGCAGATATGCTACCCACCCTTACAGATGTTGGCTCAGAGATTAACTTGCTAATAAATATTATTCTGTTAATTATATATCTACCGTGGGTTTTCCTAAAATACCAGATGCTGCTATGTAAACACCACAGTTATCTAGATAGGTTATCTCACACTCTGACTCCCCCTCTTTCCCGTTTGTCTCCATCTTTTGATGCCCCAAATGCCCACGGGTGCTGGCCATCCTTACACCCATGGATGCTTGGGACAACACAGCTCTGGAGCTGCAAGGTAGAACTGGAGCTACTGGGTGTAACTCAGAAAAGAAATGACGCAACTCATAGAAATTAATGAAGTAGTAGCAAGTAGGGCAAGATTGTTTTCAAATAGGAATTAATTATTATTGCATGTTAAGCTGGTTATGCATCCAGGTTGAGACGTACAGAGTGGGTGGGCTGCACTCAGCTGGGAGGAGCGGGGCACTCAGCCAGCCCCGCACAATGTGTGTGTTTGTGTGCCTGGTGGCAAGCAAATCCGTCACCCTCTCCGGAGAGCGCTGCAAGTGTGAGTGGGGTCTGCCAGATGGCAGAGATCCGGAAAGGCACAAGGAGAGAGCGCAGCATAACCACATCGTGCGTGGCTGTGAGCACACTGGGGCTGTCCACAGATGGAAATGTGCAAATCACAGCCCTGGGCAGAGCTCAGGGAACACTGACAAAATCAGACCCCAACTCCCCAGTCTCCTCCAAGAAACTGAAAAATCAGGATGACGGTCCGAATCAATCTCATCTTCTAAGGTTACACAAATCTGGAGGAAATGGCAAGCCTGGATGTGGCTGAGCTGGTCTTGGTGCAGGGCACACAGAAGGGCTGTAGGAAGACAAACTGACTGACAGCTCATTAGTTCTGGGGCTAATTAGAGTCTGTACTATAATCTGCAGCACTTCTCTCTCTATAAACCTGTCTATGCACTAGACAGAATTAAATTCTAAGATGAGAAAGCACAAGGAATGCAAATATGTTCCCTTTTACTCCCCCAGCCTCCTTTCCTAGCCACTTTCCCTGGGCAGCCACAGGATAAGGTATGCTAGAGCTGCTGAATGCCAATGCGGAATAGGGAGGGAAAATTTTTATGTAGCTGTTTTCTCAGTTGCATCATGCTACTACTCCCAAAATGGAATTCCATGAAATGAAGACAAGAATGGCTGGAAGAAAAGAAATATTTTCTTTCCTTTTCTTGTTTGTTTGTTTGTTTTTGTGTTTGGTTTGGTGGTTTTTGTTTGTTTGTGTTTGTTTTTGTTGTTGTTGGGTTTTGGTTTTGTTTCTATTGGGGTTTTTTTGTTTTGTTTTTTTTTCTCTACAGCATCCAGTCTGTATTTGACTACGTTTCTTGCTTCTTTGAAAAAACTTCCATCTTTTTTTCCCTCCCAAGGCAGGCTGGGGAACTAGAGAGCAACATGGGACTCGTGCCTGTGTCCCCCTCCCCTGCCTGGCCTGCCTCAGCTCAGGACACAGCTGCAGCTCCCTGGGGAGAGGGTCCTTACCTGAGACTTCTAGCTTAAGCAACGAGCCTCTGTGCAACACACCAAATCACGCCTCTGTGTGATAAATTGGGCCAGTCTTTTAGCTTCACATGTCCTTTAGTTTTATTCTTATCTCATACGAGCCCAAATAAGAGAAGCCTGAGATATCTGTCTTGATCCAAGCAAAAACAGATAGCTCAGAATAGTTGATTTGATTTACACCAAGGAACAAACCTGTTTAAACAAACCAGTCAGTGTTTTTGAAGCCAGCTACTGATAAGTTTTTCTGAGTTCCACCTTACACCAGAAACAAAAAGACCTAGCAGAAACACCCCAATTTGGGTGTTGGTCTGTAACATATTTTAACATCTTCTGTGCAACAGCTCTTGAGACCACATTGGGGTGTGTATATGTGTCAGAGATCTACAGAAAGGTGCTTTGTAAAGGTGCATGGCATTTCCACACTGCTGTGATATAATGGGTTGTTAGTGACTTGTCAGTTCATGTTTTCAATTACTGTTATTACTATTATTTTTCAACTGTGGGAGTTTCTAAAATTGCTTTATATCAGATAATAACTATGCTTATTCTTCAGTTACACTAATTAGAGTTCTGAGTTTGATTCTGCCACCTTGATGGCTCCAAGAGCTGGGACTGGTTACCATATACACAAAGCTGTTAGCTCTTTTCCATAAATAAATTACAACCCTGAAGTTTTAACTCTCTATGTCCCAAAAACCATCTTTCCTACCTCTGGCTTTTCCATGGCTCATTCCTGTTATTTCTTTAGAGTTTCTCTCCCATCAAATGATGTATCCCGCAAAAGAATGAATCTTTTTGTCCGAAATAAAAGTGCAATCCCTAAGCAATACCCACCCCACGGCATATTGCTGTAGAGCACATTTATTTGAAGCTTCCCGAGTGAACAGCTTCCATATCATCCTCTCCTGGGCTGCTCTTGTGTTTCCTCCCAATTGTGCACGCATTTCCCAGCCCTGGGAGGGGACACTGCTGACCATTGCCAGGCTACGGTCTGGAGCAGACTGAAAATGCTGTGCATGCCCATCTAGCTGAAAACAAAGCTGGTGAGCAGTGGGTAGAGCTGAGAAAAATCTTGCTTTTAAAAACTGCCTTAAAAATATATCTGAGTTTGGTCTAAAAAGAAGCAACGTAGCAGAGCAAGTCAACCAGAGCAAAGAGAGGGGAGGATTCAGGAGTGTGGCACTACCTCATGCAATAAAGCTTAATGTAGGTTATTATACCAGGAAAAAAAATCTTTTCCTGAAAACGCTATGGTGTTTCACAGGAGAGAGCTCTAAAGGGGCATTTCAAAGGAAGAACAAACCAAAGAAAGAAAAAAACTCCAGACCATAGGAAATAGTGTAAGATGGTCCACAAGGACTTGCATTAAAGTGGGGACAAGGGACTAGGTTATCTAAATGAAGTGGCTGAATTTTCATTTAAAGTTTTGTTTAGGAGACTGTGTATGCATTTTATGGTCTACCTCCTGTCTGGAGAATATAATTTTCTCAGAGAAAATCCAAATCTGCCTTTTTAATGATTGGAAGTTAAGTAGAGCCCAGAAACTGTGCCATAACCAGCTCTATTTAATCAGGTAAACTGTTTTTCTCCTCACTGGACTATACTTGCTTGTCATTGACTTCCCTGCTTACTTTTTCACCCAGAAGTTTGCTGCTCTCCTATTGCCAGATGAAGCATCAGCTCATTTTCTTACAGTACGAACATAAAGGAGCTGCTGGCAGATACCCTCTGTGAAGCCCACTTTGCACATTAGGTTTGCCATCAACCGAGTGCCTTCGCCTTCCAGGCCGATTGCAAAGCCTCTCTTTTTCTCATCGCTGACAGAGGGTTTTCTATCCATGCCATAGTTTAAATTGCTCACACAGCAAGTGCATCCTCCATGGAACTGCCAGCGTGGGGAGAGATGAAATGGCCATCTGGGAGCTCAGGACAGAACCAGGCCCGGTGTGTTGGCACACAGGACACCTCGCTCCAGCTGGGGTCCAACTGCTCTGAACTGCTATGTTGCTTTACTAAAGATGCAGAAAGAGTCAAAAGGACTCTTGGTTTAAACATGCCAAGGTTAGATCATAGTGGTATTTTTTTTAAGGGGAAAAATACACAAATTTTCCTTTTTCTAGGACATTTCTTTGGTGTCTAGCAGGTCTATTTGTAGCAAGTGTTTCTGTCAACGCTATGAGACAGCTCCCCAACCTAAGCTATTGATGGTCCACTTACTGCATACAATCAATACATCCTCCTTTCTGAGGTAATTGGGTGTATTAGTAAAGCAAACAACAACCAAATCATAAAAGTGAGCTCAAAACACTGCTCCTGGCTTGGCTTCTCCTAGGGGCCGCATCGTAGATGTGATGAATTCAGACACTTCCCCTCAGTTTTTTACATGCTGAGAGCACATGTCTTGGGGTGCCAGAGATGCCAAAGAAACTGTTTAAGTCTTCCTTGAAGGCAGCATCCCAAAATAAACCCCCTGTCTTCAGAAGAACAGCACCAACCCATTACACACTGCCGTTCAGGGAGATTTTAGGTCATTAAGATTCAATGAGTAATATGTTTGAGAACGCAATTTAAAAGTTTTTCAATCATTCATGAAAACTCTTTTAATGCAGAATAAAGTTTGATAGTGTCTGTGATTGTGCTTTGACCTGATGAAAGATCTGAATGGAAACTTGTACAGTAGGTAATATTTATTCTGGCAATGTGTCAGTAGGCAATGTCTACTGCTTTTATTGCTCTGTGGAATAAAAATTTTGAATTTTTCTCAGTACTCAGCCATTTATTGTCTTGAAATTGGCAGCAGTAACACCCAGCTGGATGCCGGTATGTTTTGTGTTTGCGAACAGACTGATCCATGGGAAACAATCTAGCAGACAAATCAACTTCGTTATGAATTAAACAAAATCTTTACTTGGGTATGAGACATTTGAGCCTGGGGGAGCTATTATTTTGGAGAAGGCCCATAAAAGGACTTTTTAAGACATGGACTTTGAGAGTCTTTATGATATTCTTAGACTGCCTTTAGTTATGCCTTGCTTTGCATAACACAGTGGATTTTTATAAAACAATAACTTCTATGTAAATGGTACTGGGGTCCAAAACTGAGATGAAAGTCAGAACAGTGCTCAGTGCCTGGCCAAACCAGCTAGATTCCTAAATTGTTCTTCTGCCTGTCCCTGGGACAGGAACTGTCATTTCCTATCTGTATCTCTATTGCATAGCACTGAGAAATTCCTTCTTATAAACAAAGAGAGAGGTAGATAATTTTCCCAGAAGTAACTGAGTGCTCAGTATTGTATGAAGAGATAGTTCTGTGTGCTTGGAGCCAGTCCTATCAACTCTCACAGCCTTGTGGATGTCATGGGGTCTGATGTTTTCTTTAATTCCCCAGCTGATGGTAATCAAGGAACCACATGATAACCTTGACTGCACTAACACAATGAAAAAAAAGTGTCTCACTTTGTAAGTCACATGTGAGTGTCTCACTTTGTGATTGCTGAGTAAATATGAAGTCAGTCTTAAATCCCAAAGGTAAATAAAATCACCTGGTGGTAATTCTGACCCTTTATTCACTCTTCATAGGTTATCATTCCCAATGTTTTTAGCTGCCTCTTAGACTGTCCACACAAAAAAATTGGTTCTTTGTGACATATCCTGTAACAGTCTTTGCATTCACCCCCAGTCAGCCACCTTTATGACTTTTTTTTCTCTCCTTTACTGGTCCAAAAGTGTGTGCTGACAATCAGCCTACAGCAATGTGCATTGGATATTCTCACAGTTTACACATGGTTTGTTCTCTCTGTAGCTTTAATGAAAGCCTCGTGTGCTCTCCTTCTCTGAAAATGTTGTATGCCTGTGCTAGTACACAAATACTCTTGGAAAATAGCTTTCATTCTTGCAGACTTCTCACGTGACTTTGGGGAAGTTGCCCTAACACTTCCTCCACTTTTTCTGTATGAAATGAGGATAATTGTATTTCCCTTCCTGGTCTGTTTTGGGCAGGTTGTTTCTTAGTACAGGGTGGTACTCAGCCAGGCTTTATAACCAATCTCTGTTTACTTTATATGTCTCTTGGAGCAGGGACAGGGATTCAGCCTCCCCCGCTGCCAGGCTGGGCCAGAGGAGATGTGACAAAGGGAGGAAGCGGACACCGTTTGTCCCCACAGCTGTGCATGGGCCATGTGCCAGCCATTACAGCCTGGACACTCACAGGTGAGCAACCTTGCACTGGGTTCCATAAAACACCAACTGAGGACAGCTTAAGGCTGTTAATACTGTTCTGGGCTGGGGCTGGCATGATAACCATTCAGGGGCATTTTTAAATTAAAAAAAAAAAAAAGAATCAGGTTCAGTCTATAAACCATGTCAAAGGATATGCTCTGGGCAGGACTTTTGCCAGCGGTTGAGATGACACCATTTGCTTTCTTGTAGCACAGCTTTCAGAGATGGGCAAGCAGATTCTTATGTGACTTTCTCTGAACTGCAATGAGCTTCAAAGACAAAGTTTCCTTATTCTTTCCTTGAATTCACATAGCTTTAAAATGTCGCTTAACCATAGCTTTAACACTGTTTCAGAGCTTGAATGCTTGATATTTTCAGGAAGAAACATGAAAAAGAAAGAAAAACATAATAGTTTCCGATCATCAAATATTTTGGGTGAGTCATTCGCCTGCATCGCCAGATAAATGCAACAGGACATCCTGTGACCGTTGGGCAGTTTCTTTAACTTCTCCCTTTTTTCCCTACAACATAAATAGTGAAGTAGGAAAGAAAGTGGCAGTAGAGTCCTGTCCAGGCACTCCTCTTTGCTTGGATTCTCTCCCACATCAGGAGAGGGAAGTTGGTCACCTCTGGGGTTACTACCTACACTGGTGCTGGGATATACAGATGGATTGTGGTCTGCTCCCAGCCAGCAGCAGGTAATTCAAAGGCAAAGCCTCCTGAGTGAGTTTAGAGAAGGCAATGTTATTTTCCTGAACCTTTTGCCTTGTGGAGGAGTTTCTTCACGGGAGCTCTTCTGGAAAAGACCTGGAAGGGGCATTTCTGTGCCGCCAGTCCTTTCTCTCACCCACACTCAAGACTAATCATCCCCAGCTGATTTTTAGCTCTTGCATGCCCAGTAGAAGAATTTCTAAGAGATTTCTCTCATTTCTTTTGGATGCCAATGAAGGGATACAGATGGCCAGAATACTGGTAAGAGTGATGTAACTGAAGTCAAACAAATGCTGCTCCCAACAAAAGAAAGCGATAAATCAGAACACCGTAATTCTGGTCATAGACTTGGCATATTTAAAGAGACAGAAAGAAAAGCTGAAAAACTGGCAAAATAAAATACTTCTTCTTTCTACTCTACATGCAAGTACAAACAGAGCTTTGAACCTTAGATCTATAAAAAGCCAATCTGATTTTACCCCAAGGCCCTGGAAAAAAAAAAACAACAGATCCAAGGAAGATAAATATCTATTGGAAATCTTAGAGTAAGCCTGAGAGACAGTTTGCATATGTGCGAGTATACATATATAATCGCCAAAAATTAAACAGACAGCTTTATGTTGACAGGTCAAGTGAAAGAGAATTAGTGAAGAGAGAACAAATCAATAAAGCACAACTTCCAGTAATAATTCTTGGGAGCATTTAGGCATGATTTCACATGAAATAACTGGAATCTCCTGAAATTTATCTGCCTCCTCTAAATCCCTTTTCCAAATTTTTCCCTACTATGACACTTAGAAGCTGATGAAACTGGAATGGTCATGTATTAAAAAGGATTGTATTTCATTTTTTATTGTTTCATTGTATATTCCCTTGACATCATGTCAGGAAACACTTTACTGTGTTTATACAGTACCTAGAATGGTGGTCTTCTGTTGTGGCCATGGTTTCAATTAACTCCATTAATAATTACCAGGAACCAAATCTGTCAATAAATGAGTTTCATAACTTCATGGCCTGACAGTGAAATGAAGAAATATCAATGTCTAATTGCTACCATGTATGTTTAATTCTGGCGCTTATAGTCCCTTCTCTCCCATATACACAGAGCTTCAGCAGGCAGAACAATAAAGACAATACTCCTTGGTTTCATTCGATATTTATATCAGCATTTTCTTCAGGGTGAGACCTTCCCCATAGTTCTTCTACACACCTCTCATCTGGACTTTTCGCACTGCCTCATTCTTCAAGTGTTTTCCTGATCTGGTCACAGGTATGCTGGCAGCAGGCATTTTGTTCTTTGCATTGGCAAACTTTTTTTCCCCATTTTTCAATCACTGATTCTTTTCCTCTTCCAGTGCCATCTATTTCACAATGCTTTTTGTCAACAAAACACCTCCCAGTCCCTATCTGCTTTCCACATCAGATTCATGCCTTAAGTCTAGACTGGAAATCTTTAGGACAGGGACTGTCTCTAGGTTAACATTTAGATATGTTTACTTATCCTCAGAAAGCCCCAGCCTCAAACCTCAAAGTCCAATTATAGTAACTAATATTGGTGTGATTGAAATAGTCTTAGCCTATTAATTCCAGGAACCACTCTTAACACTATTTTCTAGCCTTAACGAAAAGTTGAAGGTTACTATCCATTTCTTCCTGGCCCTCCTAGCCCCTGCGCTCTTCTTTCATCCAGCTTCAGGCTCTGCTGCTTCTGTTGAGGCTGTTCAATACTTGTAGTACAGAGCCTTTCCTTTTTCTCTCTTTTGCAATAGCCTTCCTGAATAATTTGGCTTCCCAGCTTTTCTTCATATATTACCTAAACCATATCTTCCTCTTCTAAGTGTTCTCACACTACTGTCTTCTAAAACCTTTGATTTAGCTGGCTTAGTAAAATATGCTATGAAAAATGCCACAGGAAAGAAAGGGTTCCCTTGTCCCAGATGGTATTTGTGTTTCTGTAATAGCTGGGAACTCTATATATAGTTTACCCACTAACCTGCTTTCAGTGTTTGTTGATGGTGATTGTGGTATCACTTTCCTATTACGTTCTTATCACCTAGTCTGGTGTAATCACTGTAATCCTTTACTGCTCTTTGTACTTCAGAGCACACCTAATACACCAGTTTAAAGCTGTACTTGTTTCCTTTATCTTTGATGACTGAAAGAGTAGAACCAGTTCACAAAAATAGTCTTTTCTGAGTAGTTAGTTGAAAAATGTTTGTTTAAATCATCATGGGAAATAAACGGTGGAGCTGGGAAGCTTAGGTTTTTACATTTACATTTATCATTTTGTGTCTTTATTTCTGTAAAGCCTGCTTCAATGCAACCCACTACTGGATAATGTCAAAAAGCATAACACACACAAAGCATGTGCAGCAGCATGTTCAAAGGTGACATACTTGTTTTTCTATGAGGAGTGGGTAATTCTCCACCCACTGTCTCTATCCAGCCTGCTTCATCTGGCCGAAATTATTCTCTGTCAGAGAACTGGTGGATGGCTTACATGGAGGTCACACTGTCCCTTTCCTTTAGTATGGCACAAACCATCCTCAAGGTTCACGGTTTTGTTTGCTGGCAATAAAAGAGAATGATTAAGGAACAAAAGAAGCAGCCCTTTCATGGCTTGGCTTCGCTGCAGTCTCCTGGGGCTGGAAGTCTGGGTGACGGAGCCTGCAGCTGCAGAGCTCTGGTGTCCTGGGAGGTGACATGGTGCGGCCTCCCTGAAGCCGTGGCCTGTGCCTGGGGCTGCCTGAGGCTCTGGCAAAGGCTGCATGACTGCTCTGCACAGGAGTTTGATCCTGCCTGAGGAACTTGGCCTCAGTGCTGTAGACAGCTGCTCTCAGAGGCAGGTGTACAGTGTGGTTGTCCTGGGCAGGTGCTTCCTGACCACCTTGGAGCTGAGTGAGGCCCAGCCTTGCCATCACCCACCCAGTCGGCTGAACAAGAACCATCAGACTTTCCTACAGACATCTCTGTGCCTCACAAACATCGGCCTCTGCCTCCCTTTGCCTTCACATCCTGCCACAGTCCAGGGTGGCAGACACGCTCCCCCTCTCTGTGAATTGGCACATACAGGTAACATGGGCAGCCCTTAAACCACAGCCGAAATGCAAAGAGTGGATTTATTTCATTACCTCGCTAACAAGGCCAGGCCACAGAGACACAGGGACACAGGGACACAGGCTCCGTTTGGCTTAGCTCATCCTAGCTGGCAGCAGGGCAGGGGGCTCGCTGCCTGCCTCACTACAACAGATCACGTCCCTGACAGTGTGTTGTCTCTACGCAGAAATTCTCCTTCTCAAAACGGGCAGAGGATGAACAGCAGTAGGCATAAGAAACAGTGTTTTCCCACACCAACATTTTTAGCGTTCCCAGCTTCAAGGTCACTTTGAGCAAAACTACTGCCTCCATGTCAATCTTCCAGTTTTAACCCTTTCCTCCCAAGAGTCTCACAAGTGCAACACCCAGGATAATGGTCCTGGAATCCTGGCTGAAGCTCACCCCCATTAGCTGGGGCCTGTTGTTCCCGCCAGGCCTCCCTCACATTCACACACACACCCCATTTGAAGGTCCAAAAAGTTTTGGGATATCCTTGTCAGCTCCCTCCTGGCACGTGCCACCAAAGCGTGGCTGTTTGGTGGAGAAGTCCTCTACACTATCGAGTTCCTCTTTCCTCCATCTGTTTCATGCAACCTGGCAGTTTCTTTGAGCAGTGGGAATCCCATGGGACTCCTTCACAGAGATTTTCACTGTTTCTCTTTTTAAAGAAGTAGCCCATGCTGGTTCCTGTTTATCTTCATTTGTAGGCTCCACTATGCAGATAAGGGGGAAGCCACAAGATCAAAAGTAAATGGGCTGCTTAGTCCTTGAAGACTTTATCTGCCATGCCTGAGGGATCTGTCATTTCAATGACATTTCTAAGTGCCAAAATTAAATATTTTTATCACAGAGTTAATTAGGTTGGAAAAGACCTCATCAAGTCCAATTTTCTCATTCTAAGCAGTTTGTATTCTGGGCCAATTCTTTCAGGAAACACCAGCGTGCAAGGTTTCTTTATGGGTTTACAATTAGTGACCAGCCTTAACTTTGCTCTGCATGCCATAATAGCAAGTTAATACTGCTGTTGGTAGTCAAAACCAAACTCTTGCCAAAACTGCTATTCAGAACTCGCCTGTCAAGAAACAATATCTTACTGACTGCAGTCACCATGTAGTTCTCAGATATTTGCTAGTTGGATGTTTGTTTATATGCAATTACAGTATTTATTGTAATTATACAATTATAATTGTATTATTGCAATTATTATAATTACGTCTTTTTTTTCATACACTTTGCCTCATAGTTAGAACAAATATGTCTTAATATCTCTGTTGTTTTTGTGTTTTTTCATCAGGATTTTGCTATTCTTGTCATTACACTAAATTTGATGTTAAGAGCTGTATTTCTAAATGTGGCTTTTAAATATCAAGCAGGGAAATAGCTGCACACAGTGGAAGTGTTGTCCTATGCAAACACTGGATGCAGCATCGGGGTACAATCTGGATGAGTGGGCTCAACCTCATGTGCACCAAGTTGGGTGTGATTGTTTCAGCAGCTTTCTTGTTCAATAGATTTCTTCCAGCCACTATCTGCAGATCAGAAAAGAGCTAAAGCAACTTCTTCCAGTTCAAAGACAACCAGGCATGGGAGAGCATGATGAAAAATTGTGGAGTGGAAGGGGTGCACATGAATTAAAAGCGTGGTCTCACTTGGGGGCCAGAGTTGCTGATGGCTGACCAGGTAGGGCAAAAAGCTTGACTGGGGTGCATTGAAGAGAAGCTTATTTGAGAAGAAAGCCTTAGGAAAACAGAGATTAGCGGACCAGAGAGATTTAATGTTCAATTTCCCACTCAAATCAGGGCTAGCATCAAAGTTGGATCAGGTTGCTGAGCGTCCTGTCTAGGAGTTCTGAATATCTCCATGGATGGAGATCCTACAGGCTCTCTAGGCACCTGTTTGTTTAACCACTCGCATGAAGAAAATGCTTTTCCTTAGATCCATCTGGAATTTTTACAGCTTTAACTTCGGCCATTGCATCTTATCATTTCATGCTGCACATCCAAAAATCTGGCACCTTCTTCTCTATATCTTCTCTACATCTTCAAGTAGCTGAAGACTATAATTAGACCTTCAGCAAGCCATTTCTTCTCCATGACGAACACAGATGTCAGCTTTTCCTCATGCATCATGCGACCCAGTTCTCTAACCACCTCTGTGGCCCTCTGCTAAACCAGCTCCAGTCTGCAAATTGATCACTGATGAGGAAGAGGGGAAAGATAATAGGGGAGGAGAAAAAGTAGGAGAATAAAGGGAACAAGGAGGGAAACCTTCAAAAAGCAAAGCCCAGAGCAATTAGGATACTGCATGCAAAAGAAAATAGAAGGTAGGAAGGCAAAAAAATAGCATGAGAAATGTGGTCACATAGTTCCAGCTATGCTCTGTAGTAGCTCTTTTACTAGATTACTAGAGCATCTCAAAAATTTGTTCCAAAAAGCTTTTATCCAAGAGAGCTCTTGTTCCACTGATTCATTTTAAAGGTTAGCGTTGATGTGGTTTTCTCTCAAAAATGGCTGGCTAAAAGTCTAATTAATTTTACAGTAGTGTACGTAAATTATGGAGAGTATGAAATGGGATGTTATTCACATAAGATAGTTACCCAGAAAAGTGAGTGATACTGGTTTTTGCACTAGACTTGTTCTCACACAAACACTCATGCCTAAGACAAACAACCCTTAGACAGAGACGCAGGAGAGGCAGATAGTGATTCCCAGGTTCTGATTCCTTTATTTTCTTTATCACAGAAGGCATGTCCACGAAGTTGCTGTACAGCCACAATTCCTATTTGTTTTGAAGAATCCTCATCTTCTGGAAGCCGCTCACGAGAGTCATGTGACAGTTTTGCTTAAAATGGTCATCAGGGCTGTACCTGTCACTAATAGAAATGTCTTCTACTGCTTTGGGACGGCTGTGAACCTTTCCTCTGATCATGAGCTTGACAGATCAGCTGGCTGTTGCTCAGTGACCCTGTTACTGTAGCTGGCAGACATTGATTTGACACATCAGGGCAGGCAGGTTCTTTGGAGGCTGGGTAATGTCAGTCCCTGACAATGCACTACATTCATGAAGAGATGATGGCAAAGCAGAGCAACGTTTGATCAGTGTTGCCAAGCAATGTGACAACAGACACCATGTTTTAAAATGAGTGCACATTTGCCTTTTTAGAGTTAACGTTCATTGTATTCCTCAGTCAAGGAGATATTTTACATTTTCAGCAATACCTGCAAATTACGTATCACCTACTTCTGCTGTGGGTGCTTTTTCCATTTTAAAAAATCTTTCTGACTAATCAATCTGATTAATCCTCTAAGTAGATGTCAATAGTTTTCCGAAACTGTGACCTATACTGAACTAATAATGTTATCAATAATGACCATTAAAAATTTATAGAAAGAGATAAAATATTCATAGTTCTAGATACTCTTAGTAAGTCTAAATGCCAAATTGAGGACAAAATCAGAAGTCAAAGAAGTAGGAAAAAATGCAGTGTCACATATGGTCAGCTGTGTCCCATTTGAGCCCATTTAAGAGCCTGAAAGGGATGCAGTTTCACCAAGGGCAAGTCCTGCCTGACCAACCTTGTGACCTTCTATGATGGAGTGACTATATCAGTGCACAGGAGATTACAGATTACAGAAGGGTTACAGATGTCGTTTACCTGGACTGCTGTAAAGCCTTTGACATGATCCCCCACAACATCCTTCTCTCCAGTTTGGAGAGAGGTGGATTTGATTAGCTGGGTAAGAAATTGAAGGGACAGTTCCATCCAGAGGGTAATGGTCAACGGCTCAGAGTGCCAATGGACATCAGTGACAAATGAGGTCTGTATTGGAACCAGTGTTATTTCATGTCTTCATTAAGGACATAGACAAAAGGATCGAGTGCACTCTCAGCAAATTTGCAGAGGAAACCAAGCTGTGCGGTGCAGTTGCCACACCTGAAGGACAGGATGCTATCCAGAGGGACAATCTCAAGAGGTAGCCCATGGGAGTCTCAGTTTAATGAGGTTTAATAAGACCAAGTGCTGGTGCTGCACCTGGGTCAGGGCAACCCCCAGTATCAGCACGGGCTGGGGGATGAAGAGATGGAGAGCAGCCCTGCTGAGAAGGGCTTGGGGGGGCTGGTGGATGAGAGGCTGGACATGACCCAGCCCTGGGCACTCACAGCCCAGAAAGCCAAATGTGTCCTGGGCTGCATCCAAAGCAGTGTGGGCAGCAGGGTGAGGGAGGGGATTCTGACCCTCTGCTCTGCTCTGGTGAGACCCCATCTGGAACACTGCATCCTGCTCTGGGGTCCCAGCACAAGAAGGACATGGACCTGTTGGAGCAAGTCCAGAGGAGCATCACCAAGACAATTAGAGGGATAGAGCACCTCTCCTATGAGGAAAGGCTAAGAGAATTGAGTTTGTTTAGCCTGGGAAAGAAAAGGCTTGGGGGTGACCTAACTTGGACCTTTCAGTAGCTCGAAGAAGTCTGCAAGAAAGATGGAGAGGAGATGGAGGATCTTTTTGCAAGAGCATCTAGTAACAAGGACAAGGGGGAATGACCAAACTGAAAGAGAGCACATTTAGCTTAGACATTAGGAAGAAATTCTTTTCTGTGGGGGTGGTGAGGCACTGGAACAGGCTACACATAGAAGTTGTGGGAGCCCCATCCCCAAAAGTCCCGCCCCAGGCTGGATGGAGCTCTGAGCAACCTGTTCCAGTGAAAAGTATTGCTGCCCATGCCAGGGGGTTGAAACTAGATGATCTTCAAGGTAATTTTCAACCCAATCCATTCCGTCATTCTATGATTTTATGAATCCAAGTGAGCTCTTTTGGTGACAATATCCAAGGTGCTGGGAGTCCCTTAATAGCTACACATCTGGATGGTTCTGATACTCTCCATTCTCTTTGTAGTTCCCTATTTAGTGGCCCTCCTGGGAGGTGAAATACTTGGAAAAGACATATTATCTTCTTTATTTTTCAAGCCCAAAATAATGTAGTTTTTCTGTTTACTTTCACTTGCTTTATTTAGCACAAATGTAAAACCAGAAAAACTCTTTCTGTGATAATTTGTGTAGAAATTGAAATTAGAGTAGAATCTACTGTGCATCATATTTTAGTAAAGAACATTAAAGATTGGGTTCATTCAGTTTATCTCTGGGCCTGCACATTTCACAAGATCACTCAGAGCTGCACCTGAAGAAATTTGTTATAGACATGCAAATAGGAAATTAGCCGTAATTATCATTAAGCAATTTGCATGCCTAATGGAATGTATGCTTCTCTGTTGGTTTGGGGACCACACAGTGCACGTCTGTGTTTCTTTTTGTGGGCAAGCTTGACTTACTTCTGAGTACCAGAAATCTTAAATTTAATCCTTTTTGGGCAGAGGTCTGACTCAGCAACAGCAGTGTGTGCACATATATGGAACCTAATTTCAGGTTGCACTAATGACCTCGTGTCAGTAGTGTGAACAGTTCGACTTGTTAATGGAAGTTGTTACATAAAATTTAATGTTACAACATGGACCACAAAAAAACCCATTGTCCAAATGCTTGTCAATTTACTTCACATGGATGAAAATAAATTTAAATGATCTGACATCTCTTAATAGGCACGCCATCTACATCAATAGCCTAATCCCTCCAGAGCTCAGTCTTAAGTTGCTTTTGACATTTGAGTTGCATTTATAGTGCCACCCTTGCCTCCAAGGCTGTGGTCCAATAAGACAGTAAACCACACTTTAAATACTACTGGACCAACTTTGCAGTAGCTGTCTAATACAAAACACTGCCCTGATACATACAGTACAATGTTTTGATGGTTTAAATTTGTATCAGTGAACTTTAAACCGGTTTAAATTAAGATGGCTGTAGTATAAATTCAGTGGCTCTTTCACAGCTAGCACCATTCCAAGAGTATGTCCAAATGCCCTGTTTTCTCTGCCCTGTTCAAGGATAACCATCCTTGGATATCAGCTGCAAGCTTGCAATCTTTCTTGTGTTTGTCATCTCTAGTGGATCAGTCAGATTTCTTTGTCATGGATCTTACCTTAGATTCCTTCCTCCCTTTTTCCACCAAATCTTTTCCCTAACCCTTGCCTTTGCCTCAGCATCCTCACAGTCTGCTAATACAGCACCATCACTGACTCACAGCCAAGCTAACTAAAGTCAAGCCATAAACCTATGCAAGCCTTAAATACAGCTGGTGTTCTTCAGAAACCACCCCTTAGGCTGCACCACATGGAAGCTGCCAACAGCTGAGCTGATCCAGTCAGGGCAGAAGCTGCTGGTGTAGACTTTCAAATAACCTTTGTAAAGATTCATGAGTTATTTAGATGAGGAAAGAACAAGGATTACTTGTATTCACCTACTAAACCAATTCGGATGACTGCGGCCAAACACAGAACAGCAAGAACAGGGTGTGCACGGTAGCCAGTAAGCTCAACAGTCTGTGGCAGCAAATGTGTGATGCAATAAAGAGGTTGTTGTGATACTAAATAGAGTATCCTAGGACATCCAAAGAGTGGATCCAGCTGACAAAGCTCACGTGTACTAGCATAGACTCAGAACAGGTTGATAGTGACCATAAAGAATATCAGAAATTCCTACTCCCTCAGAATTTCCTGCTACCTCAGACTTAGCCTTCCTGACTGCTTCATATCTTATTCTAAACATTTCCACACCAGATAACTTACCCAAGGCTCAGCAGCTGTAAGGAACAACTCCTACCAGAGCAGGCACTGCCAGCAGGAGACACTGTATGAGCTGCTTGCTACAACCTGATCCAGGACAAGAACTCTGCTAGTGCCCATCTTCCACACTCCATGTGTGTGTGGAAATAGAGCCTGTGTCCAGTTTTCTTCAAGATCTGATTTTCTTTTTGCCTTTGCTTTTCAATTACTTTCTACTTTTGTTTCCAGCTGAGACCATTCTTTGGGGGCTCTCACAGAAGGGCTGGATGGCATCAGAGATGACCAGGGTTGAAATTTCAAATATTCCAAAGTCTGGGGCAGAGAGCTGCCAAGCTGCAATGGCTGGTTTGGCACAGCTGGGATTCCAAAGCCACTAGGGCCTGTCTCCAAAAACAGGATACAAAGAGCTTCATGGGGAAACAAGAACTGGGAACAGGAAAGTCAGAGAAAAGATGATTTACTGTTCATGTCTGACATATGCATGATTTCAAGTTACAGCAAACAGCTGTCAACCACTCAACAGAAAACAATTAGTCAGGTTGTCCCTGACAACGTGACCCTCACAAATTTCACAGGAAATGAACAAGCTGCAGCTGGTGGAGGGACTGGCTGTAGTTCCACTTGTTACACTCCTACCCAGCCACCATCTGCTCTTTTGGCTCTCTGAGATTTTGTGAAGGACACAGCCTGCAGATGAGAGCCTGGTTCGGAAGGGCAGTTCAGTAGCCCCCCAGCAGCCTTTTAGACATGCTACACAGCCATTTGGAAACCCCACTCTGAGGTGGTAAAGCCAGAGGTCCTAGCAACAGCTAAGTTGCTGCCAAGTGCAAAAGCAGGTAAGCGGGCTAATTCAAGATGAGGGTGATTCAGCAACTCCAAATGGGCTCAGCAACAGGCTTGTACATGGCACAGCATCAGACAGGCAGGAGATACGAAAGGTGTGAGTGCCGTATGTTTTGCCAGACCAGCCAGCCTCAGCTGACAACAGTAAAGTACCTGTAAAATGATCCATGCTAGCTCCTCTTGATTGTCCTGATGGTGGAAAATTGTGCCAGGTCAGGAGACAGGGAATAAAGGATCACCCCCATGAGGTTGCTGTTACAGGTAGCATAGCCTTCCAATGCATTCTCCATGTCCACAGAGAGTGCAGGCTGAGAATTTTATGGGTTGCAGGTGTCACTTCCTAACTTGCATAGGTAAGTGTCACCTTCCCAAGCCCAGGCTGATGGGTAATGCACCAGAAAAAAATTCAGGAGTTTCTCAGTTTCATGTAACCAAGGCAACCTTCTTCTTGGTGCTCAGAGCTGCTCCAGTAATAACCTCCCAGATAAGAGCCGCTTCTCACAAACCCTGTGCAACAAGGGGAGGGGTTTGGTAACTTCAATTGGTACCAATTTTTTACTCAAGGCTACCAGCTGTGACTTCATTAACTCAACGTCCACATGTTACCTGATGCTCTGTGCTGTCCCAGTGGAAAGTGAAAGCTGCGTGTGGTCTGTGGATGCTTCATACAGCTGTGTGGCTGTGACCAGCAATGGGACTACCTGCCTACACCTACTGCAGCTGTTCAAGAGCAACTTGAGCACTGCACTGCCCTTGCATGGCTGCAATGCTAACAATGGTCCAGCGCCTTTCCACACGGAAATTTTCTGTAGCAAGTAGCTGATACTGGAAAAGGAAAGCTAGTCTTCAACAACAGCCCACTGTGGAAACCGCCTCCAGAAACATCATGTTGCTTCTGAACTAGCAATCTCTGCGGTGCAGGACCTGCAAGATGCAGGCTGAATGTCCATCCAGGCTGGCAATAGGAGGTGCAATGCCCCAAGTACAAGGCAGAAAACAAACAAGCAAACAAAAATATCACCACTGTGTGATCTCGCTAATTTGAAATGATCACACACACCTGCTCCTGAATTAGCTCAAACCTGTTCTTTCAGGTAATTCAATATTAGTGATCACAGAAATGTCTACTAAATTAAACAGATATTAAACACATTCTTTATTAGTGTGGGCAGTCTCGTCAGACCAGTAAGTATATCTGCAAATAGCCACAAATCTTGAAAAGAGAAGATTCCTGGAATCACTTGCTGTCAGCTCAACCTTCTCATTGCCTACCTGAATGAACTGTAAAGGACCCATCAGTCCAGCTGCTTTTGTTGGCTCTGTAAGATGATATTCATGAGAACCACAACAACCCTTTATTTGAGCTGTCATTTCTACAGCAAGGCAGTTGGGATATTCTGTAGAGCGCACATAGGCCATTTTCAGTCTCCATCGGGATACTCGGGATGCTGCCCCACCAACACAACCTAGTTCACTGCAGATGGTTCTCAAACTGGCTTCCAGTGTTGGACATGCTTTGAGTCACTAAACAGCAATTTTTCCGCTCACAACCATGAAACAAGTGGAAACAAAATGGGAAAGATTTCTATGTATAAAACCAGGAAATGGCAGGTGAATAAAATATTTAAAATCAGCAAAGATGCAGAAGAAGAAGCTTTTATTAACTTTCAGAATTAGAGGATCTCAAGGTGAGAATTTTTTCTATGTGCTGTATTATTATGAAATGTTCACGGAAACCGGAGGTAACAAGATGAAATAAAAAATGCTGAAATGAGGATTTATGGCCAGAAAATATCAGTGTAATAAAATGCAAGTTGCTGTGCCTTAGGCAGACCACTGTCGACAGGAAAGATGCCAGCTTTCCCAGCTTTAGCCTAGCTAGTATGTGTACTATTAGTCTGAACAACAGGTCAAATGCATGTTGAGTCAACACACAAAGTTTACAAGGATCTGTGCATTATTTCCCACAGTGTTTTTAAATATTTTCCAAAATTTTAATCACAAAATTAGTCAAGATTGTAAATTATTGTGTGATGCATTTAAAATAATCATAATGGAACTACATTTAAAAACTAAGATGTTTGTTTGTTTGTTTGTTTTAATTTCTCTTTAGCATCATAAAACTTAATCTTTCCAGACCCCAAACTGGAAACAAGAACAGGAACTGATGAATACCCACACATAAGGTGCATTAACTTGTTGTCTCCTACTTGAAAGTAAAATTTATTTTCTATAGTATTTTTCTTTGAACAGACAAAAGCAACCCATCTTTAGCACATGAAGAGCATATTTACAATAAAATCTATAAATATTCTGCTTACCTAGGTCAACATGACTTTCTTTAAAATAGTAAGCTACAATAAGAAAGGAAATGATGAAAAAATGAATGCTAAAAAATACATTGCTTTTATTTTCCCCAGCAACATTGCGTGAAGAATGACTGCATGACTTGTATCTCATTTTTTATAATCCACTCTTCACTACTTGTTTAAAAATTGCTACATTATTATAAAGCATGTTGACAATATGCAATTTACTTAATGATAAGGTCTTGAGATAAAATTATGAGGAAAACAATGCAAGTAGTGACTGTGTAAGTGCTGGAATGTCTAAAGAAAAGACATTTTACTGTGTCTACTGTGTTTCCAAAACTCTGGATCATACAAAACAGCCAAATGTCTCAATGGTTAAGTTTTATGTGTCCATGCTCTATCTTTCCCTGTTCTTCTACAAAGAATTTAAATCCTTGTAAACCCATTTTAGAACAAAGTGATCTTTTCCCTGCTTTTCCTTAAACTGAATGAACCTAGGCATTCCTTGAGATCTGCCTCGAATTATTTCCCTGGTTATGCCATTTATGCTTTACTGACTATTTTTTAGTGTTAGAAAATTTTTAGTGTTTTTCTATTTTCTAATTTCTATTAGAATTTTTTTAATGTTCTATGTAGAAAGAGCTCAGCAACAATGAGATTAAGGCATATATAAAATGTAGAGTGAAGTTTGTTGCCTGTTTTCACTGTCCATGACAAAGTTTGATTTACTGCCCAGAGTCACTTGTTCCCTACAGTTTGCTCCTCCTCATGCCCCCACACACAATCCAAACAGGGATCAGCAGCTACCTACACAGGTATGCAGAGGGATTGGTGTGGACCCTACAAGGCTCATTAGGTCAGTAATTAACAGTCCCCAAAATATCATTGGACATTCGTCTGAGTCTACTGACAAATTGCTCAACCCATCCCTGGCCCAGGCCACTTACCACTCTCAAAAATATTCCAGAGCTGATCTGAAAGTGAACCCGGTGTTGTGGTTTAACCCTAGATGGCAACTAAGTACCAGGCAGCTGCTTCCTCACTGCCCCCTTCCCAATGGGACAGGGAGGAGAACTGGAAAAAAGTAAAAACTCAGCGATTGAGATAAGAACAGTTTAATAATTGAAACAAAGCAAAAAAGAATAGTAGTGGTGGTAGTAGTAGTAGTAATAATATTAATAATAATAATAATAATAATAATAATAATAATGAGAGAGAGAGAGAGGAATAAAACCCAAGAAAAAACAAGTGTTGTCTGATAGAGTTGCTCACCACCCACTAATTGGTGCCCACCCCCGAGACATGCTCAGCCCCCTCCTGGCCAACTTCCCCCAGTATACAGTAATATATAATATATATAAATAATGGGTATGACTGTCTATGGTATGGAAGATCCCTTTGGCCAGTTCGGGTCAGCTCCCTCCTGGCTTCTTGTGCACCAGCTCACTCTCAGAGCACAGAAAACTGAAAAGGCTTTGACTTAGGGTAAGCCTAAACAACTGAATTACGGTGTGTTACCAACATTATTCTCATACTAAATCCAAAACACTGCGCTGCACCAGGTAAGAAGGAGAAAATGAGCTCTATCTCAGCAGATACCAGGACACGTGGGCCAGTTTGGGGTAGTCCCCATGTTCTGGATGCCAAGAGCACGGACGTGGACTCCTACATTGCCAGCTGGCCTCCATACTGGAGCACTGTCTTGCAGCCATGCTTAATTCAGCAGCAGAGACATTGTGTGGGAGTCAAATCTTCCCAAAGCGGGAAATCAATTCCTGGGCATGAACACTGGCTGGCTAACGTGACTCACAGTCCTTTCTACAAGGACTTCCCCTTCAGTGACAGGCTTCAAAGTTTCGTTCTTGCCCCATTTTACACCACCCCCAAACTCTCTTGATCTATACACAAAGACATTTAAAACGTGATGAACAGCTGATCTACAGATGTAGTGAGGCTGGAATCAGCTTTTTTTTTTTCCTTTTGATGAATATAAAATGAAAGAGAGAGTTCCTTTCCTGCTAGCACTTTCTAATGTAGATTTTGTACATATTCCTCTTAACAGGGGGGACAAGGATACATAAAACCTTGACATTTCAAATGATACCAACAACCTGTCTTTGGTTTTGTTTTTTATAAAGCACAGTGTATTTATTCTACTCTAACCCTTCTTCATATTAGTTCCTTTAGGGCAGAGCTGATGAGTTTGTTCTGTGTCTCCTCAATTTGCTATTGAACAGCAGTCTATTAAGGGTAATTCAGCACCTCTTTAACTTTTCCAGATTATTCACATTATAGATAAGATTATATTCTACCAGACTGCTGGAATCTATTATGCGTTTATGAAACTAAATTTTATTTTCAGTAATGCTTTGTTAGGAGAAGGTGAATTTTAAACTCAGTGGAATACTTGATAATGAAATGAAGAAATAAAGAGGGAAGGAGGGAGAACAAGACAGATGTGGGATCTGTGCACCACTTCTCCAAGAAGAAAGGTGCAAGATCAAGGTGCTTGCCCTACAGAGGAAAATGGAAACATGAGGCACTAACAGTGCACTTGAAAACAGAAAGAGCTCATTTTACATAAACTTCTGGAATCCAAACTTCCTACCAAAAAAATCCCCAAACCCAAGGCAATGAATATTTAGGCAGATCTCTCCTTTTTGTATAAACTTTTCATTGGGAAAAAGGTTGTTGTGCGGTTTGTTTTTTTTTATTGTTGTTTTTTATTATTGTTATTACAAAATACCTTTACCTAAGTTGGGGAAAGGGAGAAAACATTTACCAACTTTTTATTAATAGAACTTGAGGAATTCCTTACTGTCTCACCCTACAATACTTTTAGAGGCTAGTCTAATACTGAGTATTTACATGACATTATTTTAGTCATTGATGATACAACTAAAAGAAGACCAGAAGCCATTGCCCACTACTTTTCAGAGCCCTACAGATGCCCAGGGACATCTGGGACTGATGAAGAAATGTGACAGATTATGGTCTCACTGCTTCTGTGGACTGAGTCTTCTGGAGGATCGAGGTCGTGGCCTGTGTGCTGGAGCCAGGACATTGAGATGGGACTGCAGCACACACCAGAGTGAAGGGATTGTGCCAGCTGCATGTCACCGTGAGTGGCAGGCCTTTACATCAGCACCAAAGATCTCTAAGTCCTATTGACATTCATTAGGTTCTCCTGGTAAACCCAACAGCGTGTGAGCTGCACTGAGCTATTTTCAGCTATTTGGGGGTCCTGTTAGAAGTCCTTGCCAGCTCCTGAGTCCACGCCAACTGACAGTCTGTGCTGGTGGACTTTGGGAAAGTGTACAGAGGTGCCTTTGAGTGTCTTGCACCTTGTAACACTGCGGCTGCTTCTCAGATTTGATCCATTATCTAAACACTTTTATATGGAAAGCTTAAATGCTTTTCATTTGAAATTCTGCCTTAGAAATCTCCATGACCTGAACTTGCTCATGTGGTCTGGCAGTACACACATGACACCTTGACTCTAGCTCTTGCAGAGCTTTTCAGCTGCATCCTCTGGCTGTTATGTCCATGCATTCGTATTTCCTGTTTTGCTGACCTGTGAGATTTTTATTTCGCTTTTCACCAGGCTAGTAAATCATTCTTAAAAGAAAAGAAACGTTGAAAGATAAGCTTACTTGTTCTTTGTTTCTCTCAACCAAGCCGCCAATGGACCTTAGAAGCTGCTTACAGTGGATTTTTGGAGTTCAGGACGGGTTTTTGGCTGTTGGTGGAACAAGACAACCTTTTTTGCCTCTCAGAATAACAGGGTTATATTTAGCTGTAACTTTTAGAGAAGGCTCGCTCCCCTCATGATGTTCTTTCTGGGGCACAGGGACGCTCACTTCCCGACCCCCCGCCGCATCCCCTGCGCCACCTCGTCCCCGGCACAGCCTCCCTCGGCGCGCCGCTCCCTTCTCCAGCCGGAG
>VZRQ01002125.1:373983-450263 GCA_013397975.1 Machaerirhynchus nigripectus
GGGCGGCCCCGCCCCCCCCGCGCCGCCGGCAGCAGCCGGGCCGGGGCCGCCCCCCGCTCTCTCGCTCGCCCCGCTGTCCACCACATGCAAATGTTCCCCGGCAGCAGGAAGTACCCGGGCTGCGAACCAACCGCGGGCCGCGCCCCGCCCGCGCNCGCGCTGCCTCCGCGCCCCCGCCTCGGCGCCGTGCGGTGGGACCGGGCGCTTTCCGGGCGGCTCCCCCTCGCTCCTGGCCGCGCGAGGAGGTGCCGCTGCCGCCCGACCTGCCCGGTAGGACTGGATGGGGCGTTAAGGGAAATAACCGCGTTTGGGATAAAGCAATCATTCTCAAAAGCATGATTTGTCTCATACCCCTTTGCCTGTCTTCTGCTGTGATCCGGAGGGCTCGGGTGCCTTCTGGCTGTTTCGTGCCGGGGAGCGTGTGAAATTAGCTGGTTAAAGTCTGCAGTCGGCGTTTCAAGCCAAAACGATAGCCTTGACTGAGGTGAGGTGATGTGGTCTCTCGGTATCCCTTCTTACATTGCTTTTTTCTAGGAGCGTAGTTTCTGGTGCGTTTTGCAAGTTAAAGCTTCTTCCTCTTAACTGTATGTTCAAATGTGCTTGGAATTAAAAGAAAGATGAGAAGATGATATTGTGATGTTTGGTGCACAGTTTTTCTTGCAGACTGCTATTGTATGCCTAAGGAACGGTCTTGAAGGGGTTTCTCCTTACAATTTTAGTTTAGGAGCTGATGCTGTAGCTTCAGTAAAGCAGTTAAGAGTTTCTGTTGAAATTGCATCTTTCAAGTGTTTGCAGTGAATGGGTTGGCAAAAACTCATCTTGCTGCCTTGCTCCCCTCTGTTGGCACTAAAGACCAAAGGGGTTAACACTTAAAACACGTTTAGCCAGATCATATTCCCGCAGATATACTTCGGGAGCACAAAGCTGGTTTCATCTGAAACCCTTAATCAATATCCCATCTCCTGCCTTTCTTTCCCACCTTTGAAGAGAGAGGAACACTCTGACCAATCTTAATGTATTTTAGGACATCGTAATACAAATTGAAAATTAAAGTTTTTAAGCTTGATCCCATCAAATACCTGTAAGACTTTTGCAATTTAGAAATCATAATGTTAGTTGAAAGTATCTGTAAAGTACAAGTGCCACGTACATAAGTCTGCGCTCAACACAGTATCACCATAGAGTTAAAACAAAAAGCGGAAGATATGTGTTGAGAAATTGCAAAGCTATGTTGGGAAAATGTACCTCAGTTTTACCAAAAGGAGAGTCAAATTTTGTTTATGTGGATTGTTTCCAAGTCAACACTGAGGGCAGAATAGGTGTTAACCTTTTAATATGTACTGTCAACAGCACTGAAAGTATGGATGAGAAAAAAAAAATCAAATAGTTTTCTCTGAAAAAGTAGCAACAGGCTAGAAATCAGTTTGGTACTGTTAATAGGTTGTTATGAAATCTTGGACAAGGATTGAAATTAATGAACTCAGAGATCAAAAGATATCTCATTCTGTGGATCTCTTCTGAGATTTAAAGCTTTTTTTCTTTCTCTGTTTCAACTTGGTGAGCTACAGACTAGTTAGGAAAGAATTTTTTATTTTGTAATGTTAAAATCTATTTTAATTATATGCTGTTGAGATTTTTTTTTTTAACCATGAGGACATAGAACGATCATCTTTGTACAGTAGCTGGCTGACTTAAGTTGCTCTGCTTTTCTCTGTTTTTGAGTAAATAGGGAGTTTTTCCTACAGAAATATACAGAAGACATGGTAAGGTCTAGACCTTTCTTTTTAAGCCCCTTGACCAGTGGAGTTGTGCAATGACTCTTTCTGACAAAGCAATCAATTGTGAAACTTTCCAATACAAAGTCAAACCCTGTTGCCTTCAAGTTGTTTAATACTATGGGGTTTAATGTCAGCCTTTCAAGAGAGTTTCCATAAATGTGAAACTTGCAGGTATTTATGAATAGATAAGTATTTATGAATGTGTAAGTAACTATTTCATAGTACTTCCTCCGCCCCATTTATGTATGTAATTGAAGTGACCTCTCTTCCTATGGCCTTTTTGACTCCTGTAAGCTAAATGGCATCACAGAACAGCAAGTGTTTCAGGAAGCAATCCCTGTAACAGGCAATGAAAACAAGTCCGAGGTCCTCCTGGCTCAGCTTAGTACCTGGGCTTTGGTGGGGTGTCTCACCAAACTGGAGGTGCTGCATCTGGCCCTTCTTGTGGGGCACACCACAGAGCAACACTGACGTCTCTGTAGTTATTTGGGAAAGTTTAAGAACTGTCATATTTAATCTCAGATGTGATTCCATTTCTGTCACAAAAAGGAGATGTTTTCCTACCTCTACACTGCATGTTATTTTGAGTCTTAATAGGAATCTTTGAGGTTTTGGGATGAACACATATTGATCATGAGACAATTTTTATTTTTGTCAAAGGGCTAGGTGATCTAGGAAGGGGCTGAGATCTTTCCTCCTTTCCATATGTGCATATCTTGAGGACTGAGTGACTTTATTTCTTCTGTACTGGGAGTTGTAAAGCCATTTTTACTCTTGGGCTTCAGGGAGCCCCTTGCAAAAACTGAGTGAACACAGAAGGCAAGCACATGGGGAATAACTAACTAACTAACTTAACTAACTAATTAATGGGATGGGCATTAGGTATAACCTAGGATTCCTAGCACACTTCTGTAAGTAGCATGGCTGTACACAGAGGTGGATGTCTGCAGCCACAAAGATCCCAGAAGGATATGAGCTGTCATGTGCTAATGCAAGGGATGGGAGGAGAATCCATGGGCCTGGGATCCTGAGGGTTATGTGAGCTTTATGTGCAGGGAGCGATACTTCCTTTTGAAGCTATGGACCAGAGTGTGTAAGTAATTACACCAAACCATGTGACCCTGTTAAGCAGTATTTATTATAATTTTGCCTCTGTAGGATTTCTATCTCTGAGGAAAAAGGCTTCATTCTATAGAAAAGACAGTTGCCCAGCTGAGAATTAGGATTTTTCTCCTGTTGATCATATTCCTACTTCCTGTTTCTCCCATTTGTTTCTGCCCCCTCTTTAATGAGAGTGTAGGAGTGCTAGAGATGGTATAATAAGAAAGGCTTCCAGACACCACAGGAAACTGTGGATAAAAATGTAAAATTGCATTTCTATGAAAACAGTCTTCAGTGACGCATACAGGGCGAAGGAGTCTGCCACGCTGTAAACAGTAGCGGTGCCTTCTCAAAGAAATCAGCTGTACTAATAAAAGTCAAATGCAATGTAACTGTCCTTAGTGTGACTGTTCCTAGTTTAAACTTCATTGTCCTTCAGGGAAGGATGGAAAGGTCTGTGCTTTCATATTTATTTTTGCCTGATTCAGATACATTTCCTGTTGACATTGTCATTAAATGCTGTAATTTCCGAGACTGAATTATTCAGTTTGAGTTCAGGATCTTTCCTGAAAAATATGGATTCATGGAACAAAATGCAAAGGCAGAACTCATCTTGTGCTGGAAGCATTTCCTCCAGATATTTATGAGATACTTGTATTTGTTTTGTGCCCTAAAGAACTACTCATAGAGATAAATAGATCAGTTACTTTTGTCAGGCAAATGTCAGAAGAGAGATGGTATTTTGACAGCAACACTTTGCTGGGGAGAAAAGAAGAGGGACACTAGGGAAAGGTGGAGGGGATAATGGATAAATCTCACTTCTCTGGGGGTTTAAAAGGATGGACTAGTACCGTTCAGGCCAGCATTTGCTCTACCTTAGGTCAGCATTGCCTATCTTTTTCAAACTGCTGGCATCTAAAGTATCTACAATTGGTTCCTGTGTTTGCGCAGCACGCTTGTCTTACGTCTTCAGTTCAAAGGACTCAGATGATAAACAGTTTGAACCAAGTGGCCTTCTTCCTCTATGGCCTCTGCTGCATGTGGCAGGAGGCTACTTCTTCCTGTGGCTGATGTACTGTAGAATTTCTTACTCTAATTTCCAAAGGCCAGCTGTGATGGGAAATAGTGCAATCTTAAACTGGAACATGTGATAGTTCACCAAAGGCGTTGAGGTATGGGATGCAGCTACTCTTCTGAAATGGCACTTTTTACACTTTCCTCTGTTTTAGAGGGCTGCTCTAAATATGGAAATGATAAAATTTTGAAGGGAATTGATTCCCTCTGGGATATGCTTTTAACTTCTCCTTTGTTGGTTTAACAAAAGCTGTTTCAGGAAGTTCATCAAAAAAAAGGATAATCTGTTAAGTGGGCTTTCTGATGTGGTATCCATGATCTATTGCTTTTTTTCATGTTTCCTTCATTAGTTTGTACAGATAGGTGTATACAAACCTGTTTGATATTTTTTTTTTATGAAATCTTACTCAGGTTTTTTATCTTGGGTTCAAACTGAATCAATGTGGTATCATAGGAATTAGTACAGAAATATATTTGGCTGCTAAGCAGGTTTTCTCATTCCATGTACGACTGTACTAGGGGCTTAGAACAAAATTAATACCAAAAGTCAAAGAATATGTTTGAGTGAATTCCTGAGTAGTGGCAACACATTTATAAATCAGTAGGTCCGACTTATGACTAAGTTCTGCTGTATTGAGACGAAGAGAGCATTTCCTGGTAGTATCAACTGAGTAGGGAAAGATCTGAATAGTAGCACATCTATTGCATATATTGAAATTGCCTGCTTGAGTATCCCTTGCCAGAACTATGAGGTTTGTATTCACTAGATCCAGTGGACAGAAAATGGTTTTCTCCAGGGCAGCCCCAGCCTTACCATGTGTTTTGATGGATTTTTGAAACCCTTCAGTAAGTACTAAGTGCCCTGGGAAGCTGTGATTCAGGTGTGAGTGGACAAGAACTGGAGAACCAGCATTAAGTGATCTCCAGAGCTGGTGTCAGTGTCACTGAGGAAGTGAAAGTTTTTTGGTAAACAAACAGGAAGGGGATGGGCAGGAGAAAGAGGAAATCCTATATGGGATGTTCTGTGTTCAACTTGTTCAAAATACATTGCAAGAGTAATTTGAATGTGCCGTTGTGATGTAGCAGAACGTGCAAATGGGATTCAAAGCACATTTTTGTAACTCCAGACTTACCATTGTGAAAGATGTGCTAAACTGTGCAAAGGCTGGAGGAAGCATTGCAGCCCATGAGGGGTGTTGGAAAACCTGCCTTTTAAGCAACTCTTCTGCTGTATTGCTGGCGTGGCACTTGGTCCTCCTTTTTCTGTCCAGCTGTATTTGCATTGGCTGTGAGAGAGATTGCAGCGGCTGTCCTGGCACCAGTGGAGAAGCACCAAGTCATACTGAGATGAATTCTAAACCCATTTCTCTTGGGGTGTGGATGGCCTGATGGATGGTTTCTGCTAGGTAGGCAGTACACAGCAGTGGTCCCACTATGCCTGACCAGGAGAGCTTGCTTCTTCTCAAAATCTGCTGCTGAATTTCCTTGGGAGAAGTTCCCCTCCCTCTGCCATAATGCTTACCAGTGTTTCCAAAAAAGTCCTTGACCCACATTGCTTCAAATGCCTTCATTAGTAATAATGTGCTATTTCTTTGGGGCTTTTTCCCCCCAGTTTCCTGGAAAAATCTGTGTTTCAGCCTTTACCCTACTGTAGGAGTACTCCCTACCATGATTTCCTTTTTTTCTTCTCCCATCACTCTTCTTTTTTTGCCAACATCATCCTGCTGTTTATTTATTTCCAGCTTTGTCTTCAGGACTGTCAGTGGTATGAACTGCTTATTTCATCTCTTGATTTAGACGTCTGCAGCAAATTTTCTTTTCCCTTTCTGGAAGAGTAAGCCCTAGCACCTTTCATAATCCAATTATCATTTGTAAACTACTTGTGCTATCTTATCAGGGAATACTCATCCAGAAATATGTACCCCCAGCCTCTTGGAGAGATATGAAGTCCAGTGGACTACCAACCTGGCAGTCCTGACATAGTCTGCAAAGTATTTCAAGGCTGTGCCTTGTTTAAGGGCAACTTTGTACTTCTGTAGGTGGTCAGCAAGACTCTTCTATGTAAAGTACAGTTTATGTGCAGGTGTAATTGATCTTTAGAGACAGCTAACTGCTGTTTGACATGTCTGATTTAGAATTGTGACCTCAAACTGACTTAAAACGGGTTTCTGCCTTGCAAATGGTCAGTGTGGATTGTCCCCTGCCCCTTTGTTTGCCCTTCTGTGATGCTGCTTTGACGTTCTCTGGTCAAGTTTCATTTCTGTTGCACGCAGGTTTTTGTGTGCTGTGTAGTGGCGCATGTAAAATGTTTTTGAGCCAGCACTGAGGTGTAAACACCTCTGGTTCAGGGAAGCAGAGCATGGATTTATCGGCATGTGTGCTGGCCTGTGGAAAAGAAACCAAGGCTTGATATTGTGGGGATGCGCTGAGACAACAGCTCTTGCTCCAGGATTGCTGTTCTTTGCTCACTGGTGTTGGTGTGCCCCGTACACTGACCCCACAGAAAGTGAAAGTTAAGAAATTTAGCTTTGAGAAGGCAGTGCAAGTTAAGAAGAACCTAGTTCAGTGGAGCTGGCACCAGCAAAAAAGGGTTTTGGCTGGTAGAGTGAACAAGTAGGAGAAAGGTGCTTCAGGTAAGATACTTCTGCTCTTAATGGATCATTTAAGTAAGGCTACAAGTGTCAAAAATGCATTTAAGTAGCTTATTCAAATCATATGTATTGGACTAGGTTTGGATGAGTGAAAGGTCCTTTTCCCTCCTCCTGCAATAAGAGCAGGGGCTTTGCATGGTATGACACGGGAAAGTAGTTTCTCCTTTGAGCAAGGAATACATATGTTTATTACATGTTCTGTATTTTGTCATACTGATTGAGAACATATGCTTTCCTAGGGACTGTAATTGTCTCTACCCAATTAGTTATTATCCTTTGCATTCTTATTTGATTGTTTTTTCTCTTTTTGTCTCTTTGCTTCTGCAGTCTTCCTCCTTCATTTGTTTCTCAGTATCAACCCCAATTCTGATTTGTTAGGGATTTTGGTCTGCTCTCTTGCACCTTTTCTCGTATGGTTTGTGTTGTCCGGAGAACTTCCCGTGCACGGCCGAACAACGAAAGCAGTCTCACTGGTTTTTAAAGCATCTTCTTTGCACAACACTTAATACTGTGGAATTCAAATGCAAGTTGTGGACTCATTGCTGTTCTCCTGAAACAAACTTGGATAACCATCGTGAACACCGATTAGGTTTTAGTTCTTGCTTTGAAAGTTAGCTGCATGGGCCGTGAAGTCACATTTAAACACTGGGGCTTGTGCACAATATAAGGCAGTTTTTCAAAGCATAGCATAATCATGTCCTGTCTGTGAGCTGTACATTTGAGTTATGTGGAGTTGCAAAGGTTATGAACTTTAAAGAGCAGCCAGTATGGTTGTAATAATAGTGTTGTGCAATTCTTGCAGTCTGCAGTATCAATGTGAAAATAATTATTGTCACAGACCTCCAGTGTACCATGAGTCTAAATCTGCTGGAATTATTGTGAGTGCTGGGCTACTTTTTAAGGTCTGTGTCCTGTCCTTTGTGCAGAAAGTCCTGGTGTGAGTCTCCTGAAGTCTGTCGAGCTCCTGCAAGCTGTTTGCTGTCACTTACGGGATCAGAGCCTGGTTCAGTGAAACTTGCTATGGTTGTAACTGCTAGGTCTTCATCTGCTGTCAACTGACCATTTAGCAGGACTAGACACAACAGAAAATACTAAGTGCTGCACAATCCAGTAGTGGTATATTGTGAATACAAAAATGTTGGTTGTTTTTAGAGTGAGAAAACAAGAAATGTCAAGGCAAAGTTAAAATAGTAGCAGAAGTCAAAGTATTAATCAGTTTTTGAAAATGAAATAAATTAGCATATTGAGCAAATGCAACATGAATCTTTAAATCAGTCCCCTAGTCAGACCTTCTGTTTAGTATAGCATAATTTCTCTCAAATGTAAAAGAACTTTAATCAAGTTAATATACTTGCATAACTGTGTCCTGGTAATGTGGGAAACTCTTCATTCTTGCCCTTGAGAAAGATCATCTGCAAAGACATACCTGTGTTTAAAATCAGAGGTCTCCTGTTCTTCCTTAGAACCTTTGAAGCAGGAACAGTCAAGTGAACTGTCACAGCAGGTATTCACAACCTTTCCTTAAAAGAGAGCTTCCAGATTCTCACTCTCACTCCTCTGTGAAAACGGAAATCATGTAAAATATTTCTAATTTTGGTTAATTTTAGAGAAACCTCTTATTCGTTCTCGTGTGTGCAACAAATGTGAAAAACATGCTTAGAAACTTGGATGTGAATTCTTATTCATGTTCATTCAGTGACATGTTTCCTTCAGTGAGGTATTTCCTTTTGCACTCTTACTGCCACCCCAGCTTGAGCATGTAGTTTCACAAGACTGTAGTTAGAGCGTGCTTCCCTCTTTACATGACAGGCTTTCAGACCTGAATTGGTGACATTTTGCAGCCCCTCAGGATATGTTTGGTAGACTTAAGAGAAGTCTACTTGTATCTATTAAAAAGAACTCTGATCTCAAGGACTTAAAAATTGAAAAACCTCCAAAAATTGCTGATCGTAGAACTCTTTTAATTCTGTTTATCATTTTTGCAGCAAACTGTCAGTTCAGATGATATCCTTTAGTGCCACTCCTCGTGTGCCAAAGTGCAACAGTTGCTTGAAACAGTTACTAAGCTGGGCGAGAAACCAACTGGTACATTCCTAGTTTAGATTCATGCCCTTGAAGGAATATAATTAAAACAGAGTTTAAAATTAAGTAAAATGAATGAGTTATAAATAGGCTTCTGTGAAGTGCCAGAACCTGGAGGATGCTCTTACACCCTTGAAGTTAAGGGAGATACTGCTACTTAACAAGAGTGAGAACAAGACAAGGTGGTTCCTCCTGTGGATGCTTAAACGGTTAGTGCTGAATGCTGGTCTAGTATGCCTGTAAAGATTAAACAGCAAAAAATTTCATTTCTGCCAGTGTAATTTAGTGGCATCGGATTTGACACTGATTTTTTTTTTTTCTTTTTTTTTGAGAACTCTTGCAATTTCCTCTTGCAACTTGAGCAAACTTGTCCAGTGTTTGCAAACTTTCAGGAGGAACTCGACTCTGAGTGTTAGCTCACATCAGCATGACTGCTTTAACCCCAAATTTTTATCTGAGCGTAGAATTCATTCTTGAATGCATATTACAGACTTGAATACATATGTACATGCATACCTACACACATATTACGAAGGCCTGTGTTTCAGGAGGGTTCTGTGTCTATCTAGTGCTGTACAGCTAATGAAACACAACACAATCTGCTGGAGAAGTAACTTTTTTTAACAATTTAAAGTGTATGCTGGTGTTTGAAGATAGTGAAAAAAAATCTGTTTCTCTTTTGTGAAATTCAGGCCTTTGGACATGTGCTCAAGACATAATATAATGCTATTATAACAAGAGTGCCATGTTTTAGTTGCAGGTTTAGTCATGAGTACCTATCAGCATTCAAACATGGAGCTGACAGTAGGTAAAGAAGCCCTCTGACCCATGAAGCAGAATGGCAAATGCAGCATGGGGCAAAGTAATATGAGTTACACAATGGCAAGGCTATTACAGTTAGGGTCCATTGACACAGAAGTCATTCTGCCCTGATTTAGCCCTAAGTGTCTTAATCCGTGTTGAAACTGGATTGTAGAATGCGTAAAACCAGGCAAGGTTTATAAAAATTGATTTATTCCCTGGGGATGTAGTTACCTGAATTTGAAAAAACAAAAGCTAATATGCACTAATGTTCTGTTCCCCATTTCTCTCTTTTATTAAACACACTGGAAACAGAAGATAAACTCAAAGGAGAAGTGGCATACTTTCTATGAGACCACCCTCAAAACCTTCATCAGGGCTTGCTGACTGTGAGTTTGCTGTCATCCATCATGTATTTATTGACATGTTGAGGGATTTGGGCAGGCTGGATTGATGGCTCGAGGCCAGTTGTATGAGGTTCAACAGGACCAAATACCGGGTGCTGTCGTACTTAGACACGAAAGAACCACGCAGACACCGTTCTGTCAGGATAGGAGCCAGGGCCAAAAGAGGGGCCGAAGAAGGGCCAAAGAAGGAGCAAAAGGGCAAAAAAGGGCCTGGCCTCTTTATTCAGTCAGTTATGTATCTTTTTGGAGACAACCATGGATTGGAGGATGGGGTTACCACCTCCCAATGACACTGGTCAGACCAAAAGTCTATCATATTTTTCCGCCTTACAAAAAGAATGATAATAATAAAGATCGGTTAGCGTAACATGGCCTATGTTTACAGAAACTGCGTGAGAATTCTATTACAGGAATGAAAACATCGAAAGACTGCAAAACTCAGGGCGACAGGGTGCTACCCTTGGGTACCAACAACCCCACACGGTGCTACAGGCTGAGGGCAGAGAGGCTGGAAAGTGGTTTGGCAGAAAGGGACCTGTTGGTGCTGGTCAGCAGCCAGCTGAACATGACCTAGCATGGCCCAGGTGGCCAAGAAGGCCAATGGCATCCTGGCCTGTATCAGCAACAGTGTGGCCAGCAGGACTAGGGCAGTGATTGTTCCTCTGTACTCAGCACTGGTGAGGCCACACCTCAAATCCTGTGTTCAGTTTTAGGCCCCTCATTACAGGAAGGACATGAGGTGCTGGAGCGAGTCCAGAGAAGGGCAATGGAGCTGGGGAAGGGTCTGGAGCAGAAGTCCTGTGAGGAGTTGCTGAGGGAGCTGGGGCTGTTTAGTCTGGAGAAAAGGAGTCTCAGAGGAGACCTTATCACTCTCTGCAATGTCCTGAAAAAAGGTTGTGTCCAGGTAGGGGCTGATCTCTTCTTCCAAGCAACAAGCGATGGGACAACAGGAAGTTACTTCAGGTTGTGCCAGGGGAGATTTAGATTGGATATTGGGAAAAAATTCTTCACTGAAAGTGTGGTCAGGTGTTAGAACAGGCTGTCCAGGGCAGTGGTAGAATCTCCATCCCTGAAAGCATTCAAAATACCTCTCTAAGCGTGGCAGTTGGTAACATAGTTTGGACTTGATGGTCTTAGAGGTCTTTTCCAACTTTAACAATTCTATGATTTTATGTTGTGATAATTTCATGATGTTCATGATCTTTGCATTCTATTTACAATATAACAATGGATTTGTATCACAGGCACACTTCAAAGCAAGAGATCCCATCTGCGAAATAGTCTTTATTGCCAACAACGTATTTAACTAGGTGAGGGCCACATTTGTAAATAACTATCCTCTCCCCTTAGTCATTGTAGCTATTAATAATTTGCTTCAGCAGGAGTCCCGTCAATACATTTGTCCGGGCATGTAGAAGTTGAGTGTTAGACTGCCTCACTTGAAGGGGACATAGGTTTCAAGTATCAGCTGCTACCTGCAAATGTATCTTCCTTTGCACCTTCTGGAGAAGGCAGACAGAGTAACACATTTCAGCTGAAGAGCTCATGGGGGTGCAGCCTGGTGATGATTCCCCAAACTCATTACAAGTTAGCAAGTTGTTCGCTTTGTCCCCTGTTGTCTTCTGAGGCTCAGTGAAAACGGGCAGGAGGTCTCATTTCTCTTTCATGTGTCCCATTGTAAATGCAGGCATGGGGCACTGCACAGTAATACTCAGATGGTTTGTGTGGCTGTGCCTTTGCTTTCCAGCACTTTGATCTGTATATTGAAATCAACACCTGCGTAAAGCCACTGTGGGCATCAGCCAGGCCTTCTGGACTGACACAGAAGCTCTGGTTGCACACCTCTCAGCTACACCTTGTTTTGGGAGGCAAAATGTTTGTGCAGGAGAAGGGGAGGGTGAATAGCTGGGTAAGTACTGCTGGGAGAGAAGAAGGATAGTTCCCAGATCTTTGTTCTCCAAAGAAGCTGTGTGAAGCTTGTCCTGTCCTCCATCACGTCACTTGTTATGAGGATGAAGACCTTGGGGCTACTCCTGGACCTTGCACCAACACCTTCTTGTTTTTGTGGGTAGTTTCTCGTTTTCCTATGCCACAGTTACTGCTCTAACCACTAAAAAGGAGTGCAGAAGGATCTTTATCCCAATGGCAGGCATAGACATGCATAAAGTGCAGGGCAAATATAGACTACTGAAGATTTAGCACACTGCCATTATTGGCCAAAATCATCAATTTAAAGCTGAAAAAAATGGTCCGTGAGTCGTAGAGACACTCAACTTGGAAAGTAAATGTAATCCTTGGGGTTTTGCTAGCTGGACTAGGACACTTCCTAATAGTTAGGAAGAATGTTGATCCTTTTCAGTGTAGTGGTTTGGCCAAATTTTCATTTGGAAATGGAGATTTAGTTATCTGAAGATGCTGTTTGTCATTACTGAGGGTTTTTACCAGTCAAGAAAATGACATTTTTACTTATAGTTTGCATTGCACTTTTAAGTCTTTAAAGTATTTTGGGAACTTTTGCTTTAAGTTGGTTAATATGTTGGCACAGCTTTTCTGTTCCATGTCATATGATCCTTTTGAAGAATTTGATAGAAATATTTATTCTGTTATGTCAAATTAAGTTGTTATTTGACCTTTTCCCCTATCTTCAAAAGATATAGTACAGTGGAAAAAAGTTGAGGAAATGGAAGATGTGGTTGCCTGAGGGCTGGCAAAGTGAATTATTTCATTGTTGATATTGATTCAAAATTCTGGAGGATGCAGTTGAGGCAAATGATTGTAATAAAATGAAGCAACTATTATAAGGTCAGAAAACAGATGTTATTTTAATGTAAGACTTGGTTTGAAATTAGTGCCAAAAATACTGACTACATGAATCTGGAACGTTTTCCCAATATATAAAGTCTGTTTTGCACTGTTAGCAAAATTACAATCTTTTGTGGATTAACTTTCTTGTGTTTTGGTAATTTTTTTCTTCAATTGAATAAAAAAGGATCAGTAGTTTGTATGAATTCCACTTCATTTCAATGTGATGTTTTGTTTCAGAATTTTATTTTCATCCTTCCGAAAGCATTATAATATCATTATACCACCACAGTGACATTATTTTCAGTGTTTCTCACTGATTTTTATTTACTTTAATGTGTTTTTTTAAAACCACTGCCAAAATTCCTGCACGAAACCAAGCTTTTAACTAATCTAGACAAAATTGTAGTGAATTTACAGAAAAACAGAAGATTTTTTTTCTTGGCCAAAGCTTCCTACCCCTGTTAGAGCTATCTTTCATGTCATCAACTAGGATGATATTTATAATATGTGTTATGCCGTCATTTATGAGCTCCAGCAAAGACCATGTATTTTAGCCAAGCACTAAATAAAGTTACCCTCTCCCTGGACACTTAAAGGCAAGACAGGCAAAGTTTGGAAAGTGCCATTTGAATATAGAAAAACATTTATTTCGATAGAATTAGTTTTACCAGAGCACTCCTTCCTACTGGAAGTTTGAGATGTGATAACTTAAGTCACTTATTCGCCATTTAGTATAGCAGTGTGTTAGTTTATGTTGGTTAATGCATCGCTAAAAAGCCTTGTCTAGTGGGTTAAAAAAAATAAATTTAAATGGGGGAGTATAGGAAAAAAAAAAGGGTTTCTGTTATATGATATGATTGTGCTGCTCAGTATGGGTCTGCCTTTTCCAGAAACACATCAATACAGCATCAATATGGCAACTCCAGATATTTTATCGCACCAAAAGTTTTCGGTTCTTGTGTCAACCGTTGGGGGATTTTTGCTGTATGACCTCTCCTGTCCTGCGAAGACACGCTGAGAGAGGTGGGTTTTTCAGCCTGGACAAGAGCGGCCTCCAAGGAGCAGCCTTCCACTACCTTCAGGGGGCCAGCAAGAGAGCTGGAGAGAGACTTTTTATAAGGGCATGGAGTCATAGGATGGCTATCCTATCAATGAGGAAAGTGAGGAATCAGTCAGTGAGGAAATGGCTTTAAACTGACAGAGAACACATTTAGATTAGATATTAGGAAGAAACTCTGGACTGTGAGGGCGGTGAGGCCCTGGCACATGTTGCCCAGAGAAGCTGTGGCTGCCCCATCCCTGGAAATGTTCAAGGCCTGGTTGGATGGGGCTCTGAGTAACCTGGTCTAGTGGAAGGTGTCCTTGCTTACAGGGAGGGCCTTGGAACTAGATGATCTTGAAGGTCCCTTCCAACCCGAAACGTTCTGTTGATTCTAATACACAGTCCACTTTCAATATAGTTGTATGGCAGCACACCTTTTGGCCCTATTGTAGCTTGAATTTTTGTTTTAAGGAAGTGTACTTGTGTTATGGGTATTGCAGAGTCCTAACCCCTCATTTCAATACGAAAGCAAATGTGGGAAAGAAAAACAGGACACCAAAGGGTGGAGGAATGGATGGTGGAGATTTCAATGAGATCTGTAGTCACCTTGGTAAAGGATTCAGGAAAGGTGTCTCCCTACCCAGGCTGGTTTAGTTGGACTGAGATACTTGTGCTGAGATTTATGGTGGGAATCAGGGCTCTGAAAAGGAGAGGCAGAAATACTGGTGCAGGGCTCAAAACTGAGCATTGCAGAGGAAGTCGAAATGTGATGGATTTATGAGTGCAGTAGGAATGCAGGTGTTTGGAGCATGAAGGTGGTAGGGTGATACTTTCTGTAAATGATACAGGAAAGCATAAAAATAATCTGAGATAGCATGGACAAAGTAGAATTTGTCTTGGTCTCAATTGCTAAGGAAGGAATTGTGAAAGAAGCAGAACAGGGGGAAGTGCAGCAGACAGGAACCACTACCAGTCTCTTGGCAGGACCACTTTCTGTTGCCTGGTGTTACGTTAGCATTACATTGAGACTTCTTAAAAGTACTTTCATTTGCAATGAAAAAATATGAGGCCCCTTGTGATATTAAGGGGCATTAGAAACACACAGGTGGCTGAGAATATCATGCATGACAAATAGTCTGGGAAAATAATGGGGAGAAATTTAATAGGGTGTAAGATAACGCCGCTGGAGATAGGAAAGTCTGCTGTGACAATAGTTTGTCATTATGAAAAATGAGACAAACCTGGATGTCATATTGGATGGCCAGATGATTATAAAAGGCCAGTGTGATGAAAGTGTGAAAATCATAAATTAATTTTCTGGGATTTATTGAGTGATGTGTTTCTGTAGATGGCAGAAACAGTGAAGTTATTTGCTTCAAGGCATTGCTGAAAATCATCTTGAAACACCTGGGCAGCTCCAGCCTCCTGTACTTAAGAGGGATGAGTTCAAAGTGAAGCAGATGGGGAGAAGGGCTGCTAGGATAACCAGTGGAAGTGGAAAAAACTGAGAAGAGGGTTTGGTCTTTAAAGTCTAGAAAAGAGGCTGAAAAAGATGTGACTTCTTCCTAATCTCCCAAGAAGATGAAGGGCTAAATGCCGTTATTGTCTCCAAAACATTTTTAAGACTGGGACTTATGAGACAGTTTCTAAGCCAAGCGGAATGAGGTTCTGAAACCTTTCAGCAATAATATTTTGCTCTTGTCCACCATCACCCGTTAATCTCTCTAAAAATGGAGCATGACAAACTCGCTTCTGAGCTTGTACAATGTGACTGTGCTACCTAGAACAGGTCTGCCTTTCCCAAAGAGTAATTTGTAGTCCTTTGCTCTAATCATGGTTGATAAACTAGATAGTTATGTTATCTTGCTCTGACAGATGTGCACCCTTGAAAAATTTGAGGGATTGACTTAAGTGAGACCAGGTTTGAGGAATTTTGTAGTCACGGGCTTGCTGCATACTTTTCCACCACAGTAATATTGGTTACACTGGGGATTAACTTGTTTCTCTTCTTCACCCGTTTATATAGATATGTATGTCAAAATATTATTTTAGCTTTGTCTCACCTTTTCCACAAAGAAGATTGAAGCAGGTAAAAGAATTTCTCCCATTATTTTTCCATTTCCTTTTAAATGCTGGCAGCTGGACTATGGCTTCTCACAGCTCAGGAGCAGTGGGAGTCTACACAGGGCAAGTCTGTCATAGCCAAACACTGAGCAGATTCCAGATTCATGTTATCCATGCTCCTTTTCATATGCATTGCAGGGAGCAAGTGGTGATTTGTGCCCGTGTGTGTGTGTATGCCCGTGTGTACGCGTGTCATATAAGGGATAAATTCCATTTGGGAGGCACAGAGATGAGGTGATCCAGACCAACAGAAACAAGCTAAATTTAAAAAGATATTAAAATACACAAGGCAAGGGTTGACTGAAACATACACAACCATTTTTGCAGAAAGTCAAGGAAGGAAGAAACTGCTTAAGTTCCCCTAGTTAGTTGCCAGTGCAAAAACAAGATGTAGGAAGTGAAACAAGCTCAAAATGAAAGCTGGCCCCAGATTTCTCTATTTGCATGAGTCTAATTTGATGAAAGTTATCAGACAGTCAGGACTTACAATAAAATTGAAATGTGTATCTATAGAAAATAATATATATCATTAAATTCTCATATAGCTATAGATATATATGGTGAATTGCAGGTATAAGAATAAGGCTGAACAAGCTCAAATCTAATAATTTCTGAGACCAGCAAGGAACAAAAAACCACTTCTCTTCAGTTGCTCTCCAGTTGATGCTTTTGCATTGGCCCCAACAACTGGGAGCTAATTTATTTTTGTCGCTCTTATTTTCACTCTGGTCTGGTGGCAAATCTTCACTGGCACAAATATGTGTAGAGCAGTACTGATAAGCTGTTGCTGAGCTTTACCACCTCTAGTTAAACTCCTACTCTGAATGCCTTGGCAGTTGGTTTGTCGTGTGATGATGGGTCAGAAATGAACCCAGGTTTCCCAAAAATAGTCCTCTTCATAGTCCCAATAATAGAGATAAAGGAGATCCTTGCAAGACTTGAGTAGCACAGGTGATGTGAAAGCAGACCAGCATAAAGTGGAAGTAAGCATTGAAGGTTCAGGTAAATGAAGTCCTTACCTGTAAGATTTTTCCCAGTTTTTAATCCGTGGAATTGTAAGTTTGAACAGTTGATTGAAGGTGAACTTCTGAGAAAGCAGGTGTTTGTGTCCTTGAGCAGAGCAGGCTTGCAGTCCTTCCTCCCCAGCAGTTTTAATCTAAGTTGATCACTCTGAGTTTCGAGACACTTCTGTCTTGACCTTGAGGGAAATGCACAGGAGTTCAGGAGATCTGATGAAGGCATCACTGTTACCTCTGACTGTAACGTGTGAAGTAGCAACAAACCAACTGGAATTAGAGGCCAGAAGGAAACATCTGAAACAGAGGAGGGCAAATGTATTATTTTCAATTTTTGAAAGAGGTATTAAAAATAAAACTATTTACTCCTCTGCTCTCTAAACTACTTTAAAGCTCCAGGTGTGGAACCAGTTGGGTTTCTATAAATAGATGTAAACATTTGCTTCCTGTTCTTTGGTTCAGAAGTTTAAATATAAAGCAACATTCAAGACTCAGAGTAAGTTGGGGGGGGAGTGTCTTAATTTTATTTTCTTACTCTTATGCATAAGAAATTTGTGGCTTAAATGAAGTTTACTCTTCGTACTCAATAGAATATAAATTTATTTTATTTATATACCTGTTAAAATACCTATATATATATGTATCTGTTAAAACCCTGAGCCATGTAGAGCATTGGAGTTTAGATACGTGATTACTGACCTTTTGAACAACAGATATTTCTTGGATAAAATACATATTTCTTGGATAAAATACATATTTATTTGATAAAATAGAGCTTGTCTGCTCATTGTTGTAGTTCTAATTATTTTTAAAGTTAGTTTACTATTGGAAAAGCCAAAGTATAATCTGTGAAGATTTGAGAATAATTTTCATGAAGACATGACTTTGTTCAAGGAAAGACCAGACGTCAGGTGGGTGTTTTAGGAAATAACTTCTAAATTTGCACCGTATATGTTGTATGTAACAAAATCACAAGGAAGAGAATGGTTATGAACACAAACAAAACAAAAAATGAGATCACCTTTGTAGATGATGCAAAGGGTAAGCACTAGGAAGAAATGAAACCTCAAATGGTGCTGATGGTGGATGGCCAGGTGATGGTCACACAAAACTTGACTGCTTGCAGTAGGAAGTATTGTGGCTTCTGATACATTACTCTGCTGGAAGTGTAAAAAAAAAGATGTGTAAAGCAATTCTATTTTGGGGACAGACAGCAGCCATTAACCCTGGAAGAATGCTGCATTAGTTTCTGACTTCCACTCCCCCCAAACCATTTTGGAGTTAAGACGCCAGTGCTGTAGTAGCAGGATGAAATACAGGATTCAGAGGGAAAATTCAAGGCAAAAGGAGACATCAAAATTAGTGTCTTTGAAAAACCTGCTGCAGAGGCTCTGTGTGATAGCTCTTATGGATATCCCTGGGGCTTTTTGAAGGGTGTCTGAACTTAGATTCTTGTCACCACGCTGCAGTTGTTAACCTAAGTAGTTGTTTACCTTTCAGCCATTAATTAGAGTATGCTCTTTGTTAAAAGAGCAGCTGCTACTTTTTTAGATACCTATTTATAAAGTTTAGCAGCTATGTTAAATGGAATTTATTTTATTTCAGTGTTTATCATTCATGTCTAGAGGTGTAGACAGGACAATAAATGAAAAGCATGAATATGAAGTAGTGTCTCCTGTATGGCAGAACTATTGGAATGGGAAACATCTGGGTAGGGACTGGCAGCATTTTCTCTGATGTATAAATTATTTTTGTCTCTGATAAATAATAATGGAGTTTGGTTTGTAGTGATGCTGTGCTCTCTGTATGGCTCTTTGTTTACTGTATTCTCTTTCTCTTTTTATCTGCACAAAACACTTCCTTGTGACACGGCAGCAGAGCACTAGGCAAATAAACATTTTGCACCAGGTGAAATATTTTATTTATGCATGAATGAACTTCCCCCTCCCTGCACTGGCATTTTAGTTAGGTCAGGATCCCACTCCTGAAGCAGTTGCCCCTATGCTGAGCTGTAATCCGTGTTGTGGAGCAGAACTGGAGAGCAAGAATGGGGCTGCTTTGGGAGGATGCAGTGTGGGGCTTACCTTTAGGTAAATCCTTGTTATTGACTGGCTCCTATTCAATGTTCAATCCTTGGGTTTATACTGGAATAAAAGGGGCAATAATCCCCTTGAACCAGCTACAGGCTTCAGCACCAACTGTTGGGGCTTTTTGCTCATGTAGAACTAGCTAAGTCCTGTGGGGACTGTGGACTTTCATCTATGTGAGGAAAAGAACCCAGAAAAAACAGTGCTTCATGATGAGGCTCAGGATCTCTTTGTTTGAAGCCATCACAAGGGTCATCTCACAAACTGTACTTTTGTGATTTCACATGACATCAAGTAAACTCTGTGATTTCAAAGTACCTCTGCATAGGCATTACTGACCAGTTGTTACTGTTACAAACAAATGCCAACCTTGCAGCAGCCTCACAGCAGGTTTAACTTACAGCTGTTCATGTGCTTTCAGCTGCAGGAAAAATCTGAGTAGAAATGCTTTTCTCTGACTTTACACTGGCACTGGGCATGCTGCAGGCTCTAAAGATGTGCTCAGCTTTCTTACAGGAATAGGGAAAGGGATTTTTGGCTGACAACTTAGATCAAATTACTTCATGCCCTCCACTTCAGCTGTTTGTTCTGTAGAAGCAGAACTATTCAAGAGCAAAAAGGTTAGCACTTAAGTGGATAAATACCTGATCTTGCAGATAAAGCAGGTAATTAAACACTGGGCTTCCTGATGTCTAGGGTGAGTTTGCAAACACCAGTCTGCCTGTGGGTGTACAGAAATTTCCTATGAACCATTAATCACAGAACAAGAGTCGTCTACATACCCACAGTTATAAATAAATAAAATAAATTTTAAAATCCTTCTCAGTATTGCAAAGTAACTAGTATGTAACCCACATGGAGCTAAGCATTAAAAAAACTTAAAACATTAAAATTAAGCATGAAAGATGTTTGCTTCTAAGGGAAGCTCCTGCATGAAGATGTGCTCCAGTGCTTTCAAATAAGTATGGGAACGCTGAAATGTTGACACTCAAGAAGAGGAAACTCTATTCTCTGCCTGGTCAGTGCCTATTGATTTTCAGCAGGATTCCTTTTATTTCAAGAGAAGATGAGAAGGGGAGCAATGGGTTCTGATGCTGCTTTAAACCAGTATCACAGTTCGCTGCATCACTGCTGAAATCTCATGGACATCCAAGACTTGTTGGCAGTAGGTGACAGATGATCTGCAGAAGGGGTAGGAGAGGAAGTATCCTCCTCTCATATTTAGAAGAAAACACTGAGCCTATTGATAGGACAGTGCATGTGTCATTATGCAGTGCTTCCTCAATGGCTGGATAGGACATTAAATGATGTTGGAAGTTGAGACTTGCCACATGGGAGTGTTTGTTGCCTTTGTTTATTGGTACAGTCAGTTAGGATTGTGATTAACATTGGTATTGTTACTAAAGTATGAGTCTTAATATGCACTCAGACCAGTCTGGTTAATATTTGTACCATCAGGGATGTAAGGCACTTTCCCATTGAAGCAGTTGTGCCTGCCAGTGGACACTTCTCCTACTTTACCTGCTCACTGTGATGACCTTTTCTATCCTAGAGAAGAAGGTAAAAGTGGGATGAGTGTTACAATCTGCTTTAGCTTCTCCAGCTGTGTTTGTTTACTTGGGCCCATATTTGCACTGAGCTCTTATTTTAGGTTTTACACTGTTCTTCAAAGAACTGGCTTTAAAGATTAATTAGGGCAGGGGGGGAGTGAGACTGTGTGCCTGCAAGGGAAAATGTGACTGTGAACCTAGCATCAGAGCACTGACCTGAAAGGAGGGAGAGAGGAAGGAAGGAGAGGGTTGAAAAGCATTCATAGTGGATTCTTTGAAGAGTAAGTATAATTACTCTCCTCAGAGGCAGGAATGTAGAGATAATGTTGTATATATATTTGCTGGAGTACTATGTAATTGTATCATGGGATTAGCAGCCAGGTTCCAGTCATGTAGATGCTAACAGCTGTATCTCATCTGATTTAGCATGGATGCACATCCTGAGAGAAGGATTAGCCTTCTAAATTATACTGAAAAAGAAATACTTAGGTGGTGATTTGCCATCACTGGCACACACATGGGCTATTTTAGGCTGCTGTAACACGCCTGTGTGAACAAGGAGATGCATTACTGAAGGTCACAGTAGCAGCGTGTCTGCCGTGGAGCTGGGACTGCACAAGTCATCAGCCTCATGTGAGACAGGGATTTGAATCAGAGCTCCCTGCTAGACTGGCGTCTGCAAAATGAAGCGGGGAGATACAGGCATTGCTAGTTCCAGCTCCAGTTCTCGTAATTTGGACAGGAATTTTTTCTTATGTCTTCCAGAACAGTCTTTTCTTCAAAATATACAGATAAAAGTTTTCACTACAGTAATTGTATTTTTGCTATATCTACTCCAAAGCTCAGAGAAGTATCAGAAAGATACAAGGGGTTTGGGCAGGGAAGGGTAGATTGGGGAGAAAATATAAAATCTGAAGATGTGGAAATGGTAAATAACTATTTACTTCATCTGTGGATTGAGACGAGGTAATTTCTTTTCTTTGCTGCAGAAAAGAGCTGTTGGTGTGTGGGCCTAACCTTCAGTTGTTTTTCCCATGAACTATTTGTGTATGAAAAGGAAGCACATTTTTACTACGTAGCCCAGATGGTTTCATGGGAAAGGGCTTAGTTTTTGGCACAATGATTTTGTTTAATACCTTTTTTATTTCAACAGGAAATATGGGATGTATAAAATCAAAAAGGAAAGAGAATCTGCATGGAGATGGGCTAGATTTGAAGAATCAACCAGTACGTAAAACTGAACGAACTATTTATGTGAGGGATCCAACGTCCAATAAACAGCAAAGGCCAGTAAGTAGATAGTCTCAGGAGAGAATTCCTGTAGCAAGAACAAAGCATGACTGGCATAACTTAAATTTCAATCCAAAGCATATGCGTGGAGAAATTCAAATGATCATTAATCCACAACTGGGCTTTTACTGTTGTGCAGTACACCCTCAATGAATAAGTACCTAGAGGAATAAAAATTAAAGCATGGTGGTTTGCTACTTTATGTTTGTCATAAAAAAATGTTTTCTGCATAAAAAAAAGTAGCTTGGCAATGCTTGAGGAGATATAACTATGTCTGCAGAAGGATGCTAGGTGACATTAGAAAACCTGAAGTAGTTTAGATCCATTTTTAAAAGCACCAGTGTCGGGTTTTTAATAGCTATGGGATCCAGGTGTTGGTTATTCCATTCAAAGGCTGAAGTAGTCATGGGTGATTCTTTACCAGCTCTAGTCAACTTTACTCACTGAAGGCCACTACTCGGCCTTGTGTGAGGTGTGTAGGTAAGGATGGGAGGGGAGTGGAGGGTGCAGTGGTGAAGGGAGGAACAGAATAATGTGTTCCATGTGTGCTGCCTGGCATTGGACAGGAAGGGTGCTGGGATGGGGAATCCTGCTGGGTACCAAGAGGGTTTGCTAATTTGCAACTTGACTGGTACCTTTTTTTCCCCCCATCTTCTCTGCTGTGCTGAGGAAACCATGTCTCCTGAATTGTTCAGGGACCTGCTCTCTGCGGGTGTGAGTGGCTCCCTTCTCTCTCCCCAGCTGACACAGTGAACTCAGTGTGCTCTCAGCCGATGAACACACACCCCAAACCACCTTTTTTTTTCCTTTTTAATTACTCTTTTTTTTTTCTTGCACAGTCTTAGTGGCATAGCCGTGCTTGTAGTTCTTTAGCATGAGAGCTATACGGTAATAGCTGTCCTGCTTAAGTGCCCTACCTAAGCATCTTCAGCAGAAGTCCCAAAGCTGTGAACTTCCTCCCCACAGCTTGTGCTGCACCTTCACAAGGTCTGAGCTGCTCAATCTAAAATCTAGGGGGGATTTACTATATTTTTATATTGTCATATAAGTAATATATGTTTATAATATATATTTTGAAGAATGGTGGGGAAAAATCTGAGCATTTCCTTTTAATTTAAGACATATGGGATGATACCAAAGCAACTGAATAGTATGTAATTGTAATTTAAGATCATCACAAAGATCTAAAACTGCTTAACTAAAGACATATTTTATTGTAGGCAAATGCAGAAGCACAGCTCTTACCAGGACAGAGGTTTGTCAGTCAAGGTATGTTTCTATAGAAATCTCACACCTGCATGCAGTGCCCATGCCAGCCTGCAAAGTGATGTGAACATGCCTTTGTCTTTCTACTTTTGTAGATGCAGAGGAGCATGGAGTCATTGTGGTAGCTTTGTATCCCTATGAAGGCATTCATGAAGAGGACTTGTCCTTCAAAAAAGGAGAAAAACTGAGAGTTATTGAGGAGTAAGTAAGACAATATTGGTTGTACTGCAGATTTTCTTTGGCCCCCTCTGGTTCCCTCTGCAGAGCTTTGGTGTCCTACTCATACCATGGGTGTATGGATGACAAGTGAGCTCCCTCACATCTGGTAATACAAATGCTTTATGGAGTTATTCCAGGTTGGATGGGACTTTGAGCAACCTGCTGCAGTGGAAGATGTCCCTGCCCATGACAGAGATGATTTTAGGTCCCTTCTAACCCAAACCTTTTTTGAGTCCATGATTCTCTGACTTGGCAGCTGTCCTCAGTAACCGTGACCGAGCATTGATCCAGTGGAGCCAATGGCTTCTCAGGGGCTTGACTTCAGAGAAGAGAGATTGTGCTTCTCTCTCCAGCCTGGGCAAATCTCTCAGCAGACTAGGACCTAAATAATGATTTATAATTTTTCTTTCGTGTCAATACTGCTGTTTCTGTTTTTCAGATCCGGAGAATGGTGGAGAGCAAAATCTCTCACAACAAGAAAAGAAGGTTTCATTCCCAGCAACTATGTAGCAAAAGTAAACACCCTGGAAACAGAAGAGTAAGTTCTCCTAGTCTCCAAATACTTCTTCACCCTGGTGGTGTATCCTTTGTGGGTGGGGAAAGAGGTGGTTCTAACTCTTTGAAATACTTTTCAGATGGTTCTTCAAAGACATAACCCGAAAAGATGCTGAAAGACAACTCCTGGCTCCTGGGAATGGTCCTGGATCTTTCCTTATCAGAGAAAGTGAAACATTAAAAGGTAGGGTTTGGGGTGGGTTACTTTGGAATTGGTATAGAGGTGAAAACATGCAGTCAATCTACACAAAGATTGGCATCAGGTGGCACTGGGTGTGGAGTAGTCGCAGTGCATCCTATTGTGTGAATTTTCTGCACTTCTGTAGGAGTGAGAAGAATGAGAAAATTACCAGAAAAAAGAGAGAAGAGAGTTGCAGGCTAACACCCAAAGCTGAGATAAGGGGAAAAAAAAGTGTATGTGTGTGATTACACTGACAAGAAGCAGCAATGAATGAAGTGGCATCTTTTCTCTTCTTAATGTTTGTGACTCCTTTACTGAAAGACATGTTACTGTAATAGTAGCTGCTGTTTTTTTTAGTCTTCCATTATTGGGTCTGTTGCTACAAGTTTAAAATTGTAGTTAGTGCATAATGAGGGTTTTCACTTCTACAGTGTAGTGGGGTTCTTTTCAGAAAGCTTTTTGGTAAAATTTTGTGCTGTAAAGAGAGCGCTTTGTGCTGAAAAGTTTAGTGAAGTCTCCAGGCGCTTCAGCTGTGACTTTGAGGAGAGCATGGGAGGTCCTGCCCCAGCCTCTGGACTCTGACGGTAGCCTGGATGGATATTCCAGCTGGATGCTGTAACACTGCATCCTCCAGAGGAAGACACATGAAGCCTTTCAGCAGATTATGTCTCCCCACTCCACAACGTAGCTTTTTTGGCCCTAGTACTGCAGATTCTTGACTAGGTCTCACTCTGTAATGGGCCCATATCATTGTGCTCTCAGCTGAAGACTCCTAAATGAAGTTCTCAAAGGAAAACTCCTAAATTCTATATAGGATCCTGAGAGCAAGGCAAAGTACCCCCCAGTATCACTGGGTATGTGTGAGGAGAGATAAGGGGGTGAGATGGTTTCTTATCCTTTGAAAATGGACAAGAATTGTACAAGTAGGAGAAACAAAGAGTGCTGTAGCTAAGGGTAGATCCTCTCCTGCCTCAATTTAAACCCCAGGTGATGTTAGGCTCCACAGGACTGCCTAGGGATCAATAGATCTAGCAGATCAACAGATCTGCTGTCCCTCCTGTATGCCTCAAGCCAATCTCCAAACTATCCTTTTGCTACTTGGCCCATGACAACCAGCATGTTCCTTTTTCAAAATGCTGATCTCCAAATTTCAGCTTCTGTTTGAGTAGGGTGACAGCCCTGGTCTTGCTCTCCCAGCCACTTCTACTCAAGCTGGGGGACTTCCCGCAAAACTGGGCACTGAACGTGGAGCTGCCTGGAATATGGAACATCTGAGTTTGTTGAGTAAGACTGAAAAAGAAAGTGTGACTGTAAGCATTTCGGTGACCGGTTCAGGGCTGGCTGTTGGCTAACTTCCTCCTGCTGATTGCAAAATGCTTTTTGAGGAAATAAGGGAGTGAAAAAAAAGCAGACAACATGGTGATTTTCTTAGGCTCAGCTCTACATGTGTGGGCACTGTAGATTTTTGCTGTCTGTTAATGGTCATTCCTTCGTTGTCCACAGGCAGCTATTCTCTCTCCATACGTGACTATGATCCGGACCATGGCGATGTTATTAAGCACTACAAAATCAGGAGTCTAGACAACGGCGGATTTTACATCTCTCCAAGAATAACTTTTCCTAACATCAACGATATGATCAAACATTATCAAAGTAAGTTACATCAGTTAGTGAATTACTTAATAGAATGCAGCCATTATTTCCTGTGAAGAAAAATACATGCGTTCTTCTTCTGTTTCAAAGTTTTTCTTTTTTTTTTTCTTTTTTTTTTTTCAAATAACTTGGGCATGCACGTTATCAAAGATAAAGTAAAACTGATTGGAACCCAAGTACTGTTGGTATCATAACCAGACCTAATGCTGGTTGCTCTGTGGCGTACCATTGTGAAATGAAGACTAGCTTTATAAAACAATTAATCAAACTTAGGGTGATGCAAAGCTATAATAAGAATTGCCTGCGTTGTAAATAATATTTTATTTAAGGGTGGACAAAGGGTAATTTTTTGTTCATACTTAGCAGAAATACATACAGACTTGTGAATGTCATCTTGTACCTGAGTACACAGTTGAGTGTGAAACTGGTTTAATTTTTCCTGTAAATGTATTTGTTTAATTATTTCTTTTTAAGGGAAGAAATACTCCATATACTTCAAGGAAATAGAATTGCACTCACATAGAATGTATACATTTATTTAAAAAAAGAAATGGGGGTGAGAGGAAGAGACAAATCTACCTATGTTTTAGCTGCAAAACTGACTTTTCATTCTGCATAACCTCCTGCTGGATAGCTCCAAAATACAGGTTTTTTAATCTTGTAACTGGGAAGAAAGACTAGACAAAAAAATGTAGGACCTAAAATCACGTAGTGATTTTTCAAAGCCATTCTGAGGACTTGGCTATGAAATTTTTCTGAATAGTTAGATATGTGTGTGCTAGCTGTTCAGCAGAGCTGGAAAACCTGAGAATTATTCAACATTTATATAAAAGTTATAGCCGGTCAGTGTCTGGAGAAAAAATAATGTTGACCTACTTATGCTTGCATGCACATCTGTCTGAAATCATGTTGCAAGAAAATTTAATGACAAATTCAGAATACAGGTCCCAAACCTGACTCCAGTGTGCATCTTAATCAACATAGTGTCAGTAATAAGATCTGATATTGTATTTATTTGGTGCAAATTGTACTAAAACTCATTAATCATCTGACAGTAACCAGATGCATGCGAAACTTCTTTATTAAATCTGTCTCTGTATGCCAAATTTCAGATCAGAGGCACTTAAAGTTTTGTGAAAGCACCAGAAAGACTACATTTTCATCATAGCATCTTGTTATTTTGAACATTATTGTGGGCTGGTCAGTGCACACCTGCAACTAAGCCTTGTTCCTCTCGAGTTGGGAGGCACAGAAGTGTAATGTATTTTGTATTTTGTTTTTTCTTTGAACACCAGGGCAATCAGATGGCTTATGCAGAAAGCTGGAAAAAGCTTGTATTAGTCCCAAACCTCAAAAACCGTGGGATAAAGATGCGTGGGAAATTCCACGGGAATCAATTAAATTAGTGAAGAAACTTGGAGCTGGTCAGTTTGGAGAAGTCTGGATGGGTAAGTTTATTCTTTTGAAATGAGCATTCAACTCTGAAGGAAGTGTCATTTCAGAGTCATTCAAAAAAATAGTGGACATGAACCTGGTCCTGTATACTTGTAAAACAGCAAAATCAGGCCCAGAATATACTTCTTGTGAGGAGAGGGGGTTTGTAAAAGGGGGTAGATACCTGACAAGGAAGTGGAACAAACCCTTTTGGTGTCTTTTAAAGGCAAAAAAACGAAAAAAAATTGAGTTAAACTGTATCTTCCTCCCAAAGTCTTCATTAAGATGCTTTTTCAGCCCAAATCATTCTCTTAGCCTTTCCCTGAATCTCTTTTTGGGTTTAAATAGGAATAAATTTGTTACAGTTGTAATAATAGATCAGATTATTGTGATGATGATTATGATTAATGTTAAGGCCTAAGACTGTATAGGCAAAGCATTTCTGAGCAACTTGAAAGTGTATCCCAAAGCTTGCTAGAGGACACAAAGCTATGAAGGGGTCTCTGATAATCCATGGGATGTGTCAGTCTGACAGGAATGTCATTGCTTTGAAGAGATGCTCTCATTTAGAAAAGCAAAGCACAGGCTGGTGCTGTTTGAGTGGCAAATTACACACACGCGAAAATTCGGTCATAGGTGCAATCTTCTGGTAAAAAGCATGTAAAAAGTGCAAGCAACACATCTCTTTAATATGATATAGCCAGGTTCAGCCTTTTGTCTGCCTTCACAAGAAAAGTCTTAAGAAACCCTCTAGATCTGATATACATGAATGATAATATAGATACTAGTCAGGACTAATCTCAACAATTGTGCAGTTAGTTCTGTCTAATGAACCAGGGCAATAAAATGTTTAACTTACACTGAAACACTGTGTAAGACTGTGGTGGGAGATAATCACCTGCTTGAAAATGCAGATTATTTTGAGAAGTGACTACTTCAGCACATACACACAAAAAGAAATAAAACTTTGAAAGGGTGTTTCTGCTTCAAGGTGCTTCCTCTTGTTTGTGTCATTATTTTAACATCTAAATTCGGCCTGAACCCTATGTCTGAATTGCTGCACTATGAGAAAAACTAATGTACTGTGAAAACGATGGGTGCATTTCCTCTTCTTTGCTTTCTTTCTGAAGTGAAAGAAGATGATTTGCATGGCACAGATCCTCTCAAATCAGGAGCATGGTTAATCTTAAAACCAGGGAAGTTCAAGCTGGAAAAGCATATTAGGTCAGCTGTGTGGTGCAGGGTGTCAGCAAACACTGTGTATTGTAGTGATCACCCAGGGACTTGGGGAGTTATGTATAGGTGCTGAGAAATAACCTGGTTTATACGCTCTCGATGCGAGAGCTGGTTGTTATGCTGCCTCCTCAAGGAGAACAGAATTATTTTTCAGCCATTGTGTGAACTAGAGAGAAATATTGGCCCATGGTTTAATTACTAAAGAAGTTTCTTCTTGATAAAGGATACTTAGAGTTGTGGTTTCAGAGGGAAAAGAGTGTCCCGCTCAGAGGAATTGTGCTTTTGAGTAAAGAAAGATGTAGAGCTACTGGACAAAGTCCAGCAAAGAGGCGCAAAGATGATGAGGGGACTGGAGCACCTCTCTTTTGAGGGAAGGCTGAGAGAGCTGTGACTGCTCAGCCTGGAAGAGGCTCAGGGGGATCTTGATATGTGTATCAGTGTATGTAAATAGCTGAAGGAGGTATGCAAAGTGGATGGAGCCAGGCTCTTCTCAGTGGTGCCCAGTGACGGGGCCAGGGGCAATGGGCAAAAACTGAAACACAGGAGATCCTTTCCAAACACTCACTGTGGGAGTGACCAAGCACTGGCACAGGTTGCCCAGAGAGGTTGTCGTGTCTCCATTCTTGGAGAGAATCAAAAGCCAACTGGACACAATCCTGGACAACCAGCTCACGGTGCCCCTGGGTGTGTTGGACATTGATGCCTTCCACAGGTCCCTTCTGTGATTCTGAGAGATATGGGAATATAGAGATAATGCTGATACTGCAACATGAAGATATGCAAGTTTATCTTTTGTAGTATTTTCTTTTTAGTATTTCTGTAACTACTTTCTGGGCTTCCACGTGGACATCTTCCTCTTGAACATTTTGGAGGAAATTAAATTATGGAAGGAGTAAGAAAACCGTAGGAACAAAAGGCAGGCCTCCATATGCCACAAGCACTTGGCTGTGTTCCTGTATGACCTGTGCAGAGAATATGTCTTACGGAATGGGCAGGTGAATCTCCTCCAGCCCTGAAGAATTGCTTTTAGACAGAGAAAAGTTGCTGTCAGTTTTCCAGTTTGGTCTGTCAATACAAGTGAAATTTTATGCATTTTATAGAGATTTTTTGGGTTAAGGCTCTTGAGTTAGTGTTTATGTGTGCATTTCGGTCATCAGCTGTGCTGACCTGATGGACCGAAACAGCTTGGCAGAGTTGTGTTCACACTAGATGCACTGCACCATGGAAGTGGTTAGAAAGCTGCAGCCTGGGCTTTCTGCCTTCACATTTAATGGGTTGTGTGGAGATAAGTGAGAGATGGAGCCACTGCTGCATCATTCTGTTCTGCAGCTGGGTGATAACTGCAGTAGGTGAAGGAGTGAAGTGCTGACATGCAATTGGATGCAGGGAAGCTGCTGTTCCTCAGTCTCTTCCCCAGTACCTCCTCCAAGAGTAACTGCTCCAGCCATTATCTGTCTTCTAGCAGTGTCATACCTCCATAGCTCAAACAAGTTGTTCTCAGTATACCCTGTAGGGAATTACTGCAAGAGTAGAGGAAGGAGAAAGCTGCATACTACAGGCTTGTTCACAAAGTTGTCCATCTTCAGTCCTGTTTAGAAATGGTAGGCTCAACCTCAGTTGTCTAAGTGCATGCAACACTTTGGCCTGATTAGGCCCATGCAAGAATCTGGGGACAACCTGGCTGTGCAAGATACTACTCTGTCAAAATAATAGTAATCAACTCCAAAACAAATACCTGAAACGCTGAATTTTTTTGAGAATTGAATTCTAACGTGTAGAGAAGAACATGGCTCGTTGTGTTGTGCATCATCACACACTCCTCCGACTTTCATCCCATAGCTTGCTTCACATTTGATTTGTAACAGTAGCTAAAATGGCAAAGAGACTGACTTCCTGCCTTGGTATGAAAGGTTTTTAGACCATGGAGTTCAGTGCATCTGGGCAGCTACTTTAGTGATGTGATGAACCAGAGCAGCACTGCCAGAGCAGGGTCTATGTTTTATGCATTTTTGTTCCTAGTGTGAACTGATATGATGTGAATCATGATGCTCTGTGTTATTAATAATCCATGAAGAGAATTCTCAAGCAGGGCTAAGAGGAGAGTTAACAAGGCAAATGCAGCCATTATGGTGTATTTTATTAATGAGTCACATCTTGCTTGCATCTCAGGTGTAAAAGATTCTCTTATTGAATAACCTCTGAATTAGAATATAAGTAATATGTGCTTTGGAAGTGTATTTTCTTCTGCAGCTGTTAGAGTGTGCTCATAGAGTTCATGGCCAGCTTGTTTTGGTGTCCCATCCCTCCCAATACCTGATGAAATAAATGAACATGAGAGGAATCAAATCAGTTATCTCTACTGCTCTCACCAGCTATTTGTTTTGTATGTTACCACCGGAGGGTCAGGGTAGACTTTTTTTACAGCAGAAAACCTCAGTATTACAGAGGTGTTGTAGTAAAGCAAACTTTCTGTAAGAAAGACCCGAGTTTGATGGATGTCTTTAGTGAATGTAAAATTCTGTTACATAGTTAATGTTAAGTGTGTTGGTTATAAGTGGTCCACGGAAATAGTTGTATTACTTAGTATGTTCACTATAGAATTCAACAAATTGATACTGAAGCTCATGCTCTGTTTTAGGGTATGGGATAGAATAGTACAAATGATACAAATAATCCTTCTATTTCTTAAAAAGAGAGAAGTATATTTAATATCTGTTTTTCTGATAGATATAAATCATATACCTGAGCTTTAACAGCAAATTTGACCTGTAGCTGTAATTTCTTACTATTAGGTAACTTAGAGAAATTTCTTTGTTATGCTATGACCTGCCCATGTTTGGAAAAATAGATTTAGTAATCATGCAGGTGAATATTTTGTGATTGGCATAGTGGCTTTTCTCAGGTGTTGATCCTTCTTCAAAAAAGATGCAGTGGTTAGAGCAATCATTTAAGATCTGGAAACTAGGTCCTTGCTTTGCCACTGATTTCCTTTGCTGGATGATAAATAGCATAAGAAAATGGTGGGTTCTAATTTAGAGGTGTGTCCATCATGGTGATGGTTCGGATTGTTGCTGAATAAGGAAATGAGGCTATTTCATTGATCCATGAAAGTTTTACCTCTTCTGAGAAATATTTCTACAATGTTGCCATGGGTATGGTGAGGGATAAAAGTTGCATTTATATCCCTCTTTCTCTCTCTTTTATTTCTTTATTTTTTAAATTAAATTACTTCACAAGATAAACTTCAGGATCAGTGCTTGCTACTCTAGTTTTTAATGCTATTTTAACACTTATTTAATATTTGGAAAACACTGAATCTGAAATTTAATTCACTGCTTTTCTCTTTACTGATAATTGCTTTTTATGTAATTTGAATGTTACATTAGAAGGTTTGATAAACATAGAAATGAACCACAGCCACAGTCTCCTCCACTCGTGGCATGGGCTGTGTGATAAGAAGTTATCACATTTTAAATCTTGTGCTGAACACTGCAGGATTGCAGTCCTGGCAGCGTGTCCTTGTCGGTCACGAGAACCATTTGACTGCACTTTCCCGTAATGCTCCATTTTCAGCACTAAGGGTTACAGGAAGGATTATAAGCATGAGACTGGCATGCATAAAATAATTGTAATCATGGGATTTAAGATACTTCAGAATCTTGCAGTCAGTCCTTGGACTCTATTGTTCTGAGGCAGTTTAAGTGGACATTCATTGAAACATGCCTTGACCAAGTATTTTATGGGCTACTTGTGAATGGAAACTTGGTATGAAGTAAGATCATTTGCTTGCTTTATTTTTTTTTCAGATAACTGATTTCTAAAAATAAGGAATGGATCATTTTTCTCTGTAGTGCTGTATAAGTTGCAAAATAAAAAGGAATTCTAGCATAAATATTTGTGCTACCTCTGGCACTTACTTTCAGGCTCTTAGCTATTCCTGGAATCCAACCTCACCTGCTTCACAAATTCCGGTTAGTTGGGACGCTGTGGGGTGCAGAGTGACTTCACTGATTGTGTTCCCTCCTTGTAGGTTATTATCATAACAGTACAAAAGTGGCTGTGAAGACTCTGAAGCCTGGAACAATGTCTGTGCAAGCCTTCCTGGAGGAAGCCAACCTCATGAAAACACTTCAGCATGATAAGCTTGTTAGGCTTTATGCTGTAGTGACCAAAGAAGAGCCTATTTATATTATAACAGAATTCATGGCAAAAGGTGAGAAAAACATTGGATCTGTGTGCTGATTTGGGCTGAGGTTTCCCAGTGGCTGTATGGGGCTGTGTTTTGGATTTGTGCTGGGCACAGGCTGATAATACAGAGATGTTTTTGTTATTGCTCAGCAGGGCTCGCACAGAGCCAAGGCCTTCTCTGCTGTTTGGGCTGCCACGCTGGTGAGGGGACTGGGGATGCATGGGAGGGTGGGAGGAGACACAGCCAGGACAGGTGACCCCAACTGACCAAAGGGATATTCCACACCATGTGACATCATGCTCACTATATAAAGTGTGGGGAAGGAGGAGGAAAGAGGCACATGTGGAGTGACAGTGTTCGTTTTCCCAAGTCACCATTACACTTGATGGGGCCCTGCTCTCCTGGAGATGGCTGAACACCTGCCTGCCCATGGGAAGCAGTGAATTAATTCCTTTTTTTGCTTTGCTGGTGTGCACAGCTTTTGCTTTTCCTTTTCCTGGTCATCTGTCTTTATCTCAGCCCATGAATTCTCTGCCTCTTACCCTTCTTATTCTCTCCCTGATCCCACTGGTGGGGAGTGAGCAAGTGGCTGCGTGGGAGCTGGTTGATGGCTGGGGTTAAACCACAACAATCTGCAAGCAATATTTTAGTGAACTCTTCTGCTTCTCCTAAACTAGTTCCCTTTCTTTTTAGAGAAAGGAATGACAGTGTTATTTTTGAATATTCAGATATTAAGGGAAGGAACACCTATCCTTAAGATGGGCTGGAGCTTTAATTTTGTGATTCATTGCTGCATTTGTGAAACAAACCATTTTTACAGTTTTCTTAAATGCAGCATTTTTGGTTGTTTCTGAATCAGAGGACAACCCCCAGAGTAGCTCTGGTTCCTTTGAACTCCCTACCTAACTTGTGTTTCTGGTGTCATAGCAAGGCAATTTAAACAAACCTTAGGAACTGCCTTATGTAGGCCTTGAATTGATAAAGGTGTGTTTAATAGGATGAGTGAGGAATGGTCCTGCGAGGATGGATGCACTACCAGAAAAGGACTTTATAGAGCATTACTACACAAAATACGCAAAGTTTCCTTCTCAGATTATTTTGGGTGGTAGTTTTTCTTGTTTTGTTCTGTTTTCAAGCAGTTTTGCTGGTAACTTCATGAATAAATGTCGAGGCACTTGGAAAGGATTGATGTATGTGATTTTCCTAGACAGTTTTCCTGATGGTCCATAGAGTGGGGTGCGTATCAAACTCAACACCACTGAACTGAGGGATGGTCTGATGGGAGTTTTCTACAGCCAGGAAAATGGCAAAACTTGAATGTCTGACGTTCTGATTTGGGTGTTCCTGTCGTTAAATCATGCAAAGAGACTGTCTTACGGTAGTCAACTTGAAAATACATCAAAACACTTCACTGCATCAATTTTGTGATCCAGGAAATTGGGGAACCAATGTGACCTTTATTTTTGTAATAAGCTGCACTGGCTTTATCTTTCTCTGTTTTAACAGGCAGTTTGCTGGACTTTCTGAAGAGCGAGGAAGGAAGTAAATTGCTGCTTCCAAAGCTAATCGACTTCTCTGCTCAGGTAAAATTTAAGATATACGCTCAAAATTAATGGAGGTTGTTCCTCTCAGAGTCTGAAACTTATACTGGGCCATTTTATCCTAAGGATTTTTGCATTTAAAAAAATGTAGTTTACAAATCAATTTTGAGTAAATATGGTTATTTGAAAAGAGGAAATGGATAAAAGAGGTTTCAAAGGGAATATGTGGTTAGGCTTAACTCGTAGACACTGCTGGTGACCTGCTTAGATGGCAGCAGTACCCAGCTGCCTTCTTTTGTGAAAAGGCCGTTTTCAATTTGAGCAGCCACGAGCTGAAAGTGTAAGGACAAGTTTGTGAGTTTTTGCTTAGCAGATTCCTTCAGTGTTAATAAATGTGTCATTTTTTTGCTCCTTAAGTCAGGTTAATTGGTCAAACTCCTCCTAACCTCAGTGTACTCGTCTCAGTTTCAAATTCTTAGGTAAACTATTGTGAAATGGTGTTTCAGGTACTAGTACATGATTTATGAACCAGGATGATGGTTTTGAAATACAAAAGTTGTCTCTGTCTTAAATGAAACCTGAAGAGAGAGACTCTAGAGCGGTTTGTGTGTCAAAGCCTGAATGAAAGGTCCCAGAGCCCGGTGTTTTGTCTTGGACAGTTATCAGAATTATGTGTCCAGGGAGGCATGTAACAAAAACAGAGTAATAATTCTGCTTTTGCAGCTTGTACTTCATGGTAGTAGTAGGTAATGATGGCATTTCTGGTAGGTTATTGCTGATCAACCTTTTGAGGTTGTTTTTTTATGCATTAGAGTTTACAGATGACTGTACCCTATTATGTTAACTTGTTGTAACTCATGAGGAAAGACGGGAAAACATTAAAGGATGTAATAAAACATTAAGGATTTATACCAAAAATTCATAGTATTATATAAATGTTTTATGTAATTATTGGTATACAAATAATTATAAGACTAGATATTAGGGAGTATTTCTTTACGAAGTGAGTTGTCACACACTGAAACAGACTTCCTAAAGAGGTGATCAGTGCCCCAAACCTGTCATATATTAAGAGTCATTTGGTCAATGTCCTTAATATATGCTTTAACTTTTGGTTAAAGTGGCCTGAAGTGGTCAAGCAGTTGGACTAGATGATCACTGGAGGTCCTTTCCAACTGGAACTGTTCTATTCTATAGTATGTTATATATCAGATATTGTTATATAGTTGTTCAGTATATCAAATATAGATTTTTATTTCATGTAGACTCAATGGAAGAGCTATTTTAGCTGTAATTTATTCGTTTCGTGTGGGTATAGGCTCTCTAAATTTTCTGAACTCTTTGGGTAATTTGTCCTTGAGAATTTATTTTTAGTGGAATAAAGGCTTTGTAGATGTGGAAAACCTGCTGGATCCCAGATCATGGTCTGAAGAGATGAGTAATAGTGGACAGAAAAGAAAAGTAAAAGGTAGCTTTGAAAATAGTGTGTAAAATTCAAGTGAGAAAAGAATATCTGTGAGCAGTGATATGAAAGGAGACCTGAGATGTGGAGAGAAAAGCACGTGGTTTCATAGCAGACCTTTTTATTGGAGTTAGGGATGTTGTGTTCATTTTAAATTAATACTGTGTTTTTAGAAATATAAGGCTTTAAAAGGGTAATGAACTAGAGAGCAATTCTGTGTACAACTTGGGTAAGTCACTTCAAGATAACAGGGGTTAGAGATTGTCAATCACAAAGCTTTGAAGGTCAAGTCACTTCAAATGGACATCACTTGTCACCCTGATCTGACAGCAACCTCTCAGGACCAGGACCTTGTGCTGCACAGGTGATGTGAGAAATCCCTCTCATCATATAAGATGTAGACCATCAGTAGAAACTCCTGGGACTGGCTTGAAGTGATCCTAAAGGGATGTTCAGGAATGCCTCTCCAAGGATTTCTGGCTGAGGCCCAAATAAAGCTTTGGAACAGAGATACCAGGATTTTCCTTACAGAAAGAATTTGTAGGGGCTTTGAGCACATTTGTAAAGAGCCCCTAATGCCACTGTGTGATAACAGGACTTTGGGGAGTAGACTTGCAGGCTGCATGTATGTGGTTCCAGACCAGAGATTTCCCTCTGACCAACACAGATGTTCCACTGGTCTTCTCTATCTCTGACAGTCTGAATGTTAATTGATGGGTCTTTAGGGTAAAAGATGGACAAAAATCTTTTCAGACCTCTGCTAAGGTAACCTGTGGATCACACTTTTCCAGAATGAAGGCTGTGTATGAAGGAGAACACAAAATGTGTGCAGTATTTTTGGTGTGACTCTGGTTTGTACAAATGGAGCACTAATTTATTCTTTCAGAAGTGATGTTAACCTCTCTGCAGAGCTAGGGGGAAAGAAATTGGGAGAGATATGTTTCAGAAGAGGTTAAAAATAACACGGAAGGAAGCTTGTGGTGGAGTTCTTAAATAAGATCAGGCTTTTTTTCTTTCTTGGTGGACACACGCTTGAGCTCTTCATTACTCTCTGATCACAGCATTCTAGCAGGGCAGTTTGCCAGGCTATCCCAGCTTCTCAGGACCACTGAAAATGCAAGAAATGGTAGCTGAGCATTAACCTATTTTTGCCTTCATACATCTGTGATGTTACATGGCACAGGAGGGACTGGGAATGGGAGAAAGGGAGAGGAGGATGTGGTCTGTGTGACTGTTAGCTGGCTAAAGAATATAGTACGGGTAGTTGTACAGGAAACCCCCAGCTGAAGCTGATTTTCCAGCTGAAGAGCACTGTGGGTTGTTGTTTGCATTGCCAGGCCTGCTGTTTAGTGCTCCATTCACTGAGTTCATTATGCCTTTGCCTTGAAGAGTCTTGAAAAAAATACGTGTTTGCAAGAGGTGAAACATTCTGACTTTGCAAAATGAGGACTGTTCCTCTAGGTGAAATAAACAACTTTTTAAAAAAGTAAGCGTTTTTCAAGCAAGTGATTAAATACATTCCTGCTCTGCTATGTTGACTTTGCTGTCTAGTCAGGTGAACACACCTGCTGATGGCCGCTTTTGGCAGAGATAGCTGTTACTAGGTTACACTTACATCTGGTGCCTGCTTCAACTTACAGCTGTGGATTTGATGGGTTTCTTTCTGTACTAATGGTCACCATTGATGAAGTTAAGTTTGCAGAAAGCTGGCAAGAAAATGCTTGCTGGGAAGGTGGTCCAGCGCAGTTTCTAAAGTTTCAACCTGCCCTCTGACAGAGCTGAAGGTGTCTCTTGTGTTTTAACCAGTGCATGTGAGTAGGGGCTGGAGGAATCTAGTGCTAGATATGCCCTGGCAAAGACAGTTTTATCCATTAGAGATGAATGCTAGAAGTCTCTGAAATGAGAATGCTTTAAGGGAAACTGAGTTTTGCACACATATCTTCAAGCACATCCTATCTGCTTTAATACAGAGCAGAGCTGTGGCATCTCCCACAAAAGTCAGCACCAGCCTGGCTCCTTCAGCACTAAAGCAGCTGGAAAACTCAGGATTTTACTGATTGGTTTCTGTCATGCCCCAGAGGCAATTTACCAGAAGAGCCTCAAATTCTTTGTTTCACATTTCTTGAATTCATAATTGCTCCTGTTTGATGAGATCTGCTGGAAACGTACGACACGAATTCAGTGAACCTTTTGTGCGTGTAAACTCTTCCTGCTTCTTATGCAAATCCATTCTCTTCCGTGTAGGACACACATCTGTAGTGGCTGTGGCTAGGAAAATGATACCTGTTTTTACTAAACAAACTCATAACTTTCGAAAGGGTCAAAGCTTTGTCCTAAAAGCAGTCTTTCTTCTTCCCCATGCAGTGCTGATACTTTCATTTCTTTTGTGATCTACAGCTTGACTGGCAACTTCTTTCTGCCTTCTAAGGCTACAGTGCCATTGAAATAATAGTAAACTTAGAATAAAATTAAAAGAGATTTTTGATGCACTGTTTTAATCCCTCTCTGCCCTCTTTTTTAAAGGCATAGTAGAAAGTCATACCTAGATTACAATTAATTTTAAGTCTTATTTGGCATTGTGACATTTCCACTGTGTATTCCTTTTCAGGCTTCTTTGCTTTTAAATGATACACTCTACTGTTCCAGTGCATAATTATACACATTACTTTTATAATAATTTTTTCCCTGTGAGTCTGCTTTGACTACATAGCTGTTTGACTGGGGCAAGAGGAATATGATTTTGCAACCTTTCCTGACTTCACCTTTAGGATAAGCACTGCTGCAAACTGAAAATTGTTATTACACTCATCTATCATTTGAAGATAAGTGTCTTTTGCAACAGTTTTCAATGGCCAGATACAAAGGGTCTACACACTCTTTATAGACAAAAGAGTCATGTGAAGATGAACTGTCTTTTTTGAAAACTCTGTGATCAAAAAGTATATTTTGTTATGCATCTGGACATTATTGAAAGGTACAGTTATTGAAAGGTTGATCTTAGACCAAAGACAGCCCTGTCCAGATCAATAACACCTCCACTTCAAACCTTTCAAAGCTGCAGACTGTTTTTAGTGAGGCTTCTCCCTAGGAACTGAGAAGATTACCAGATTTAAGGCAGCGTGAAACTCAGGGTATGCTCCATTGTTTTCTCCGCTTAAAATGCACAACAGGATGCTTGTGTCCCCCCTAAGTGTTTTGCACTCATTTCCAGTCTGGTTTTTGGGCTGCTTCACCTGTTTGGCAGGAGCATCCCACTAAGATGTGGGCCTGAGCAGCCCACATGGGCAGCTGGGAATAGCTCTGAGGCCACTGTCCCACACCCACCATGACTTTTAGCTGAGGCTTTACAGTTCCAGAGGTTGGCTTATGGAGTGATGTATTTCTCCTGGCAGACTTTTCTTTCATTCTCATCCTGGGTGCATAGTTCCTAGTATGCAGAGATTTGTTTGGGTTGTTTTTAAAAGGATTTAATTTGGGTATTTCTAAAAGTGTGTCAGTAGTTCATTAAAGGTGACGTGGAACTGCTCCTTCTTGGCAGTAACACTTGTGCAGTGTAGGCAGAATTCTCTTTTAAAGACCACAAAACATATTCCTGAAGCCCAAATTAGCTTTCCCATCCTGCTCATGAATAGAAGTTACGTGTAACCGAACAGTCTTGACAGGTACCAATGATCATTAAAAGAGAGGGAAAAAGGCTTTAATTTTCTTTTGTTCATAGAAATTTCTCTAGCATTAACATTTCATTTGGCAATGAAAACCCAACAATAATCATTAAAAGTTCTCATGTGAGCTTTGGCACCCATTCCCTCTACCAAAAAAATGTCAATTTTTTTCTTTCTTCTTTCCCATAAGCAAAGGTTTAACATGACCAGACATGTGAATTCAGTTGTTTGGTCGCTGTGTTTCCCCTCCTTCTCCCATTCAAAATTCCTTGCTGTTAATTTTTTCCTGCTTTGGAATTTTCTGCATTTTTCAGTGAATCTAGCACAAATAAGAGGACATAAAATCCAATGGCTTTCTTGGTTGGACTTGGAAAATAAATATCACGATCATAAGTGTTTCTTTTGTGAAGTGATTCTTCATTCCTCATCCAGCAGTTTACACAAATGTTAAATCTGTGCAGGCAGAAGGAGGGAAGCTGATTCCTCTGTGGTGTTTGATGTATTTTTGGTGGCATTAACCAGACCTGTCTGCATTTTGGGTGTATCTGCCATGCTGGCCAGTCCAAACTCAGCATCGATCTTACAGCAAAACCTTCCCTTTCATCTCTGCTTCCTCCCCAAACCCAAGCAATGGCATGGGGAGGAGAGACAGGCAGAGCAGAGTCTAAATTAAATACTGCTCTTCTGTTGTGTCTGTAAGTACCTAATAAGACTGTCTGTGGCAATTATTCACTAGTAGCTACTTCCTTCATTATTGAATGTTTTACTTATTTCTAGAAAATGTGAAATGCAGGTGTTGCTCATTCTCTTCATCAGGGTTTCTTCTTGGTTTAGTGTGAGAACCCCCCTGCATTGTACAAGGGCAGTGTCACACTTCTCTGAAGAATATATCTGCCTGTAAGAAGAGGTTTGCAGTGGAAGGAAGTGGGAGGGCAAGTGGCTCTATTTTTCCATTGCTTAAACTGAAAAAGAGGAACAAAGCCTGTCTAGTTTTGTGTTGTAAGTGGTGGCAGTGTGTGCCTTGGCAGTACCCCTTGGGGACTTTTGAAAAACGAGTAAGCAGAAGTGGTGTTAATGTTCTCTTCAGATTTGGCCAGCTGCTCCTGCCTGCTTTACTGCACAGCTGAAAGGAGCACCTCTGGCACTGAGGAGGGATCTGTGCACTTGTCTGCTCCCGAGGCGGAGAGGAAGGAGCCTGTGATGGAGGTGCTGGGGACCGGCACTGCTGAAGGGCCCTGACTGCGTTACTGCTGCTCCATTGGCAGATCCGAGGGCTTGGCCGTTCCCCAAATCATGTGGCCAAGAGGGGTCTGTCACCCACCCACAGACATCCCAGAGAGGTACCTGTGGCACAGGTGGAGCCGTGGCCCTTGGCTGGGAATGTCCCATCACCAGTCTCGCAAGAAAGATAAATACTGATGGTTCCCAAGCACAGGGTTTCTTTTTCTTTTTTCTTAGCTCCTCTTAAACTTTTGGACAGAATACAGTCTACACGTCAGTTTTATTACTTTGAGTTTAGAAACTACTATTTCAGTTTCTTTTTTTTTTTTTTTCCTGAAAAGGAAAATGTTTTTCTTCAGGAAAAAAAAGGTAGCCTGGGAAAAATAAAATCATCCCCTGTGCATATTTTGAGGATATTAATCCTCTTTAATTTGGTTTGGAAATCAATTTGGGATGCTGAAATGCAGATTATATTTACTTACGATACTATCTGAGAGCTGGCTGTTGCCAAACACTCCTCATATATGAAGAGTTGTAGAAGAAAATAAAGTTGTTTCCCTTATCTTAGTAATAGTTTCATGATTGTCCAGGCCTATACTGGGTAAATAAAAGTTGTTGGGGTTTTTTAACTTTCTTTGCACTGTTGCTTTATCAGTACCTGCTTCATCAGAACACCTGTATCCTAAGTGATTAATTCCTTTTATTTTCTTAGTGTGTAGAAAATGAAGTGGTTAATAATTTAGGAAAGAGGATATTTTAATAGAAATCTTAGGAACATTTTATTCAGGATTCTGTTTCAGGAAATGTCTTTCATACGTATCTGATCCTGCCAGCTGTTATTCACCCAAATAGTTCTTTCAGAGCTGCTACTGTAAGCAGAGTTTTGCAGGACTGGATCTGCACACCGGTTTTCCATGGCAATCCCCCTTTCCTGGCTTCCATCTAAAAAATGCTCCAAAGACACTGATAATGAATAAATGGATGTGGCTTTGCTGATACCTTTGAAGAAAGAGGGGTCAGACCTGCTAATGGAGCTGTATGGTATTGAAATACCAAAATAGTTGTTGTTTTGGTTACAGATTGCAGAGGGAATGGCATACATAGAAAGAAAAAATTACATCCATCGAGATTTGAGAGCAGCGAATGTTCTGGTTTCGGACTTACTGATGTGCAAAATTGCTGATTTTGGACTAGCAAGAGTGATCGAAGACAATGAATACACAGCAAGGGAAGGTATGTGGTTTTTGTTTTTGTCTTTAAAACTTCAGCCTCTGGGAGGCAGTGGGGCTGTATCTAACAGAAATATGGTCACCAAGGACAGAAAGTGCTGTAACAGCTTCCCAGGGGCAGCTTTTTAATGCCAACAACTTCTAAAACGAATAAAGGAAACAACCTTTCTGTGCTGCCCAGGCTTTTTGGCGAGTTCATTTCAAATAAATTAGAAAGACAAAGACAACCGAGAGTACTTAACCGTACACAGTTTTTTCTACGTTGAACAAAGTAATTGCACAATCGCAGCTTCCATCTCACAGAATTAAAGGCCAAGAAACTGTGATCTTATGTTCTCTTAACATCCTTAAGTGCCATATGGACTTCCTTTGACTTAGGGAAAGGAAGAAACCCTAGCAGGTGTAGTTGCTGGTAACAAGGAAAGCTTTAGCAGACCTGGTTACCTTTGGAAGATGTTTCAGGAGCTGCAGCATTAATTTGCACATTCAGCAGCATTGCTGAACATTCAGGGGCACTGGAAGGCTGGGTCACGTCCCTGCTCAGCACACAGGGTGGGAGGTAACAGGGTCAGGACTGGCAAGAGGAGAAACATGCTATGAAAGGTGTATGTCTGGGGTTTGCCATGACTGTTTTGCTGATGTTGTCATGGGTCCTTTCAAGAAGTGCACTGTTGGTTGTGGTGAAAAGTTTTTATTTATGCCTCCATGCATAAGGGTAACTTTCTAGAGTGGTTTGTTGGCTGGCTTTCCCCTTCTCCCTTTAAAGACACCATCTCAGGTTTTCACACAGTCTGGATGGAAACTGTGGCAATGTAGGGTGAGAGGGGAAGAACTGAAGTATGAAGAAGAAAGAGAACAACGCATTACAGTTGAGATTAAAGGAAGATGAGCTATTCAGCAGTCACTGAGTTATGGTAATTCACGAGATCAGAGGGAAGGGTCTGATTAAGCAGTTTTCAGAAATACAGACCCGTATCTCTGGGTTTTAGCTATCTCTGGACATGGTATATTGATTAGATTAACTTTTCAGGTTATAAATTTTTTATGTCAAGTTTCTTTGATGTGTTTTCTGCTATCAGTAAAGTTTCCTAGCTCACCTGGTATTTTGTGCCAGAATGTTAGAGCAGGCTCAAAAGGGCTTAGAGAGACTCTGCTTGTATTACTCCTTGTTGTCAAAAGAATTAATGTAGTATTCCCAACAAAGGCTGCCTGAATGTTTGTATTTAACTGAAAGGAGTTGGCTTTCATATGGCAATTTCTGGAATCAGTTAGACATGAAAGACAGTAATTTAAGATACCACTTTCTAAAGTATGTCTTGCTACTGCTTTTGCATCTATGGCTGAATGTGAAATGGATTAAAGTGACTGTTTGAGACTGTACTCTTTTTTTTAGGTGCAAAATTCCCTATTAAATGGACGGCACCAGAGGCAATTAACTATGGATCTTTCACTATTAAATCTGATGTGTGGTCATTTGGGATTCTCCTGTATGAAATTGTTACGTATGGAAAGATTCCTTATCCAGGTATGGGCCTGTGGTTTTACTCTCTATTTGTACTTTGGTGCTAAAAAGCAAAGAAAATATTCAGGGAAAAAGCTGGCATCTGGCAGTGGTGACACCAATGATTGGAAAAATGTCTTACAGGTAATCTTACTGCTTTGAGGCCCTGGTCACTGTATGTGTAAGGCACATGCCTCTCCAGGGTGAATTTTAGCAAACAGACTAATGGCACCATGGATATGTAGTTATTTGTATATATTCTAAAGGTGCTACAACTGCAGCAAACGCAGACCCTGCATTTCTGACATCCCTGCTTTGTGGACAGAAGCACAGTCCCATGGCAAGGATGCAGTGCTGCAAGTTCTGACAGTGCTGTGTAAGCTGCTGGGGATTTTAATAACGTTATATGTGAAGATACTAAGAAAGCATGTTTTCACAAGCAAATAGGCTGTAATAATTTGTCAGTGCTAGCTAGTCTAAACAAATGTGAAAGCAGACCCTAACGCAGTGTTGATGTACCACTAGGAATATTTACTAATTGTTGTTCCATACAGTCAGGCACCAGGCTGCAGAGGTGTGCACGTCAAGTGTAGCTGCATTAGGTAGCTGTGAGATGGTCATGTGCTTCATGTTTCATTTTATGTTGTTGAACAAAACATATATTAATGTTTCCAGCACACAGAGACACCTTGTATGAAGGGTTTTTTCATGCACATAAAGTTGTTACATCTCAGGCATAGATGATTAATTCTGGGCAACAGACTGCATTCATTTAAGCTTACTGAGGTTATGGGAAATTGCCCTAATTTCCCTTCTCTTGTGGGCAAATGGGGAAAGTACAGCCACGTTCACCTGTGCTGCACATCTCGTAGGCAGAGTTACTTCTGAGAAGAACCTTGGGATCCGCACAGGAAAGGGAGACCAGATACTTCATCCAAGCAAAGCTTTCCCACTGCTTCCAGTGCAGCAGCTCTTGCTGTTTAAACAGTGAAAACATTTTCACCACTTCCTGAGCAGCATGAATTCTTCATCCTGAGCTGGCAGAGATGGTCAAGAGGCAGGCCTGGGTCCCTGAGATGACAGTAGGCTGAACGCCTCTGGGGACAGGGAGACGGGAAGTACCTCGAAATTCGGGCAGTGGGAAAGGGGTGATGGCAGCCAACTTTATGGAAGTAAAGTCTTCCATAACAGTTCCAACTGTTATGGAAGAACATAGTGACTTTCCATGCAAGAGGTAGAGCCAAACCAGACATTCTCGTGGCGCAGTTCTAGGCCAGGAAAACACTTAGGCTCAAGATTAGCCCCCTTAACTTCAAGAGGTGATAGGGCTGCTTGCACAGCTGGGTGCCCTGGGTCACTTTGTAGGTAAGGGCTATGAAATTTTTGACAGCACAGCAGGTCCTCCCAAAGCCCTTTTCCAACAGGGCTCATGTCCCAAAGAAGGATCAGACAGGAGCTGTGTGCATGGCTCTTCCCACAGCCAAGATACCTTTTTTTCCCTGTTAGCACTTGCTTGTGTGTACAGAGAGTTGCCTGCACTGAGCTGGGCTCACAAGATTATTTCTGAAGAATTTCTGCTTAGGAAATTGTCCTTCTCTGAGCAAACCTGCAAGCTCACCCGGAAACCAGCACTATGAAAATACAAAACTCAATCCAATGCTTAATTCTGCAGCTAAGTCTGCTCTCTCTTTACCTTCATAAGCCATATCATGGTTTTATTTTAAGAACAGAGTCAATCTGTACAGCAGACGTGGTACTGCTGCACTGCTGTGGGAAAATCTCTCTTCTAGGGGAAGTCTGGGCAATATTTTTTTTTTAATGTGGGAGCATTTTTATGACCACCATAAATACTCGGTGCAATGTAGATTCATTTTTCAACCAGCAGTTACAAACGGAAGGCTCTCGACTGCATATTGGAAGATATTTTAATAGTTTGCAGGTATTGCTTGCATTAAAATGGAAGAGAGATACATATGTATCTATTTTAAATAGAAGTATAAATTGAAATAGCCTGCTAGACTGAGTGTGGATTCTGAGAATCAGAATCACAGCAAAATACATGGGTGACCAACCTACTTTACATGAAGAGACGGACAGGTTGCCATTACCCCAGCACGGCAGTACATAACCTGGTGATAGGTTGTAACCATCAGCCACTGGAGAGAAACAGTAAATTGATTTTTCAGTTCTAATGGGAATGCTTCAAAACATTATTTTCAATTATTAACCAGCTCTAGCAACCAGAGTATTCAGCATATAGCTGCATATGAAACAGTTTGAGTTGAAACTGGCAAGTAGCTATAACCTGTAGGCAACTTGGTAGGAAGCATTTCTAGCCAAGAAACTCAGAGCTTTTGCGATCTTTGTTCTTAAATTCCAACAGCTGTTTTTCTTCCTGAGAAACTCAAAGTCTTTAGTGGAACTACAGTTTCAGGAACTGCCTCTGAAATACGAAACAAGTATCTGATTCTCAGGGCACATAAGTTGAAATTGCTGTTAAAACCTAATTTCTGGGTGATTATATAGTGTGTCAGTAGAGGCAACACCCATACTTGCATTCCAGTTGTGTCTGCTATTCTTCACAAGGTATGACCCTTTCTATAGAGTGGGATTCTCCCTCCATACCACTGCGTTCACATCATTTCCCAGGCCCTAACACAAAGAAATATATTTTTGTGAAACCCAGTGGGTACCATGGCATAAATTAACGGACATGGACCAAAACTTTAGCATTCAAGAGGGTGTAAGTGTAATAAATATATATGTATATGGGATATATTTCTTTTACTGATTAGGATGTAGATATGGTAAGACAGGTAATTCTTTAGCTACAAAAAGAAAAAATGGAAATAATTTTAAAACGGTAAAGTTAGACAAGGAGCTGTTTTGAGAATACTGCTTGGACTGTGAGTAACCCTTTTTGTTTTAAATAAAATCCCAAATACATGGAAGTACATTTTATCAGTATCCCATAGTAAGTCATGTACATACATTACTTACTTACTATGGGATACTGATAAAATTATTTTTATTTTTTGCTTCTGAATTCAAATGGTTATTAAACAGATAGTTTTCCTGCAGGGTAGCTGAAATACAGGCTTTGTCCTTAGCATTCAGATTGTAACAATTGTTCCTGCAGAGAACAGATCTAAGCACAATCCTATGAAGTACTTAAACCCAAAAAATCATCCCCATTCTGCACAAAAGCCCAGTATCAGCAGTCTTCAGGTAGCAGCACAGTTAACTGAGATTTTCTGCGGTAGGAATAACTGTTTTACTGCATATGTTATATATAATCCATTTCTTTAAGCTCAAGCAGTCAGATCACTGTTCTCTATAAAATGCTTTATTGACTTTCTTCCTGTATTTAATTTGTCTCTATATAGCAGTAATTCCTTACTCTGTGACAACATGCGCTTCCACTACTTCAAAATACTTCTTTTCTGCACATGGGCAGTATTAGCTCAGGAAAACTTCCCTTCTCCTTCCAAAGAGGAACTGAAAATACAAAAGATGTGCCCAAAGTAAGCACTTTGATCCAGACTCAGATTACATGGCTGAGGGTATTTTTGGAAAAGCTTAAAGCCAACAGGCTTGAGCTGAAGTCAACTATATGAACTATGGTCATTTTGAATAATCCAAGTAGTTACACTGGATAACGTTGTCATTTGGTTGTAATTCCAATGTGTCCTTACCTGCCAAGTGGCTTAAATCACAGCCATGGCAGTAAGATAATACACACAGAGGTCTGCACAGTCTGCAGCGACAGAGCTGCACAGTCACCAGGGACTCAGGGGAGCACCACATCTGCATCTCCACTGCTGAGCTTGCTCAGAGCAGGACCCATCCTGCCTGCTCTCAGCCGAGCAGAGCAGCTCTCCCTGGGAGCTGGTGTGTGCAGGAGACTGTCCTGCATGGACCTCACCAGAGGCTGAATGGCCTGAGAAAACCACGAGGAGCTGCAGTCTTGGACGGAACTGCACCACGTGGAACATTTAGCCTGAGGACTGGGCAGTGGCTGTGGGGTCTAGGATGCCCTTCTCAAAAGGGAAAGCCTTCTCTGGGGAATTTCTGGGCTGAACCACAGGTGCTTCCTGCATGCCCAGCCATCAGAAGAAACAGCAGTCAGAGTACAGAAGAGAGTCTGTGTCCAGAGAAGGTAATGCAGCCACTCGGTTGATTAGATTTGCAGAGGAAGGGACAAGCCCAAAGGCAGGTTTCTGGGTAGGAAGTGGTGAGCCTAAAATAGCAAAAGCTGGCCCTAGCTTAGCTGACCTTCTGAGAGCAGGTGTTGAAATTATTCTGTGAAGCCATTTCTCAAGGGTTTGATAAAGAGGGGAGGGGTGACAGGAAACAAAAAAGAGGGGGGGGAGGATGGAGTCCAGGGCGGACTCTCTCATGTGACAGTAGCTGGCATGTGAGACTCAGGAGGCACTGCTAGTACTTACAGTTCTTATCCTCTGAAAGAAAACCATAGCAGGGGAAAAAAGCAAAGCTCAGCACAGCTGGCAGGATGGTTTTGCATGACAGGAATGGGACAAGAGGGGAAATTGCCTATTACAATTAATGGTTTCATGAGTGACTGTCCAGTATCTTGCAATCAGCAGCACTTACACAAAAGCTGACATAGAAGAAAATACGAAAGGTTTGGGCAGGCTGACTGGCAGTGTGGTCAAACAGGGTGGCTGCTCTCCATCTCAGGGTGGATGGGTCTGCAGCAAGCAGAGCAGCTAGAGACAAAGGTTGGTGCCAGGGTGGGCTTTTGCTGGGAATCTCAACACCACAGGAAGCAGAATAAAGGGGGGCAGAAGTGGTCAGAAAAGAACAGAGATGGTTCTGGAGACAAGAAGTGTGATTTTTCCCAGTCTTGCTAGACTTGGCACTAAAGAGGTTGTGATGCTTAACTGCAGAAATGGAAATGTTCCCACCAGGAGTTTCAGAGTAAGTCCCTCATTGCTGGTGCACACCTCAACATTGTTTATTGAACTCTTGCTAGGAGCTACCTTTAATAAGTAACAAGGGTCTTGTACTAGTGGGTGAAGATCTTTAGAGTGAAGTAAAAAAAAAAAGAAAAAAAATTTCTCTAGGAATAGAGATGATTTCATCAAATCTTTCTTCTTTTTTGTTTCTGTTGAAGGTATGAGCAATTCGGATGTGATGGTTGCTCTACAGCGTGGGTACCGAATGCCACGCATGGAAACCTGCCCAGCTGAGCTTTATGATATCATGAAAACATGCTGGAAAGACAAAGCAGAAGAGAGGCCAACGTTTGATTATCTACAGAGTGTGCTTGATGACTTCTACACAGCAACTGAAGGGCAGTATCAACAACAGCCATAGAACAAAGAACACTTTTTCTATTGCCATTGATCATTGGCACAGACTATCTTTAGGACAGACTGCTCAAACCAGTTACTTCATGAATTCAGATGTCTTAACTGAGTGTGGAAGCTGAAATGCTGAAGCAAAGAATAATTCTGCAGAGAAATAATGCTTTTGTTTGGTTAAAACAGTTCCTCTAAAGCTTCAAGTTCTCCTTAAAGGCTCTGTATTTTGCATCTGTAGAAACACCCCAAAGCAAACAGGCTTTTTGGGGTGGGGAGGGAGAAGGAAGGAAAGCAATCATGCCCTGGTACAGCTTGACAAGGCCTTCTTAGGATCTAAGTCATGCAGTAGGTTACAAGGAGGCCTTGATAAAAGAGTTGAAAGGATGCATGAACAGCTGTTTTCGAAAGAAAAAGTCACAAAGGAGAACTTACAGATTTAAGACATAGTGATGTTCTTATTTCATCTTTTTCGAAATACAGCACAATGCAAAAATTACTTTTAGATCCTTGTTATTACACATTAGTATCAGGCAGGCTGTCACCTCTTGTAAGACTTTCTAAACAGTATCAAGGTTTCCTTTGAGGAAGAGTTATGTATGTAATTCTTTACACTGAAAAAAGTTCTGTTTTACTGCTGTAAAACCCTAAATTTAAAACCATTTTCAAAGCATTGCAAAACCATCACAGATGCAGAAGTGCAAGATGAACACACACGACTGCAGACGTGGCAGCACACCTCACCCTGCGTTCAACCTTCAGCTTCCCACAAGGCCAAAGTCATCAGCTGAAGTCCGTGGAAAAGCACAGGATTTTGAAGGAAGTTAATACTTTCATTGCAGTCGCTGAAACTGTTACAGTGAAAATATTTTAATCTTCATTTTTAATCCTCTGAGGTTATTCAAGAATATTCCTTATATTTTTGCCGCTTTAATCAACTAACCTCAAATCTGTTTTAAAGTTAAAACTAGCTCTAGCACTATCAAAAACAATTTGTGGAAACATGCAATAGGATATCAAGTTACATTACAGTGACACTGCAGTTTGTTGCTCAGTATTACAGATCTAATTCTTAAAGTGAATGGAATTTGCTAAGCTCTTTACATTGAATTGTTTTATCAAATTACTTACCCAAACAGATGAGCTCGTGCAAGTACAATGTAACCACAGCACAGATTACTTCTTTTTCAAAGTGACACAGGTTCTTACAACTGAAACCCAGTACACATCTTTGCCATCCTTCAGCCCAGTTATTTAGGCAAATGGTACTTTGCAGAAGCTTAAAACCTTTCTGATAAAGCTTCAGTGTGCCTGCAGTTGAAGCTCAGCAGCAGAAGTATTCATGGCTTTTCTTTTCCAGTGGCTTCCTTCACTCAAACTGTGCAGTTTATACAGACTATCAGTTAAATATGTAAATAGTTTCTATTGTATGGTGATTTTTAATTTTAATAAACACTTAATCTCAAGAAAATTGGAATCTAGTAATTTGAGATAAAACAAACAGCTGATTTTCTCTCCAGTGGCAGCTTCGTGTGGAACAGGGGAATCTCTGATTATCACCACTACCAAGATTAATGATTCTGCTTTCCTTACACCCAGTCACCTCCGAGAAACTGAAAAGGACCAAACCAACCATTTTTGCATCCTAAATGTGGTTTCTTATTGTCCTGGAGGGCATGAAGAGAAGAACCAGCCCTCAGCTATCCTTGAAAACAGCCTCTCAAAAGCCTTTAATGTAATAGCTACACTGTCCTTTAGCAACTCTTGGGAAAATATTAGCAGTTCAGTACTGGCCAGTACTTCGCTACAGGCTTCATTTTAAGACTGAAAGAGAAAAAAAAAACCAAGAAAAAAAAAAAACCTCAAGATAATGTAACTTTGTCTTCCAAACCGTTTCCTGTAGCTGACCGAAGAGCTCTGGGAATTAAGAGGGAACATAGAACAGTTGCTCAGGGAATAGGAGGTTATAGTTAGTGTTACATAAAGTTGCTAAAGTTTCTAGACAGGCTGCCAAGGTGTAGCACGAAGTAGTTTGAAATGGTGTAATGGAAATTTTCCAGTATTAGCCTGTTCTGATGATTTTTTAACTTCTGTTTGAATTGCTTTTCCTAAAGCAATTTGTACATAACAACTTTCTTATTCAAGGGATCAGCACTCAGTGTCTCATATAACGACACCAAAATATTTTCTAATAGCTGGAATAGTTAATGTGGGAGTAGAAAAATATTTTAGAAATTCTACCTTGCAGGGATTATAGGCCTTCAGAACTACTAAAGCCAGATAACCCTGTATTTAACAGAGGCAGTTCAAAACATGAGAAAAGCAGTGGCTGAAGTGCAACAGCCTTGTTAAATGGATGTCAGAGTGAGAACTGATCACAGACCAACCCAAAACTCTTAACGACCTGGCAAGAGGAGTCACAGCAGAGAAGGGCTGTGCTCCCTGTCACACAGGAAGGCTGCACCACCTACTGTCTCCCCAGGGAGGGTGAGGTTCTTGCTTTGACCTTGGCCCCCTTGCACCATCAGAAACACCATTCCAGGGACTGATCAATCCGATTTACTTACAGATTCTACAGCAAGCCTCCAGCAATTACAGGCATTGTACTTTCACAGTAGTTAAAAAAGCCCTTACCTTCACTGACTGAAAGGGCTCTAAAAAAACTGTTTCAATTTTTATCATGCTCCAGTCTTCCATCCTTAAGCTACTAGATAAAAGCTAAGTAATATAATCAAGGATATGATTCTTTCAAAACAAGATCATCCTACATCAATCACTATCATTTTTTGGGCTCTGATTTTATGATCTTTCCTTATCTTGGTTTCGCTGATTTATAAAATGAAGAGTCAGAGCTGAATTTAGCAATGGAAAATTTTATTAAATAGATTTTTCAAAGTTTAATGCATATTCCCAGTGGAAATTCAAATTATATTAAAACAAATTTCTTTACAAAGCCGAGTTAGCTGAAAAATAGCAAGGAGCCAGATAAGATTTCATTTCATTGCCTTCTTTAGCAGTTTGCTTAGTTTGGTCCCAAGAAGGGAGTCTCCAGGTCAGAACCAGAGTATTAATGAAGAACCCTGCTATTTTAACTGCTTGGGATTAAGTTCACAAGCCATCTGATTTCTAGGAATCAGCAATGAAATAAAATAATTTAAAAACATAATGAACAGCAGATGAGGGACATCCCACTTTGCATGAGCCACACATTTATCTGTACAGAAGACGGTGATAGCTGTTGCTCCAGAATTAAAATACATATATTTCTCAAATCACATCCCTATATCAACAGTAAAAGCACATGTCTAGACCTAAACTTTTATAGCTCTAAATTCAACCGATTCAATTTAAAAAGTTCCGTATTAAACATTTTTCTGTCAGTCAACATGACAGTGAAGATGGCATCTAAGAGTGAGAGCTACCAACAGTTTAAGACTGATAAAAAAGCCCAGTAATTGCACACCTTGATTTATCAAATATTATTCCTTTGCTTTATGAGGCAACAGTACTTGTTTTCTTGAATAGGGTGAAGCCCCTTCATACTTCCCCCAGCCTTTACCAAGAGGTGTACTAGCCGTGGATGCCACCGTGGATTTCAGGTTAGCCAGCAAACCTCTCCTGGGTTTCTGTTGTTTTGACTCCTCCACAAAGAAATGCTTTTTCCGTTCTTCAAGCTCTTTTTGCAGGGAAGACACTGTTTCTTCCAGCTCAAGAACACGCTTAGCCCAGTTCTGAAGACTATTCATTTCTTGATCCTACGAGGATAAGGCTGTGTTAAGTATGTGAGCACTGCATGGTCTCTCATGTAGTTAATTTTCTGGTTCACATTATTCTACTAAACCTGTTAACACCCTTGTTATTACTATGTCATATGGCTAATTCAGTACCCATTTCCTCTAAATTACATCAAAATATATAATTAAAAGCCCAGCACACTACAGGGCCATAAAATCTAGAGACCAAGTCCAACTAAGAGACTGATGCTAAAATGCTTAGCTACACTATGCAAAGAATTGATGTTGTTCTAGGAACCAGATAAAGGTGGCTTTCCTGCCTTGCAGTTTCTGAAAGCAAAACTGGTCAAATCAAAACTCTTACGTGATAAGTCTGCTAACCAGGACTGAATAAATGCTTCGAGAATTTTGGGCAAAATACAGAGTGTTAAATACACTCTCTAATCTCTGTGATTAACAAAATCACCTTCCTATTAAGAATGGATAGGAAGGTAAGTTCTAATTAAGAAATTCAAGTCAAATAATTTTCAGTCTCAGATTTAATAATGTTCAAAGAAAGACATCACTAAGCAGTTATTATACTTGCCTTGCTTCCTTTGCAGATTACAAGTGAGGCATAGATTCAAGGTGTCAAGAGTTCAAAAGTTTCATTTTTTTTTTTTATTCAGGAATCTAGTTGATATCTGAGATCAGATGCTGTAGACTTGAGGAAGTCCCTGCTTTTGAGTGAAAGATCTCTATTTCTGTATTAAACAGTTTACCTGCCCGTATCTCTCATCCAGTTTGGCCACCTATGGCAGGACTGTCAGTATAGCTTTCAAGCCATAGATCCTTGGGCCTTGTTGCAGTAACATTTGTGCACTGACACCTCGTTTGCCTCAGCAACATACCTCATGACGAGTTCTAAGTAGTATTTTTTTGCCTGACAATAATTCGTGACATCTTTAGATTAGCAGGCTTTGCCAGCACAGTCACCCAAACTGACAGAGTCTATCATTTAAGTTGAAAAATTAGTTTTGTCTTACAAGATTCAAACTCAAGCAGTGTAACACAAGGGCTCTGAGCTCATAATTCAGGAAGCTAGACACAAAAAAAATGCTGGCATCAAACCAAATTGCTAAATTTAAACAGCGCTTTTACATGTAAAGAGGTGCAGAAGCATCCAGTACAGCTATAGATACAAGCCACATTAAAGTTGCTTTTAAATCATTGACAAACCTTGAGCATGATTGTGTGCTTCAGTTGACTGTTTTCTTCTGCCATTTTTCTGTAGCCTTCATTAGCTTCCAGCAGGGTTTCATTTAGTTTCTGTATTTTAAACTTCAGAGATTTTATAAGCTGAAAATAAAGCCCATACACACGGAAGTTCAAGACAGCATGTTCTACATTAATTTTGTTTATGACTAGAACAGTGCAAACTGCAAGATCAAAACAAGAAAGTCTGCTTCTCTCAACCTCCTATGTCCCAGGTCATCATTTCAGGTGATAAAATACAGCTGGAGCATTCAAAGGCTGTTGTGTTGAAGCTACTATGATTTACAGACCTGTCCATCAACAAACAGTAGCACAGACTAAGCTACATCTGGAACAGCCTGCTCCATTTCCGTAAGAGTAATTAAAAGAATACTTTTGTCTCATTAACACTACTCATACAAAGAATTGGAGCACAGTTACTGCAGAAGACCTCACCTTTCTTAAGGGTATATTAATGCATTAAGCCCCAAGAGGCAAAAGAAACTCTGAAGCAGAAAAATTGGTGTTATCATTAATTTACTTCTAAAAGGTTGCTAAAAAAACCTCACACCCTTTGTCCATGTTTAATGGCTGAATGGGAAGAAAATAGTGGTGAATTACTCATCACACATGCACTGATCCTTGAGGCAAAGCAGCAGAAAGGCACTGATGGAACCAGCTGGTTTAAAACCCTCTCACTTCAGTTATTGCCAGCTATCAATCTCATCATTTTAACACTTTCTACACACACAAAACAATCAATAATTGTATACCTGTAACAAGCAAAAAAGCCAAACTTTCACCAAAACTTGAAAGTGACATAGGAAAATGATGTAGAGCTCTTGAAAGCAGCAGTGGAAAACAAATGTTAGGGCCATAACACAAGACATTAAACTTGTTAAGGAAAAACAAGTTATTTTTGGAGTATTCTTTCTCAATAGAAAGGGATTTAAGTGCACTTCCCATTTACATGGTTTATTAGAACCGGCAGGAACTATTTCTCCAATCCCTACTCTTATTTGATGTTAGAGAAAGAAGCAAGACTTGTCTCTTCCCTTCTCCCCACCCTCTTTAAACATGGGAAACTAACTGTAGCCTTACAAGAAGATCACTCAAGGAATAGAATAAAAATGCATACTTAAAAATTAACGTTTTCCATAACACAGCCTGAAGCTCATAATTCCCACCTCTATACGCAATTCAGAACACAGGGATCTTGTTTGAAGAACAGAGACATTCACCTTTACTTAAGTTTAGGGTGATAGTGGAGTTCAGTACTTCCAGAAAGGACTGCTTTAAGGCACTGTTTTGATTTTAGATCTAAACTATTGCCAGATTCTGTAACTGTTCCCCTGTGCAGGAGCAGGCAGCATTTCAGGAAGGAAAGCACTGAGGTCATGGCAGCAATATTTACAATAAATTCCAACATAAGGCTAAACATACTTCCTTACTTCCAACTTGCACCACATTCACCATGACCTGTTACAGTAGCAGAGGGCTTTACAGACTACAATAATGCCAGAACAGTCTCTGGCAAAAGTCATCCACAATTCAGCAAGGGCTTTTAGTTTGTTAAACTCAATGCCCATTTGCAGGAATCTTCGTGCTTTGGTCTACAATGCAGATCTTTAAGCCTTGAACCACAACAGAGTTTACAGTCATTATTACCAGATTTGTTAAATACTAAGCAAGAACTACCTCTTCCTTCTCTTCACATTGTTTCTGCAATCCTTCATTGGCTCTCTTCATTGTCCTGTCCATAAGATCTACGGGCAGAAGAAAAGTTTGCTTATTTATACACATTCCCAGAAGTAAACTGAACTTTGAATACCCAGGTTACATTCCTACCTCGTTCCATGTTATTTTCGGTAGTCGGAATATCCGAGTTCAGACTTCCCAGAGCCAACAGCCTCCCTGACTGTTCATCAAGTTGCCTTTCCAATTGCAGTATTTTCCTCTCTCTATCCTGAAAAAAAAACAAATAAGAGCACATGGTAGAATTTGTCTGCATTTCTGCTTGATCTGATGCATTACTGCACATCCTTCAATTACACCACACACATACACGCAATTTTAAATTATTTCACAGGTTATGGTTAGGAAATCACAGTAAGGGATAACACTCAGGTCACAAGACCTTCTAGGTGGAAGTTTCTTTACACGGTAGTCAGCTCTTCCAGTCTGAGGATTTCCAAACTGTATTAAAAGTAACCATATGGCAGAAAGGAAACTTAAGTGTGTCTGTGATAAACACTGTTGCAAGTTAGCTTGCTAAATAAGGAAAAACGTGTTTCATAGAGCTACATTTTCACCTCACTCTTTTCCAGTATCTGTCAGATTGCTGGGGTGGTATTTTCAGAGTGAGAAATCAAACAAGTGGCACCATCAAGAAAAGTTATTCATCTAAGTCTGGTTCTTTGCAGCTGCCCACTCAGATTCATGCGCTGTGCTCTCCTTTGTCACCTAACACTTTTACATCTCAGGGATTTCATTCGTTTCTTTTCTGACTTGCTACCAAAAGCATCTTGCTCTTTGAATCTTCCCCTATGCAGCCTCTTGGCCAGTATAAGAACACTATTAAAACTCTTTTCCTCCACCCTAACATGGTATATAGCTAGGATTTAACTGAACACAAAAACAGACTCTAAGTGGGAAAAAGAGACAAGTGTGAAGCAGCTGGAAAAACACGGGCCATTACATAATCTGGTGTTGCTTGTCAGCACCCGAATGGAGAGCTGTAAAAGCAGAAACATTTATATACCACAATCTACAAGAGAAACCCACTTCTCTCAAGTCTTGAAAGGAACCTTCCTATCCATGGAGTGTGATGTCTTATCAGTTCCAGAACAGGAGAGTGTGGTGAGAAAGCTCCTCAGGTGAACACCACAGTTGTTCTCTTCTTCCACTACAAACCTTCTAAAAATAACAAGGCCCACAGGTCTCACCTGTTGCCTGGATGCACTTAACCATCTATGCAGAGCTTAGAAAATTGAGTGGCTCAGAGCTAACCTGGCTGGGTTGCAGAAGGAATAGCAACATACTAATGCCAATTCTGAGCAGTTCTATGTTTAAGTACATTCAGAAGATTCAGTTGTCTCCTGCATAAAGTTTGATTTCTCACCAGTTTCTTATCCCACAATACTTCCACCACTTCCAGACCAGAGATCAGTTATAATTAAAATAGCTATCCTGTAACAAATTCCCCACCACCCTTTCAGAGTACCATTTTACTCTACATTCTGTGATCCCAAAGATCTCCAGAAAGCCAGACTCCTGTATACATCATTCCCCTGGGTGTTCCAATCATTGCACCACAAAGATGAAGATGACTTGGATTTAACTGAACTGTGCCCTCAAAGATCACAAGGTTTAGGTATGTGCTAGAGGTAGTGCCCGAGAGAAGATATCTGCATGCTTATGGTTAGCACTGAGCACAGAACATCACGGCTGAACTGCTGGTCATTTTCCTTGTTTACTGTTACATTCAAAATCCCAGAGTGATTCTGTTAAGGGAAAGCAAAATTTACAGTTAAGAGGCTAGAACATATTTTTAGTGGCAATCAAGTCATACCTCAACTTTCTCTTGTTCAGCTAGAAATTCTTCTATGGGAACATAATGGTCTTCAATTTGTTCCATTGCACACATATATGCATGTTTCTTAATGGCCTCTTTATACATTTCAAATTTGCTCTCAAGTTTTTCTTCAAAACTGTCTTTCATATCTTCCAGGCGGTTGCTGAAGAGAACACGTTAGTTTGTATACTATATATTTGTATTCCAGCTATTACATTTGACTACATGTATTCAATTGTCAATATTAATGTTATTTGTCTGACCAGAAATAGTGAAATGAAAAGACAAAGAAGTATTTTTTTTCCTTTCTAATCTCAATGATCCTACAGACTTGCACCAAGAGATGATTTCTACTTGGCATATACCAAAAAAATTTTACAGAAGAACATGTACTTAAAACCCGTCAAACAAAAAATTTTATAAGAAAATCCACCAACATATAGTGATAGAAGTGACCACTATCATTTAGACGTTATGTTTGAAGCATATTTCCTGGGGGCATCTTTCACTTTGGGTTTTGGTTGGTTTCTCTTTTTTTCCATTTAAGATAAATGCCAAATTCATTTTCATAGAATCATAAAATGGCCTGGGTTGGGAGGGATCTTAAAGATCATCTAATTCTAACCTCCTTGTCATGGGCAGGGACACTTTTCACTAGACCTTTCCAACATGTCCTTTAAACACTTCCAGGGATGGGGCATCCACAACTTCTCTGGGCAACCTGTTCCAGTGCCTCAGCACATTCACAGTAAAGAAGTTTTTTGTAACATCCAGTCTAAACCAACTCTGAGTCTGAATCCACTCCCCCTTGTCCTGTCATTACATACTCTTGTGAGAAGTGCCTCTCCATCTATTATTTCAATACATTACACATTACTCCTGTCACAATTTAAAAACATGCCCCACCAGTGATTGCAGAACATCACCTCAACAGAGAAAAAGCATCAATGCTATTTCATGTGTTTGGCCAAAGGCAACCAAGCAATTTTAAAGCCAGTGCAGGTGTTAAACCATAGTGCACTCAGCTCAGCTGGCGACTTGGTGTTAATTTTTGTTAACGATTCAAACAGCAGGAAACTGATTTAAAGAAGAGTTAAGAGGAAGCGAACTCAGCTTGAGAAGTCTGGACATACTTGAGAAAAAAAATTCCCAAATTATTAACATCAGAGCAGGGAGCCACAGCAATTTATAAGATAGTAAACTAACAAAGGTTCATCAGTCATGCAGTTGAGCTCAAAAGAGATACGATTCAAACTACCTTAAGCACACATTAACATGACAGAGCGTATGTTTTGGAAGAATCATAAGTCTCAGTGGGGTACCTGTAACAATCTTCCACATCTGCTAAGTAGTAATAACAAGCCAGGACAAGTTCCAGCAATTACAAATTAAACAGAGGAAAGTTCAACAGAAAGCAGCATTACTTGTTCATTGTAAATGGGAAGAGGCTGATCTGTACAAGTTTAACGCTCTTTCTTCCCTTTCCTTCAGAGGTTTTGAAACTATCCAGCCCTAACTTCTCTAAATAATGTGAGTAGGTATGACCTGAATATACACATATGTATATACATACAAATGTATGCATTTATACACGTGCAGTCCTCCCAGTCTCAAAGCAGACTGCAATATGACTTGCCTCCAGGCTTCCTCTGTTTCCAACAGCTGTCGAAACATTGCTTCTGCCATCTCTTTACGTATCTTCACCTCCAGAAGGAGCTTACTTTGCCTTTCTGCAACTAACTTCTCCTTTAAGTTCTCTGCAGCTTTCAAGAGGTCCTAAATTTAACATATTTCAGTTCAACAACCAAGATTGAAACACCTATTGACATGCATCTCAAACAAAATATTCATACAGGCAGTCATCCACAGAGGGTAGTTTTACAAGCCTGTGTTTTCTGGGGGTTTGCACCACAGGTTAAATATTTTCAAACATGAATTTCTGCTACAAATATACCCTATATCCATCTTGATGGTTTACGCTATCAAAAAGTTTACTACTATTTTTGGCATTTAAATATTAGTTTGTACAGCGTAACAACATAAAGCCTACTTGATTTTTACAGTTTATTGTTATTATATTGCATATCTTTGTTTTTAAAATGCTGCATCTTAACTCATTACTGCTATTTCCCAAAAAAAGGCACAAAAAACTAAGCTATGTTATTTTAAAGATATATACTGCTTCCTTACTCTTCTTGTTGAGCAAGCAGCTGAATTCCAAATTTAGCACTTGACCTAATTAGAAAGCCGCAGCAATCCTTCCACAACTACGCTGAACTAAGCCACTTTAAGTCTAGTCAGTCTGACACTGAACAGAAACTTAAACTTCCCATTTGTTGCAGCTTCCAGCATATCTCTCATGCTAAAAAAATATTAGAACTAATAGCAATTGCTTTCTTGGGTACAGTTCTAAGCAGATGTGTATCTACCTCATGACTCAGAATGGTGATGTCCACTTCCTCTTCTGCAGAGGTTTCAGTACTGTCAGGAAAGTCATCTACAGATATGTTAGCATCAAAGTGCATGATAGCTTTGCCATCACCTCCAACTAGCTTTGGTGGAAAATAACCAAAATTTTTGGGCAGGATTGTCTGGACAACCTGAAAAATTGAGAGTTGATTTACCAATGCTGTCAATATTGCAGGTATCAGAATACCAGGAAGAAGTGACATGAATACGTTGTTGTATTTACACAATACTTCATTATTACATGACCATTAACAGAAGCTTAAAAGTCTTTTAGCAGAAAAAAAAAAATCAATATAACATAATTCTTATATGAATATAAGACTTCATTACTCTAAAAATACAATATAGTTTTTATATGAATATAATACTTCAGTATTCTAAAAAGAGTGAAAATGGAACTATTATCTGCTAGCAAACTCAGTGTCCTTGTCTAGACAGGTGGTTTCTGTTCCCATAAAATATAAGGGTTTTGGTGTAGTTTCCTGCAAAATTAACGAAAAGCAGAAAATCCTTAAAATATTTGCTCCTTCCTCAAATACCATGACCATGATTCAGCAGTTCATGCTATTTACACAAAGGTTCTAAGTAACTACGTCATAGGACAACACATCAGAGAAGTTCATCTCCACAGGACACACTTATAACAAAAGTCACACCTGAAGAGAATTAGAAAAGTCTTCCTCTCTGAGATCATATTAGACATGCTATTACAGATTTGTCATATGTCAGAACAAATCTGTGGTTCCAGACTAAAAAATTACTGTATTTCTGTCATGAAACACAGCACAGCCCACCATCCCACTGCCTGCAAGAAGCAGCTTCAGGGCACCTAAATGAAGTTAAGGCCAAACATCAACCCAAGTCCTGAATTTAGTTGGAGATTGAGACAGGGAGCAGAATGAGGCCCCCATAATCCAGGAGGAAATAGTCATTGACCTGCTACAGCACTTAGACACACACAGATCTACAGGGCTGGATGGGATCCACCCAAGGGTACTGAAGGATCTGGAGGAAGAGCTTGCCAAGACACTTTTTTATTATTAATTACTTGCATTTAGCCAAATAGGAGCAATGCAGTTGAAAAAGATCTCATTTAGAATACAAAATAAGACTATACCCCTTTTACTACCACCAACTGTCCATTGTGTTGTGAACAACTCATCTGGTGCAACAGATGTTTAACTGCACCCAGGTTAGGTAATTAATCGACAGCTTGAATCAAATTCCTGCATTTGCTCAGATATATGGTATAAAATCAGTCATATCTGGAAGTGCCCTGGGTTTTACACAGAACGTCAGTGGTGTAGAACTGAACAGCCAGACACCTGCAGTTGTCTTAACTTCTTAGCACAACTAGGTTTGAAGATGGGCAAGACTACTAGAAACCTTTTAGACATAAGCCACATGCAGAAGAATTAATACAATAAATCAAGAATCCAAATCACACTCAAATTCATACAACCCAATCAGAAAACAACGGTAACAAAATTAAAAATGCAGAATAGCAGAGACAGTAGATACATTCTCACCTGTCTGGCTATAGCTGAAAACTTCATTACATGCAGTGTTTCATCATATGTGGAAGTATGCTGATTGATGTTTACAATCATACAAGCTTTGCCTTTCCCACAAAAAAATGGCTGAAACAGACGAGTCAATTTACTCTCTCTGAATGGAATATAACTTGGCTTCATCCTTGGGGAGAAAAAAATAAAATTATTAAACAAAATAAAAATTGTAAAATTGTGGGCTGTTTTAGCTTACACCTTAATTCTGTTTCTCTTTTTCAGGAAAGAGATCCAGTAGGATGCTCATACTTAAACCTAAGTTATTTCACATCAAAGAGCAAGGTCCTTCCTGGATTTCATAAGCTCTCCAACAAACTGAACTATTTAAAAGCAAAAGCAGTGCAGAGTCTGCATCACAGTCCCCTAGTGTTCCAAAGCAGATAGTGGAACAAGCCAAAAGCTAAGTACAGCTCACCCATCAGCTGCCTGATGAATCTACCTGTACAATTTGCAGGTGGAAGGGAAGAAGACGAAACGGAAGCTCTGTACACAAAGTGGACTGTTAATACACCTACACTAAAAAAAATTTTGGTAGTTCGCTGCAAATTCCCTTTTCTTTGTTCTCCACAGAAATCCAGTTTTGGAGAAAACATTCTTTGCAGGTATTCCACTGACGTTTGTAATACAGAAGACTTACAAGGTTTTGTATATTTCCATTTTTCTCTGTGCAAACTGCTTGCAGAAACATAAAGTGATACTTGGGGTTTCAACCTAAAACTTGGCATGTTGTAAATAACTTGTCACTTACTTTGGATTTTGATTTTGCTTCAATGCTGCAATGCACTTTCCAAGGATGTGAAGGGAATTATTAATGTTTCCTGCTTCTTTTAGTCTGTCTCCAAAGACGTGTGTTTTATTACACCTCTCTGATCCAGCCAAGTCACAGAAAGACAACCTGAATGAATTATCCAGAACACACACATTAACTTGTTCCTAAACAGTATGAAAAATCATGTCTTTTTTTATTTCTTAGTGTGTCTGAAGCACAAATGAGTGATTTGTTTCAGCCTACCTAGATCACAGAATAAGCTGTACTCCAATGTTGAGCTTTTGTCCAGAAGGCACTACACAAAGTATTCAGGATAACAGCACTAACCTATCTATCTTCCCATTGCACATAGAGATCCATGAACAGGATTACTGCTCCTAGGCTAATCTACTCAGCACATTCAAAGCAGTCTGCTTGCAGCATACATCTAAAACTTTGTGGGCATTCTTACACAAAGAAATCAGTTCAGGAACCCAAATTGTGTTGCAATCCTAAAGCACTTCCAGACAAGATGAGGTAAATTTGTCAAACCTTTAAGACTACATGATAAGACTACAGTACAGAAGCACTTTCACAGTCACCTTCACCAATTCCAGTGCTGAGAGGTTTGCAGGATAGTGGTGGGCTTCTGTGCACGGTTTTGAATACAGAACCATTTGTTCACTATTCCCAAGAGAAGGCCAGAAGTCCTTCCCAGCTCACCTTAGAGCTCTTTGCTTGGCTGGAGCAATTCTGTGCTACTAAACTCAGACCACTGAACTGTCCCTCATGGCACAATAGGTTACAATCAGAAAATTATCCTGGATAATCAAGGAATTTAATGAATTTTATTTTATATTAGGAAAGCTGTTGAAATACAGGATACTCTGGAAGTTGGATAATTTATGTGACCAAACCATTACTCGCTTATACATAAATTTATTTACATAAAATGATTTGGAAGACCATAACCTTTCATACAGCTGAAGGAAGTCCTGTACAAATTATTAAGGCACATATTTCAAACGTGTGAAAGCCTTATGTTCTTTATCCTTTCCAGTACAAGATGAAAGATGTTTTCTTCCTTATGCAACATACAAATTCTGTCATTCACCTAACAGCTGCTGCTAGCTTTGCCAGGGGGATACACTATGACAGGGAGCAGCAAAAACACACAGATGCAGTCCTCTTCTCAAGTTATCTTTTCTTAAGAGCATTTATCACTGTAACATCTGACATTAAAAGGTGCTATCTCACAGTGAGGTATATTTATTACCATCTCTGCTCAGCAGAGACAAGAGAGAAATCAGTAGGAGCTAGGACTGAACTAAAACATTCTGTTACAGGTTGTCTTCACTTTTCTGTATCAAGCTAAATTGATCAGAAGGAAAAAGACACACCATCTTAAAAAAGCTGTCTAAATGGCTTCAGGCCAGAAGATTAGGCTGCTTCCTCTAACTCATAAAAGAACAGAGACTTAAGAGTAAGGACTTAACACTGCTCACACAGGGTGCACTTACATTAGGATTTTACATCACTGGAGAACAGTTTTTAAGCAAATCACTTGACGATCCCCTCTGACTATATATTGGACCATGGAGCAGGCTCAGAACATGTCACCAGCATTCTTTTGGGATGATAGATTTTAATTTGCATTCTAGGAGCACACCAAATGTGTTGTCACAAACATTCAACCCATAAAACCTACTCTGGTCCCAGAGTAGAAAGTTACACTGGCATAGCTTGCACCTTGGGCCTTCAGCACCAGCTGCTGTACTCCAGCTGTAGAGATCACCCTTTATCAGCCAGACACTTGAACTCTGCTTACCAGGACATACAGTCTGGTGCTGCATAGTCTTACTCTGCCACCACCTCCCCATTAGGTGAGACAATGAACATTTCCCTCAATTTATACACTACTGACAGAGTTGCTCCAGCAAAACCCTAGAGTAAGAGACAGGAAAACACTTCTGTGCTTGTCCCTGTTGAGCTCCCAGTCAGTTTGTGTGCTCAGTGGAGTTCTGATTTCCTTCTAAACTCTAAGAGAATTTGTTTATTATTAGAAAGTTCACCAGTTTGGCATGCTTACACCTTATTAATCTTTCCAAAATATTTACATTCTGGTAATCACGTGAAGCACTCACTTACTCTGATACTCCAAGAACACGTGGCTGATGCTCATCAGTTAGCTTGAGTAGCCTGATGGAAAATATACTGTGACTGGAATGGAAAGAAGTCCTTTTTAATAAGCAGTTAGGAAAATTAAGCAGTCACTGAAGCAAAATTTGTATGCTACAGTAAGCTCAGTGCCGAAGAAAGTACAAGAATTAATTCACTAGTTACCTTAATACATTAGTTACTTTTGCAAAGCATTCATTCAGTAGCAAAAAGCAGCAATAAAAGCTGTGTTTTATGACTTCCTATTTCTTTCCAGGAAAAGGAAAAATATCACATGAAGCCTACAAACTGTCTTGGAGAAAAAAAACCAAGCCAGTTCACTAAAGGCTTCTGATCAAAACATGAGTACTCATGTAGCCACTTCATGTAGAAACCTGAGGCAGTATCTGGACTCAGCAAGTCTGAAGAATTAACTTAGAAACAAATGGTGGGGAAAAGGGAGTAAATTAAAGTTTTACAGTTCTGTAACCTTGCCTACTTCAATATGCACAGTTACTTGTTTGGTTTTGAAATAATTCTGTTTTCCAGAAAGGCTGAATTTGTAACACTTGAAAGTCTGGTTTAGAAACAAGCTACAAAGGCAGTGGACATGCTGTCTGAAACCAAAGAGAAAAGTCTCAGAACCAGAAGTGCCCAGTTTATCTGATACATCAGGAAGCACAGCACACAAACTTCTCTAGTATGTGCCTAAAGCAGTGGACATTGCAGGCATAAAACTCTGTAAGAAGAGCATGAAATTTAACAGCAGCTGTCTTTAGCTAACACAGAACAACATAGCTCCTTTTTAGAGAAAAAAGCAGGCTTTGTAAGACTATGATTTTATTAGATAACAATAAAACATGGCCCTTCCACACTTACAGGACAAATTATTAAGGGGTCATTAAAATCAAGAAAGAAGGCATTTTCAATAGAAATTATACAGCCTTCTCTATTTCCTCTCACTTGTCAAAAGCCAGATTCTCCCTGATCCCTGTCCAGAGCCGGGTAAAAAGCTAGGATTTTAATTCTTAAGATACCAAGTAAGCTCAGCTTGAACAGAGCAATCTAAAACTATCTAGAAAATCTAGCAGCACTGCAAGATACCACATGACTTGCTCCTTCCTATATCCCCTAGTGACAGGCTCCAGGTTTCCAAGAATTATACTGCCAGTTATGAAAAGTTAGCCAGCTTTTCCTTCAACATCGTCACACAGGCATTCTCACTAAGCACCACTAGCATTTGCCAAGATGCATAGCCCTGTTGGCACTCAAAAATGAATGTGATTTGATCTTTCTGGTTGTCCAAAGACATGAATAGCAACCCAAGCCCAGCTACTATTACTCAGAGTCTCTCCTAGTTTTCTTCCAAGGAGAGTTTCATAACAAAACCAGAATAATCAAGGGAATTATTAAACTATTACTGAAGAGTGGTTCATTTCACACATTCTGAAGTCCCCTCCCTTCCCCTGAAAAGGGACAGAGTATGCTTATAATGAGAGGAACAAACCTTCTACTTGATTGCTCATTCATTCTAGTACAAGCAAAGCTTCGGTTCTTGTTTCCTATTTTTAGTAGTCTGCAGGCTTCTTCAGTGCTCTGAACATTAATCCACTTTAAATCTGTGAAAAAAAGAGATCTTTTACATACATTTCTGATCATCAGAGAAATCCTGTGAAACTGCCTAGGTCATAAAACAGTGTTATTACCTTTAATGTAACAATTTCCTCCTTGATCCTCACAAATTCTTAAAACTCTGCGCCTCTGAGTTTTTGATGTAGATAATACATTTAATAGGTCATACACATATTCATTATAAATTTCACAAAAGGAAATCCACACAGATGCTTGTGTTCTTTGGTGCATATGAGTCCTATGAACGTCAAGTGGAACAAAGTTCTTCTCGGCTAAGCCAAAACAGAGAAAGAGTTCAAAGATCAAACAACTCATTGATAGATTTTGAATCAGTATATAGAATCTTCCAAAAGCACCTATAGAGCCTGCTAAAAGAAGGCTTAGATACATCTGTGTTGTACAATTACATACATATAGATAACTTCAGCTTTATCCAAAAATGTTCAAACTTCTCAGCAGTCACCTGCTACCAGAATATGGCCAAGTTCTAAGCTGATGGCCTCGCTTTATCACAGACTTCCACCAGTTTATACATTATAGTTGCAGAGCTAAGTCTCCACCTTCCCCCCAAAAGGAGTGAAACTACCAAAATATTTTTACATATTTGCCCTTTTTCCAGAGAAAAAGAGATAAAAAATTGGTCAAAATCTATATATATTTACTTTGCAGTATAGTATAGGGATTTTTTTCATCCACTGGTAGTTACCCACTTCTGTTTCTAAATTCATATTATGTTTTTCCCCCACACAAAAGTTTTCCACTTTACCTAGGGAGCTAGAAGTGTGATTGTCTGAAGTACAGTGAGAAGAATCCAACTTCACATCACAGAAATTTGTTACAGTATTTGAGATGCTCTCTGTCTCCTTGAGAAAATAAAAGACCATTACATCCACATGAACAGATGATGAGAAAAGCAGAATTTAAGAATTACAGCAATTCCAGTACTTAAGACTTAAAAATGAAGTAGTATTAACTGTTAGCCACCTTACTCTGGCTGAAAGTTGAATGTTTTGAGTAACACTGAACTATAATCAATAAATGCTCTTTCCGTCACACGAATTATTGCTTTCTGCTATTCCCAGCAACCTGTTCCGGTGGCTAGATGCTGCTAACACAGGAGACTTAGCTTCACAGTCCTGGGAGAAACAAGATTCTGACAGACTGCAACGGCTCAGAATGCCTTTATGAGCTATATTTGTCCTATTCAGGACAAACCTGAACAGTGCTTCAGTCATCCAAAAGAACTGGAGAAGGTTCCTCCAGGAGTAACTGAGAAGGTGGTAGGTTAAGTTTGTCTTAAGTTATGACAAACCAACACTCTATGTTGCTTTAATTCAGATTGAACTAAAGGGCCATTAAAAATAGACAACAGCATAGTTTCTTTAAATATACACATCTGCTGAATTTCTTTACACCAACAAAATTGTTTTAAACACACCAAATTTTGGATTTGGTTTTGGATTCACCAAAGCACAGCCTTTAAGTCACCTCTGGAAAAACTAGTGTAACGAAGCAGCAACTCCCACTAGAGTCCAGCATCTTTACATACCACCTCTCTCTCCATATTTTATAGCCCTATAAAAATCAGGACATTCACCCCAATTTCTCATTCCTGAGAGAGGGTCATCCTACAGTAGAAAGGAAGTAGATCCAGAGAAGGAAACCTTAGCATTACAGCTATTCAAATGCAGCACTAACTTGATTGGGGATTGACTACTGATGCCAATGTTACCCACTTGGTATATCCAATCCACAATTCTTACAAGCACAGAAGCACAAAGCCATACTTTGAGATCTTCCATTTTAGAAATAAATAGCGTAGAATAGAATTACAGCAAAATCATACAAGTGACCATCTTGCAAAGGCTGCGCTGTCTATACGATTGTGTTTCTTGAGTATTAGACGTCTAACCACAGCACGGATCTTATTCATGGTTTGTGAAGTGCCAAGCAGGGTATGGGACTGACACGCGTGGTATCTCATCTATGCACATCAAAGACGCAGTGGAATTTAGAAAACCCCGTACCACATTACTTGTGCACACAGTAAGTTTTTGTAAAGGTACTGTGAGAAAACCAAGTGAATTAACTGCTGCTATACTGCTCTTCAAATGAAATACAGAAAAAGAGCATGAAGATGACTGCCTAAAAATAAGTGGGAAAAGGAACTGACATGGTTTGCCAACAACAGAAGCTGACATTTAATAGAAAATACAAGAACAGGTGGGAATAAGAATGCAAGTAAAGCATCTTTTAAGCCAGTAAAAAACAGTATTTAATCCCACGAAGAGGATCAGGAAAGGGAAGGAAAGAGAGGGTATGAACCTTGCTAAGCAAGAGCTGTTGCAGCAGTACTGCACACAGAACATCAACAGTAGAACATTAAGTTCTGCAGTAACTCAGAGCAGTTAAAACTGAGAGAATGAAAGGAACAGCAAGCTCCTTCTGTATGACATGTAAGCTGAGCCTGGGAAACGAGCCTACAGAAATCCACGTAAACTAAAGCCAAGCCCACCAAATCGTATCTGCTCTCAGATTACAGTGTGAGAGAGCATCCAAACAGTGATGCTATTCATTCACAAGCTATCAAGAAGCACAGCTTCAGGAGTGGGGATCGTTGAGCTATCTCTATGGAAGCGCTGTAACACGTAAACAAGGTTAAGTCATGTAACAGTTTCCTGATTTATTTTTACCTGTCCTTCCTGATAGTGGAGCGTTGTTTCTTTTCACTGCAGTGCATCAGCATCTAGATCACCTACTGCAACATTCAGCAACTAAACTATTAGTAAGTCAGACTGTGATTTAACAGAAGGAACTGTTTTTATAGAGTATTCTTCAAAATAAGATGTTGCCCTCCTGTTCCGGACCTTGGGCTCCTGCTTGTTCCTCTTTCCAAGGGTGTAGCTTCCATAAAATTTTTAAAGGTATTTACCCACTACCCTCCTAACCATCTCACCTTTTCTTTCAGACCCCCTCATCTTCTGCACATGCGCATACGTATACTCAGAGACACTTTCAAAATGAATAAGTCATCTTTCAAATCTTTCAGATTTTTCATCTGAGATATTTCCTCAAGAGTTCACCAGACTCAGTCTAAACAAAGTTTTGGTTTGCAGTATTTAAATTAAGCAACAGAATTTAGAGTGGAACTTTACATATGAATTTGAGTCATAGAAGGACATTTTTTCAGGGTTAACTGGAGTACTTAAACAAGGTTAGTATTAAAGACCACAGAAAAAAGAAAACCCAATCATTATTTCTACACATCCCAGAATTCATTTAGAGTTACTTTGAATGATAACCAGCTGCGACTACTGCATTAAGGGATTAAAAGCACAGAATCACAGTTCAGGGTAAAAATGTTCTGAACAAAAGGAATCTGACGACGAGCTGCAATTGGACTTAAAAGTTTAAAATAGTCCCAAATACATGGATGCCCATTTTCTGCTGCTTGCCGTGGAAATAGAGATTACTAGATAATAAGAACAGGAGGCTGCCACAGTAAAGACTTCTCTATTCTACCTACAGTCTTCAGAGACCAGACTTAGACACATACTATCAATTCTCTAAGGCAGACAGGAATCCTTTTAGGACATTCATCTTGTGGCATCTCGCTTCACTTGCTGAATCAGAAAGTTTCTTTATGGAGTTACATAAATCACAGGTTTATAAACTTTTCAATCTGCCTTAAGACTGTCTTCCACCAAAACAGACTCTCCTTGCCTTCTTCACTGCCCTTGCTAAGTCAGTGCTCTCATCTCTCCTGAGCACTACTACTACAAGCACTTGAATGACTGCACCAAGGCCCAGCCTGGGAAACTGACCTACAAGAAGAACCAGGTTTTAGACAGGTCCTGTAGCTCTCTTTTCAAGGGCTACTATCACCACAGCATGAGAACTGCTCTTCTAAAGAGGAGACTTCTCTCTAGAAATTGAGATTTGGCTTTGTGATGGTTTCTGGTTTGAACTGTGTGCTGCAGTAAGTTCTTCCAGTTTACCCTGAGCTCCAAAAACAGCCAATTGTCTTATTATCCCAAGGTTCACCAAGTATGCATTCTGTAGATTTATATATATAACGGAATAAAGATTTTTAAAACTTCCTTTCTTTCAGAACAGCTTTAAGTAGCATTTGGTCACTGACCTCTTTCACTGATGCAAGAATAGCACTTTTTAAGGCTTCCTCTTGCTTAACTTGGTCATCTTCTAGTTTCTTAACATCATTGCTTAAATATGGTTTGAAGTTCATCTTCAGGTAATGTCTTCCTCTTATGTGGTTAAAAATCACCTCAAGTGAGCGAGGTAAAATACCAAGATCTTTTGAAGTCCCTTAAAAATATTTTAAAAATTAAGTGTAGACATTCATGTAAGCTCCTGATTGGATTTTGACTCCATTTTTATACATGCAAGTATTTTATACCTTGGATAGTGAATGTCTTGCCTGCATTTGTAACTCCATAAGTAAATACCAGTCCATTCACTCCATTAACATATGCTCTTACTATATCTTTCATTGAGCCTTCAAAAAATTCACTCTGAGTAGTTTCTGGTCCGAAGACCTTGGATAAAGGGAAGAAAGAAAGAAAACCGGAGTGACAAATGGCACAAAGAAGTTTAATAAGCCCAAATATTAAGTACTGATTAGAAGTGACTAATGCTTCAGAGCAGGCTGAGTAGGAGATACCAGCTTAATTTCCTGTCTCACCTGAACCCCTTCTGATTCAATGTTTTCTGCTGGGTTCTCACAGGATGCCTGCTTAATTCTGAGAGGCACTCAGGCTTGCACTCATTTTTGAATATTTTCCTACTCCTAAAATAAACTGCTCAGAATTCTATCAAGCACATGCTGTTCAGTGGATACTTTCAAGAGCTCTGCTGGTGATGTAGAACTCCCTCCTCACTCTGCACCAGTTACCCACAATTGGTGAGAAAATCAGCATTACAGTGGTCTAAATAACTCAGCCCCTGGAACTGTTTATCTTTTGGTACTGTAAGAACAGAACTTCTTGCAGAAGGCAAAGTTAAGAAATTTACTTTTGGTATAGAAGGTTTAAGCAGTTAAGCTGCTATTCTTTCAACAGGAAGTTACTAAATAATGCTTACATAAATTCCTACAAACATAAGGTTTCCTGTAACATTTGCCAGGTAAAAGCATCTGCAGGAACAGCAGAACCACAGTAAGTTTGTGCTTACAAGAAGTTTCTGTAACATCTAATCAAAGAAAACCACAGACCTGCCAGAGAAGCTTCCTTGTCTCATCTAATAGGCACCTCCATTGTAATACAGCTTTCTTGACAGCTTATCAGTAATTAATAAGCATTCTTTTTTTAAAAAAAGCAAGTACCACCACATGTAATTAAAAGAAGAAAAATTGCATTGCATAACATAATACAAAAATCAGCTTTCATTACAGTGAAAAACAAAAACCTAAAAATTTGAAATAATTTGGCCTACCTGAGAAAAGGTGAATCTGTGCACAGCATGACCAACCCCTCTTTCACTGTTTTTCATTGCAGAAGACTCTTTGGGTGCATTAAGAATTACTGTCTGGGAATCTTCAATAGTTACACAACCCTTAAAAAACACAGCAAGGTAAACCAAAACACATCAAAAAATTACTCAGGAAGAAAGCCATCTGAATGAAACAAAAAATGAACACCCCCTCCAAAGCCCCCCCAAATGCCTAGTGTCTTCACCTATTTACCAGAGCCACAAAAAGTCCCACAGTTTACATATATAATCTCAAGGCATGTCACTACAGAGATATTCACTTCACTTGAAAGCCAGATCATAGACAAGTCAAGGCAATCCTCTGGGGTTTTCAAGAGGTAAAAACTTTTACTAGCAGAATTTTTCCTTGGGAACACTACCTACACCCTGGTATTTAAACCACTATGAGAACAAAATTATATAGAAAACTACTCCTTTTCCACATCAGTCATTTTCAGTGTGAAATAGACTATGAGCAGAATTAACAAACTAAAATAAGTCTGAAGCATTATCCTTTGATTGATAAATAGTGGTACTGGTAGGAAAGAAACTGAATTAGTTTCAAGCAATTTGATTGCTATTTCTCAGTTAAGTAAAGGTGAAATACAATTGCCAAACATTCACTAGCTAGATAAATGTAAGATGCAGTGTCAAAGGAAAATTTATTTTACACCAGACTGGCTACCAAAGATGCAAACTGAGCTCCCAGTATAGCTTAACAGTGTCTTGGTGCATCATCTGAAGAATTGATTGTAACTAAATCTGACATTTATGTTCAGAGACTGGCCAGAATTTCTAAAATAACCCATGTGTGGTGTGTACATACTGTTCATATGAACATACTGTTCTTCCTAGAAGTCTCAGTTAACAAGTCTGCTTATTAACTGATCGAGAAGCTCTATGCCAGTAATTAACTGGTACAGACCTCAGAGCAGCCTACAGCTTGCTCACAAGGAAACAAAGGGCAGGCACCGACCTGTTATCTCTGGTGACCAGTGACAAGACACGAGGGAATGGCCTGAAGTTGTGTCAGGGGAGGCTTAGGTTGGATATTAGAAAAAGTTTCTTCCCCCAGAGGGTGGTTGGGCACTGGAACAGGCTCCCAGTGAAGTGGTCACAGCACCAAGCCTGACAGAGTTCAAGAAGCATTTGGACAATGATCTCAGGCACATGGAGTGACTCTTGGGGTGTCCTGTGCAGGGCCAGAAGTTGGACTTTGATGATCCTTGCAGGTCCCTTCCAACTCAGCTTATTCTGTGATTCTGAGAAGCTCTAAGAAACTGCTCTCTGAATTTAGACCACTCACTTGCTCACTGTGCCAGGCTCTGAACCTTTCCAGTCTTTAACATTTCTCCCACATCACCAGGAACAGGAACGCAGGTCAGATGTACTAAACCCTAGAGAGCTACAGAATAATCCAGGATCTGCAGCATGTGCCATCAGCTGCCACCAGCCTCATAGAAGCCTGAATAGAGACCCAAAGTAGTCAGATCTGCAGAGATGGAAGCCAGCTGGTAACAACTCACTCCACTTGAGTCCCCCAGCTACCCCTGCAGGTAAGTTGGCAGAAGCTGGACCATTTCTGGTGCTGTACACATCCTTTACACCCAAAAAACACAACTTCCTGCTTTCCCACAGGTGACTCTGGAGATTCACTGGCAGGAGTACAGAATTTCAGCCAGAGCTCTTAGGCTTTACTTCCATAAATCCTTATCTCTATAAGCAACAACTGATCAGTTAACCAGTTGATTGTCTTTGTTTAAAGCATCAGCCTACACCTATAAGAAATAGGTCTTAAGTTCTACTTTTTCTTTTTTTTTTTTTTGTGCTACGTATTTAGAACAAAGGTGCCTTCCTGAAAATTATGCATGGCAGGGATGAAAAAAGACCTAAAAATTAAATTGATCTGTTTCATTTAATGATTAGGAGGTGAGGTTTACTTGATTGTTTTGTGTGGGTTTCTGCCATTTGTTACCAAGCATTTTCTTCTTGGATTCAGGTGATAGTAAAGAAAGTATAAAACACTGAAAATGTTGAAGATCTTTCAATCATTCTCTTTTTAGAGGCTGAGAAAAAAAGCCTGAATCCCATGCAAAACAGATTATACAGCTAAGATGTTGGAAGTTCAGCTATTTCAGCCTGAACTATATGAAAACAAACCAAAAAAACCAGTACAAACGTCAATGTTCACTTTTTTCCTCCCTGCTTTTAAGAAATATCTCACTCCAAAGAGGAATGTGCTAAAAAAAAACCTCATTAAATAATTTGATTTTGCAAATCAATTTACACTTAGAGCCAGCTTGGACTGTGGAATTTACCAAACTGGAAGCACTGTGGCAGTGCGCAGTATTCAAGGAGAGCTGGCTAAGCAAAGGGAAGCTGAGGGGGAGAAAAGGATTATCCAAGTGAAAATGATATAAAAGTTCTAACTCTGGTAGATCAAAAGCAAGAATGCGTTTTTAAACAGCAATTTGCAAAAAGCAAATAAGAACTCATATTCAATCCTTCTTAGAGCTCTTGAAGCTGACTTCTGTTCGATCAGAGAGCCTGCAAAGACAAGAGATAGCTGAGAGATATGATATAGAGACCTTGTCCTCCAAAGACAGCTAAAGGAATTCTTTGCATCAGTGATCACGAGGGGAAGGGGAGCACTTCTGCAGGTTTGTACATGTGTGCATATAAAACACTGAAGCATCTGAATCTGACAGGGGAGAGGGTGCAGAAGATTTTTGACAGGTTGACCGGAAAGTCACCATGAGGAGGTAGGAGATTATTCAAGCATTTCAAAGAAACTCAAGGGTCAGATACTCAAATTACCCCTAGAATTGTATAACCTCTTCCATGGAACTCCTTTGCATCTTGAGCACTACACGAAGTTGACACCAATTTTTAAATAACGTACCCAGTGGAATTTTGAAGAGCTACAGGTGCGCATGTCTATACCACATAAATTATTAAAAATTGTGGGGGTGGGGAAAAAAAAAATCTCACATTTATCCAGGTGCCCACTAATTCCATATAGGGGCAGTACATGGCTTATGTAAAAGAAAGTTCTGCCTTACAATACTACGTGTTGTTCAGGGGAGAAGAAAAACGTTATTTCTTAATTCTACAACGAACCTGGGATTCATGGCTTTCAAGCTCTGCTACAGAAAAGGGCCTCACTCTCAAGAAGACTTTCAAAGGCTCAGATACCTATTCATTAAAAAGGAGAAAGACACAAAACACAGTTATAATTGCCACTTTTTAAACAGAACAGCCCCAAATCATATCAGCATACATATCTGATACAGTGTCTCCTATTTTATATTAATGCCTCACTTTTTCCTTTCACTTCAAGTTCAGACTCTAACCTTTTATTTGCTTCTTTACCTTCTACTGTCCTTAACCAACACGGTTTTTTTGTGTGCCCCCTCCCCTCCCCTTAGCATTCTTTCATGACAAAGCCAATATTTTGATTTTAAAAGAGCACACTGTCAGAGGCATAAACTACACTGCTTCCACCTTCTGGTCTCCCTCTGTACTGAACTCAAGCTGTGTTATTCTAACAGCTGCTACATAGTACTGCACTTCCATTTTGTATGGAGTATATTCAATTAACACTAATTGACACATTCTTAGCCTCAAGAGAGGACTTCCTTACTACCATCCAGGCACCAGACCATCATCTTCCTCACAGTAATAACCAGGCAACCGTTCTCAGTTGCTCAGGTGGCTTTTTCCATCCCCTAACCACTATACAACAGTCTCCCCACCCAGGTTAAACAATAACAGTGTGCAGCATTTTAGAGGGACCCCAGCACTCCTTCCTTTCTCAAAGAGCTTCAGTCTTTACTTTGGCAACATTTCATTCAGCAGATGGATTTACTAGAGTTCTCCACAGCCCTGTCATGACCAGCACTAATCAGACAAAATGAAGTCACCAGAGGAAAAGTCACCCGGGAAACATATCCCTCTAAAAGAGCATAGATGGGTATTGTCTGTTCAAATACAGCAGAGCAGAAGGTAGATTTTTTTACAGATTTTTACTTCCAAGCACCTAACAAGCTTTCAACACAGATCCATATCTTTTTCAAAGCTTATTAAAAAGAACAGTACAGTCTCATTACATTCAAAGTGCAATTACTGAAGTCCTTTACTTTTTTTTTCCTCAAAGCTTAGCACATCGCATAGCATTGACCATCTATCTGCGTTTAGTACCGGCTATGACCTGTGCTTAAGCAATGAGAAATAAGCAGAAGAATCAAATACCTCTCGGGGCAGAGGAGTTCAGCAGTTTTTTACCAAAGAAACATTTGTCAGAATTAAAGCTATTTAAAAAAACCCAAAGAAACAAACAAAAAAATAACCCAGCATCACCAGAAGACACCTTGTACAACCAATCCACACCTGCTGTTCCTCTGTATTAGGCAATACTGTTGACTCCAAGGGTGAAGGTTTACCCTCTACATTCAGAAAAGAAACCGATTCCAACACATCACACACTTCTGTGGAAACGTAGCTTTCCCCCTCATCAGCCATCGTTCTCTGCAAAGGGACTTGTAAGGAAGGAAAAAAAAAGCCCATCATTTTCTCAGAGAACAGACAAAAATACATATGGAGCAAAACAAGGATGGGGCCAGCTCGTACATAAACAAGCACTTCCGAAGAAGACAGGGTTATCTAGAGAAGTTTGGGAGCACGACCTTTAAAAAAAAAAAGAACACCTGGCAGGTTATACTAGGAAACACATAAGGGAAAGCACGCTAACAGCCTCAGCTGGGCACTGCTCTCATCCACCCGGGAGCGCTGGCCGCAGCCTGCACCCCCTCCCCGGAGAGCTCCCCGCTCGCAGGCACCCGGGGTAAGAGCCAGCCCCGCTGCCGAGGCCGCCGAGCCCCGCTGCCCCTTCCCGGGAGCGCCCGGGGAGCGCCGCTACCTTGGCGCGCGCGGGAACCCGCCAGCCCAGCCCGCGCGAGGGGGCATTTTGGCGGGGGAGGCGGGCGCTGATTGGCCAAGCGCGGGGGGAGACGGGCGCTGATTGGCCGAGGGAGGGGCGGGCACGGGCAGAGCTCCCTCCGTCCGGCAGGGGGCGCCGCCGCACAGCGTACCGCGGTGGAGCCGCCGGCTTGTGAGGGAGGGAGGGAGGGAGCGGGGGGCCCGGACGGGACGGGACGGGACGGGGCGGGACGGGACGGGACGGGACGGGACGGGACGG
>VZRQ01002125.1:455049-532665 GCA_013397975.1 Machaerirhynchus nigripectus
TAGCGGAGCGGCGCCGCCTCCATCCGGGCGCTGCGGGACCTTTCACCCGCCCGCCGGGCACGGAAGCGCCGGGGCGGGGAGGCCGCGGTGGCTCAGCTTCCTGCGGGGATGGTGGCCCTGTAGTCCCGGCCGGTGGCGAGCGGAGAGGGGTCCGGGGCCGGCAGCTGCCGTGCCCCCTGCCCGGGCTTGGCCCGCCCTGCGGGGCACAGCGCTCTTCCCGAGCGGGTCCCGCGGGCAGCTGGGGCTCCTGGGTGCCTTTACCGGGGGATTTTGGCGTTCTGCTGGGGCGAGGGCTGGGATCTGGCGCACAAGTGAGGCTTTATCGCTTCCAGCAGTAGCGAGCCCGTTCCCGTCTGAGCCTTTGGGTCTTTTTGTCTTCATTCATTACCGAAAGCGACAGGACGAGAGGACATGGTCTTAAGCTGTGCCAGGGGAGGTTTCTGTTGGACATTGGTAGGGATTTATTCACGGAAAGGGTGGTTAGGCATTGGAATGAGCTGCCCAGGGAGACGGTGGGTACCGTCTCTGGAGGTGTTTAAGCAAAGGCTGGACATGGCACTCAGTGCCGTGGTCTAGCTGAACCCGGTGGTGTTCGGTGACAGGCGGGACTCGATGGTCTTAGAAGTCTGTTCCAGCCCAGCTAATTCTGTGATTCTGTAAAGTGGAGCTGCGAGAGCAGAAGTTTTAAGTAAAAGCGCTCGTTTCATTCATGCTTAAATTTAAGAACTTAAATGAATTTTAATTATGAGAGTTCCATTATTTGTTCAGGTTGGGCATTGGAGGGATATTTTTTACTGAGAATTGTCTTTGATTTGGCCTGGACAGTGGTAACTGTTAGTCCCAAACCAAGCGTTTTGCTGAAAATATGTCTTGTTTCAAGTTACATCACCGGAGAACCAGAGAAACATGTATTGAAATGATGGCCTGTAGTGGGATCACTATGACTATCTTTTAAAAATAATAATTAAATTCTAATTTAGAGTTTTGTCCAGGAATCATAGACATGTGTAATGTTAGCATAACTATTGCACCTCTGGAAGCTTAATAATTACTACAGTTATTCAAGGAAGCTTTCTTGGTGTTTTAAGATGAGCTTACTTTCAGCTATCACACTCTGCTTTAAAATATATTTTTTTCCCTACCAGTTGGTTTAGAGGTCTTCGTTTGGTCCTCAAACCTCATGTGATGGAGTTAACTTTTAAATGCTAACTATTCCATTTTTTAGGCTTGTTTGCACTTGGATTATTTGTACTCTTTGAAATCTCTAAGTTAGTAATACCTTCTTTGAAAGTACTAGAGGCTACATTCTGATACAGCAGTTCCAAAAAACATGGATACAGAAATTGTCATCCTGTTGCTGTTTCCTGAAATGCAGTGATGTCTTTTGCCAATGGAGATCAGTACTTGAAAAATCTGTTTTGATGATAATCACGTTTCTCTGGTCTCTTCCTGCAATGAAAACATCATTTGGTTCTGGTGATTTGTTTTCTGAGCCATTTAACAATTACATATATACTATTTTTGAACTCGTACACAAGGAACCCATGTTTATTCTGTTACCAACTATTCCAGCTACTTCCTGAGGAAGTTCCCCATCTAAAAGTGTTTTATATTCATCACTCTTAAATGCATGACCTCACACTGATCATGCTGAAGCACTTAGTTTTCCAGTAATCCAGATGTTTCCCAATCAGCAGCCCTGCTACACTATTTTCTTAGAGCTTTTATGAATGCTTTTAGTAAACTTTATTTCCAGATAAAATACTGAGTAGCTTGCTGCCAAGAACTAAATCCTGTGGGGTTCAATTAGAAATATGTCTGACTGAGTCCTCAGTGGTGACACAGACCTGTAGCCTTGGTTTTAGTTTGCTTGCTATGAACTGTATGTGCACAACTGTGCCAGTTTCTCTGTGAAGTGCTGAAAAAGTCAATGTGCAAATGTGTTAACATCAACACTGTTCCTATTGCCTACCAAACAAATGCTGTAATTGCATGAGAAAAAAAAAGGTAATTCCAAAAAGATACATTTTCCATACATTTAAGCTGTGTAATTTCAGTACAATTTGCTCATTTATTTCTTGTTCCTATATGAAGGAGTTGGGTTTAGTTTTTTTTTTCGCTGGGATTAAGGCGAGGTTGACCATAAGTTCCTGAATTTGTTCCTTTCTTACTTATTTTCTCAGTATTGGCACTACCTCAGCTTTCTTTGAGATTTTTCTTTTTTTTTCTGAGCTTCCCCGGATTTCTCAGAGCTTATGGAAAATCCACATTAACGGCACACAAGTCTCCTTTGCCAGCTCTTAAAATTCTTGGATGCAGGCTATCTGGAGCTGCTGATTTAAAAACCGCCTCACTTCTGTTCCTCTGTTTAATGCTTTCCATGGCTATTGTTGGAATTTTCTGATATATGTTGTTTTTCTCCACGAATGTGTAACAGGAATTTATCTAAACTTTGTTTTCTTTGAAATACACTATATATCAAAAAATGTTCCTTCTTGCCATTCATGAGAATAAAAAGCCATTCTAAATACAACTTTTTGCTCATCTTGTATTTTGTCATTCGTAACTTCTAATTCATATTTTGTATTCTGCCTGGTTTTCCTTTGATTACATACTGCTTTTCATGTAGGTTTTTCTCCCCAGACAATGCTGACTTTAGTTAAGAGATTGTGGTTCTGTGACTTAAATTAATACCCAACAGCCTGTGCTTTTTAGATGAAGCTTCCAGGAATGTTTCCCTCATGTCAAGTAACTAAGAAGATAAATGATTAAGAAGCAAGACGTGCTTTTAACATGCCTTAGTAGTCTGTACCAAAACCAATTTAATACCTAATTTAATGATTTATCATGCAGAATATCACTCCATGTGTATTCATGACACTTTCTGACTTTTATTTTGGTGTTTACAGATTACTAGAGATTTTTTTTTCTCTCTTCCTTTGACTAGTTTGTCCTTTGGAAGAGTAGCTCCTGGGATGAGTCTGAAGGAGCCTGTGCCCGTTGTCAATCAGATCTTTTGTAGTAACTTAGTGAAATGAAGGTTTTTGTTGTCTTCTGGTGAATGCTGAACCTTTCTGATGCACCTTTGGCTGGGTCAAAGGACACACATACTCCCCAGGCTTTGTAGCTTGGGTTGTGAATGCCATTCAATTCTTTGAGTAGATTTATTCTGCTTATTTCACACTGGTGGCCCACTGGATGGTTTTGGCAGGGCTCACAGTAGCTTCCTTAAATCTGCTATGTAATTTTTCGTACTGTCATTTTCATACATTTTTATTTGATGTGGGCAGCTCCCTGGAAGCTGTCTTGGTTATGCCAGCCTAATACCTCTAGCATTTGCTTTCAGTGGTAACTAACATGTTCCTATTGTAAATCCCTTTCTTCTCCAAGGTCGTTGGGATCTGAACACACTTTTTCTGGGTTTTGTTTGAGCTTCTGATCTTAAACTACCTGTGAAGCAGGATCATACCTGAGGCTTCCAGGACGGTCAGCGATAAATGTTCGAGTCTCTAAACCGGTCGCGAGAAATCCAATGAAAGCTATTTTCGACCCTTTTAAGAAAGGCTACAGCATCTGTTTGGTCTTAATTGTAGGTATCTGCTGATCCTCTTGTGTTAAATTTCTCAGTTGTATCATGTTGCAGAACTCTCATCCAAGTTCTTTGCTCAGCAATTAGCTTTCTCTGCAAGTGCCCCAGCTACTGAAACGTCAGAAAAACCCTGGAGCTAAAAAATACCCCCTTTTAAAAGATTGATTTGTGTAGATGGGTAGCTGGTAACTGGCATTGCTCTCTGCAGGTAGCAGGCAGACAGAGTGCACAGCTGGGGTTCTCATATTGCACCTAGCCTGTCCATTTTACATTTTCTAAATTTTCATGCCAATTCTAGCATAAAGCTCAGCATATAAAAATGCAACCAGCACTCAAAATACTATGCTCTCTTTAACTTAAAAATTTCTCATCTAAGCACGGAAAACGTGAACTAGGTATGTGTTTCAGAAAAAGAGCAACTGCGCTTTGACGGAGTCCTTCACTGTTGACAAACGTTGCTGCAAATTTTGACAGGAGATGTTTACAGGTGGGCAACTGGAACTTCATAGTTACCACCACAAGTTCTTTCCTTCTAAATATGTACTTTATGCCTGGCAGATAATACACTTGGCTTCTGATAGCATTGATGTGGTTAGAGTAAAACTTCTCCCTTGTCAGCCTGGGGTTTTTTCTCACACAGATCACTGTGACAAAAATTAAAAAGCTGCTGATACGCTCCATCATTTCTAGTGACATTGAAGCTGTGATACATCATTACAGTGTGTCTTAAAAACACTCAGGGCTGAAATGGGCTTGTCCATCTGGGCAACTTTCAGGAGGATATTTGAATTCATCCTGTTCTAGTTCAGTCTTCTTTTTTTTTGTTTTTTTTTTTTTTTTTTTTTTTTTTTTTTTTTTTTTTTTGATTGATGAATTATGTGTTCTCTGCTTTTCTGGAAGAATGTTTGTTTTCTGTTTTCTCTCCACTCCTTGCTCTGCAGATGAGATGCTTCTGTCGAATACATAATAATGAAAAAAACACCTTTTGCAGAAAAGAACTGTGTAGCTCACATAGTCTTGGTAGCAACCAAGGGGGTTTATTGATTAGCAACGTGTAATTTGCTGGTAATCAATGAAATACACGTTGTGGATCAGTATCAGCAATACAACAGAAGTCACAATACTAGAGGCTTACAAACTGCTAGTAAGCACTTACTAATTTCTTACCCTTCTTACATATTCACAGATTTCTATATGCACTTCCACTCTCTTGCCAGAAGTGTGAGTTACAAATACCTAGTCCCACTTTTGGGAGCCTGTGCAGCCAATCCACATGCCAGGAAAAGTATACTCTGAGTTCCCATATGCAACCCTCAGAGATGGGTCCCTACTGCTCTGCCTCATCCTGTCAGTCCCCCCAGTCTGTACCAGGAGTGGGGTGGCAGCTGCTTACCATGTCTGATGAGGAGGATCTTAGAAATATTAGCACCTACTGCTCTCCCACCCCAAGTTTTCTTCTAATAATCACAAATTCTCATGCTGCTTTTCAAGCTTTTTTTTTTCCTCAAAAGGCTATTGTTAATCTAATTCACTGGTTACTGTTTAATCTGGGTGGTCACTGTCTTAAGCAAGCTTTGTTATTGCTAATTTCGTCTTAGAGTTATCAGGTTTTGGGCAAACATCCTCTCAGAACGTGTCAGTTTGGGTATTCTGTTCACACAGACTATTTATACTCACATTCCTACCCTATCATCTGTTGTTATCCAGGCCAGGTTACCAAGAGTGGGGGCATGCAATCCCTGTATGAAAAATCCCCAGCATCAGCCCAGTGAAAGCAGAACTAGTGGGCATACGAACAGAGCTGTGGTTTTTTTGCAACCAGTTTTCATTTTGGAAACCACCTCAGAAGACTTCATGTGGGGAAAGATTAATCAAGTACAAAAAATGAACTCTAAACTACACAAACCTCTCCAGTCCAGATTTGACCACTTGAAGCAGCACCACTTGGCACTGTTTGTTGTGATCTGTTTCACTTTGTAAAAATAGTTCAAGAAGACTGCAGTAGTTTGTACAACATGTTGAAAGCTTGCACCTACTCAAATAATATCCATGGGATTCGCTGAACAGAGCAAGCTGTTTCAACACGAGAACTGGAAGTGGCTTCCAGGACAGGTTGTTTTGCTGCTCTTACCTCGCTGGCTTCTCTCTGGGTGTTTTGTACTGGGGGTGTTCAGGAACTAATGGTACATACTGGTGTGTACAAACTCTCACAATACTGTGCTGCAAACGACTTTGGAGTTGTCTTTCCTCCTCGTGTCTGCCTCCTGCAAAGACTTTGAGGGAAGCTGTCAGCAGCAGGGTATTAGCATGGTTGGATGTGTGTCCTAGAGGAGAAAAATGGCGTTCAATTTTACAGCAGTTCTGTTTACCAGTATATGTAGTCCACATATACGTTTGTCTACGTGTTTCAGAGCCCACTGATGGTGGTTTTTTCATCCATCCAAAGACCAGTTTAATCTAATATAATTCTTTGGCGAGACAGAGTAGTAAGAAATTGTTTCACGGTGCTTGTGCTGCTTCTGTGTCATGAAACAGGGATAATTTAAGGAGTGGTTCTGGCCTCACGCTGCCTTATGCCTAGAGGAAAAATTTCTCGATATGGAATGCACCACTTCATCATGTTTCGGTTTTTTGTTCCTGAAAATTTTTTCCTCATCTCTTTAGGATTGGTGTCCTTTTGTGATATTCTTGATCCAACTGGTTTTCAGATGGTGAACGTTTGCAAGCTCAAAATTTAGCAAATGCTTGCCACAGATGATGAGGAGGCTTACAGCAAGGGGTCATTTCCACCTTGATGTTGCAGGACTATTAGAGCCGGATATTAGTTGCAACTTGCAGTTTTATCTAGATTACATCCAGGTGTCGGCCTTCTGTGGGACTTGAAGTGCCCTTCCCAGCCCTGGCTTCTGTAAAGAAAGATTAAAGCCAATTCAGCAATGCTTCTCCTGTTGTGACCTGACCCTCTGTGAACTAGCCAAGCTAAATTACTCAAAATCTGACAGAAACAGGAATAGCAACATAGAACTTAGGATCTGGAACTAAAGGAGATACTGTGGTGTTAAAGATGTGCTTTAGAAACAGGAGTTAGTAGCCACTGAGGAAATCATCATGCTGTGATTGCTCAGAACAGCTGGTTGGATCCACAGCATAACATGAAAGTGATCCAAGAGGCATCAAATATGAAGAAGTTTTGGTTTCAAAGGGAACTTCTCCACAAAGCTAATGTGGCAAAGTGGCAGCTGCAGTTTACTGCATGGAAGTTATGAGGTTGCAGTAGCAGGGCAGGAACAACAACCGTAGAGTTTGTAGTATCATTCATAGAAGACCCAGAAGTTTTGTTTAAGAGAACATCTTACTAGGAGCTTACAGCAAGTCTATTAAACTTAACTTTCACCTAAATGCATGCCAGAAGTTCCTACTTCATGAAAATGGGGCTTGTGCGTGGCCTTTCACACCAGTCTACAAAATGTGGTTGTAAATGTGGAATATAGTTTGCAGTATTTTTCCCCTAGGAAAAACAGAAAATTCTTTTCCCCCTGCAGCAATCGCTTAAATAACGTAAGAGCAACTATATGTAAATTAATGTGCACTAATGTGCACACGATTGCACATGCAACATTCCAGCCTCCATGCACAGTGAAATCCCCAGCAACAGGTTTTCCAGATGCAAATCAAGGGAAGCAGTATTGTCTACAGGTTTAAAACTGAGGAAAAGGTAGTATTAGCATTTACAAGGGGTGTGGTCAAGCATTCAGTTTTTAGGCAAATAAAATTAAGTATTGTGGTAAACGTAGAAGGTGGGTTTGAGTATGGTATCTGTGCTCCCTGAAAAAAATCCCAGAAATATTAATACTTGTCATTTTTTCAGCATTATGACATCATGTTTTTTGTTTATGTACAGAACACACATGTTTAAAAATATTCTTTCAATAATTATGACTGTTGGAAGTTGTTTCTGAGAGCACCCAGCAGGCACTTCATCCTACCAAAAGCCCCTTACCACACTGCCACACGTGAATTTCCTTTTTGAGAGGAATAACTGATTCTCATACACTCTCGTGAAATGTTCCTGGTGTGAGGTAGAGCCAATCCCTTTGTTCTGGCAGGAACAAATGCTTATGCTAATACCTAGGAATTGGTTCTCATTTTTCCTGAAAAAAAACCAAAAAAGGCAAAACAAGCAGCACACCTTTGATACAGAAGATGGAGCTTTTTACTCTTAAAGTCTTCAGTATATCAATGAAATTTCTTTTCCAATGAAGAATCTACCATTACTTGTGTACTAGCATACATTGCTAAAGCACTGGTGCTACTTAAATGTAGCACTAACTAATCGTAATTAGTAATAGTGCAATCATAAAGAAAAGAAAGAAAAAGAAACACTCTCAGGCAGTTTGGGGACTGGTAATGTTTTGCAGAGCATTTAAAATTAGACAGGTTTTCATTTTCAAGACTGGTTGGGGTTTTGGGGGGCTGGGGCTGGGAGAGGAAGGCTAATCTTCTTTTAACTAACCAATTAATTAACTAATGAATAATTAACTGCTCTGACCTGGTGGTAATGGGAGACCACTCTGAACTGAATCAGTGACTTTATCTAATTTTAAGCACTAGTTCAAGACCTTAGTTTAAGTCATACAGTGACAGTCCAGTGGGCAGGTATCTCCAGCACACAACACAGAAAGCCACATGCCAGCATAAACTTATTTTTCTGTGAGAGTTTCACTGATTGGAAGGGTTGTAGCAAACAGGTTTGGATTTCGGGGTGTTTCCTCTCTCCCTGTCTCTGGCTTGTCTCCTTGCCTCCTCCAGCCCCCTCCCTTGTCTCCCTGAGCAAATGGCTCTTTGGCTATCATCAGTCACGTACTACTGATTTTTATGATCAGGACACTTTTTCAAATGCTGTTTGCCATTCAACATACAACTTTTTAAACAAACTATGCAACCATGAAAACGTTCTAAAAAATGTAATGATACTTGTTTCTTCTGAAAGTCAGCTGTTAGCAGGAATGATTTATTAAACTTTAAGAATATCTGTTTTTCCCCTTTTCACTCAGAAACCATTTAATAGCAATCATTTCACTCCCAAAAGCTGTAAAAGGATTGACAACTTTAGGGAGATCTGGAGTTCTGTCCCTCTCTTAACAAAGAGAAATCTTTGTGACATTCATCTATTGCCATATCAGTGCAATGATACGTTCCTTCAAAAGATTTGCATGTAGCCTTTGTGTTATCTGTAAACCATTTTAATGGAACTGTTGGATAAGAGAAGACAAGAATGTGGAAAAGGTGTATGGTGTCGCTCTAAACTTACTGTCTTATGTAATATATACTATTAACTACTATTAAAAGAAATCCATCCTCCCCAGACTATCAGTTCCCATATTTAAATTCAGCTTTCTTACCATTTCTGTTCAGGTGCAACTTTCTAGACTTGTCTCTAGGACCAGCTTCATTTGTGCCACATCTGAATCAAAACCCTTTCACCATTCTTAAGTGGTCGAGAAAAATACATGGCTTGAAAATAAAACTGATTTTCTTTCCGCCCTTGCTGGGGAGAGTGACTTAAAAAGAACTGCACATTTACATTTCTAATTTGCAGCCCACTTTGCTCTTTGTAGCCTGGCACATGTGCAGTAGAATCTTTATTAAGTTATGAATTACCCTGTTATCCCGGGTGCCCTGCAAAGGCAAATGCAATCACCTCCCTGCTCTGCTGAACACTCAGGCTGGGTCAACAGCAAACCTCAGCCTTGTGCTCAGAGAAGTCCAGGGGTGGGTGGTGGTGCCTCTACTGGCAAATTGTCCTGTGGCATCCTTAGCTATTGGCAGATTGGGATAGATGCCAGTAGAGGTTTTGTTCCATTTGCCTTCTTTAACTGGTTTTAAGGCTTTTCATTTGACAGGCAGACAAATATTTAGCAGCTGGGTTAACTGAAGCATAGAAAGAAGTTCTTTGAGTGCTGCATGAAGGTATTTGCAGCAGATAAATAGCTAGAACAAAGTAAAAGTAAAGTATTCCAAGTACAGTTAATTTTAAAAATAACCATTAATTTCCTATCCCTATTTTCATCTGTTCTATCAGATGAAAATATGAAGACAGATAAATTAGTATAGACAGAATAAACTGCAAAAATTTATATACAAGCATCCATTTAAGTTCCATTGAATTTACAGATATTTGTGGTATATTGTGTAAAACAGTTTCTGTTTGTCTTCTTTGCTGTGGTGTATCTTAGAACAGAATACAGAAGCAGCCTGTGCATCTTCAGACTTATGTTTTCATGCTTCCCATCCTACCTTCTGAATTGAGGATGTGCCCACTTCCAAGTTATGTAGTATTATTTTGTTTGAAAATAGTGATGTTCCCACTTTCTTTCTGGGTTGAGATAAAGCATAATACACAGCAGCAGAACTGTAGGTTATGCTAACTTCTTTTAAAACTTACTATAAAATGTCTTTTGATATTTCTACTTGGGATCCAGAAACATTTAACTTTCAGCTATAGTAAGTGAAGATTAATACGCAATAATAAACTTCCATGCTTTTTCTTTTCCTTCTTTCTCATTCTTCCTAGAAACTTTATTGCAATTGCATAGTTCCCATCTTTTCTTGTCTTTTTTGTTGTCTTTCTTGTAATCATTTGACTTTTCTTGTCTTTCTTGTAATCATTTGACTGCTAAAATAATTGCTACACTTCACAGAACTCAGGATAGCATGTAGAAGTTGCTTTTCATTGTAAGGCATGAAAAAAAATTAATTTTGACCTAAAACCATTCCAGCACTAATTAGTATTGGCTCTTATCTGGGGATTTAGTTAAAATTACGTAAAATCTCTTAAGTGTATCCTGTCAAGTTTTACATACGTGCCCATTTGAGGAAGAGGAGGACATGTGTCAGGGGAGGTTGGGATGGTGGATGCCATTCGTTATAAAATGAAAGAAAAAAAGGCCAGAATTAGAACTTTTAATTCATGCTCTCCCTTAGTGGACAGTACTATCTGTATACCAAGAAAGCACAAAATACAACACTCTGATATGGTTAATATGTCCAGGGCTACTGCTGTTGATTAGTACCCATGAGAATGCAAGCACTTTTACAGTATCTTCTTCATATGTACTTCCCAAAATTAGTAAATGCAGCCAGGTTTGGTGGGTGGGTGCTGGGAGATTAACCAGAAAGAGCTGAAGTTTCCATGCAGGCTATGGTCGCCCCAGACTGCTGTGAGGCAGGAGCTAACCCACCCAGTTTTGAATAGTTAGCTCTCAGTGCTGCAGAGCTGGATGCTTGAAATGGCAGCTTGTGCTACTTAGGGACAGAGGACATAAAAAAAAAAGCAGCTCACCTTGGGAAACTGGCTACTGTGACATGGCATCCCAGGGTCCCAGAAACAGCACTTAGGTTGCTGCTATTAAAAACAAAACAAAACAAAAAAAACCCGAACAAACAAAACTAAACGCCAGAATAGTTGAGTTTCCAAGGAAGATAATTGTATCAAGCTGTGGAACTTGGTTGATAGTAAGACACGAGAGATCCGACCTTTACATTTAACAGCTGGGAGAAATGAGGCTTCGTTCCTTCCCAAGAACACAGTCAAGATGCATGGTGACTCTTATTTGAGGAGGTACACTCTTATTTGATGTTAGCATCAGATAACCCATGCCTTGAATTGAGCATACCTGGCTGTCAAAGACATTCCAATACCACCATTCCCAGACTTACACTGATGCTGCATCATCTGAATCTGTGCAACACTTCAATAAATCTTCTATTTAGGCTGATCAAGCTGCTGGCAATCAGTTCCAGAAACAAAGAGAATAAATAAACTAGGTATGAGTAGCCCTTAAGGTTTATACTTTATAACCACATTTTGCTAACCATCTGGAACTGTGTTGCACACGTGTATGGAGAAAGGGAGATAAAGGACAAAACCAGTTTATAGACAGGGAAAAACGTGGATGAACAGAACCCCCTTAGAGTTGTGACACATTTGTCTGCAAATGCTCTGCTAGCATCGTGTGCCTTCCACTAACACTTTATTCAGTTATGCAAGTGTGACAAAGTCAAGAGCGAAGTGCAGCTACACTCATTAGCTCGTTCCAGCTTTAGAAGCAGAAGGAATCTTCTGAACCTGAAGCTCATCCAGATGAAGAAAACAAAGGATAAACGTCTGGTGGATTACATATAAAAATAGAGGGGAAAAAAACCTTCAAGGAACTAACATAAACGCCATAATTTTTCATTTTCAGAATATCAAGAACAAGAAATCTGCCAAGACTCTCTGGCAGATCTATTGATGACAGGTTTTTAAAAGAAAAACAAAACAAACAAAAAAACCCCAAAACCAAAATCAAGACTACCTCACCTAAACATTTTAACCTGTTTCCCCCCCAAGACAACAAAGCCATTGCAAAGAAGCAGAGTGATCCTTGCATGTACGTTGTCCCCGATGGAAACACAAAATAGGCTCGAGCTAGAAGGATTTTTATAGGAGAACTCAGGAGGAGTCTGAAATTCAAGCATCTTTAAAAGTTATTATAATTGCAGAACTTCTGTGGTTAGAAGTGACCCCTGGAGACTGTCTAATCCAACCCCCTCTTCAGAGCAGAGTCACCTAGAGCAGTTCAGTACCATGAGTATCTCCAAGGATGAAGACTCCCTAACCCTTCCAAACAACCTGCTCCAGTGTTTGACCATCTTCACACTAAAAATGTTTTCTCTTGCATTTAAATGGGGTCTCCTGTCCTATTTGTGTCCATTACATCTTGTCCTGTCACTGAGCACTACTGAGAGGAGACTGGCTCCATCTTTACTGCCTCACACCAGTATTTCTACAAACTGGTAAGAGCCCCCTGAGTCTTCTTTTTCCGGGCTGAACAGTCCCATCTCTCAGCCTCTCCTCACATGCAGAGGTTCCAATCCTGCGATCAACTTAATGGCCCTTTGCTGCACTCCTGGTCCAGCACATCCGTGACTTGCTTGTTCCGGCAGAGTCCCGGGCCGAGCACAGAGTCCCAGCTGCCTCTCACCAGGGCTGAGTGAACCGCGGGGAATAACCTCTGCTAGCAGTGCCCTGGAAGAGCTGGCAGCAGTCTTTGGAGTACGCCCCAGATGCTGTTGGCCTCCTTTGCCGCAAGGGTGCATTGCTTGCTCATGTTCCACTTGGTGTCTGCCCGCAGCTCCGGGTCCTTCCTGCAGAACTGCTTTCCAAGCGGCGGGCCCCGAGCGCGGGCTGGCGCACGGGGTTATCCAGCGCCACGGGCCAGACGCTGCAGCTCCCTGCACTGGGTGCCATCAGCAGGTTTCTCTTGGTGAAGTCTCTCTGAACAACCAGCACAATCATCCAAGATACCGACTGCTCCATCCAACTCTGCATCACCTGCAGACTTGCAGAGGGTGCTCCATCCCATCATCCAAGCCTTTAAGGGAGATGTAAGCCTGCACTGGGCCCAGTGTCAATCTCTGGGGTCCAACACTAATGACTGGTCTCCCACTGGACTTGCTGTCACTGATCACAACCCTTTGAGCCCAGTAGCTCAGCTAATTTTCAGTTACCACTATTTAGTCTGTACTTCATCAGTTTCTCTATGAGGATGTAATGGGAAACAGTGCTAAAAACCTCCCTTAAGGTCAAGATAAGCAACCACCGCTACCCTCCAGCAGCCAGTAATCTCATTGCAAAAGGCTACTAAGTTGGTCAAGCATGATTTCCTCTTCATAAATCCCTGATGACTACTCCCAATCACCTTTTTGTCCTTCATATGTTTGGCAATGATTTCCAGAGTTATTTGTTCCACAAATTTTCCTGGGATTTAGACGAGGTTGACTGGCTTTAAGTTTTCCAGATTGTCCTTCTTGGCCATCTTGCAGACAGGAGTTAGATTTGTTTTCTTTCAGCCCTCAGAATTCTCTCCTGAGCACCATGACCTTCCAAAGATAGCCAAAAGTTGCCTGGCAATGACACTGGCAAGCTCTGTCAGCAATGGTGAATGCATCCCATCAGGTGCTACAAAATTCTGTACATCTTGTTTGTTTCAGTGTTCCCTAACCTGATCATTCTTTATCAACAGTAAATCTTCCTTGCTTCAAACCCCACACTGGGCTCTCAACTATTGCATATTTGTTATTTATGTTTGAGTGTAATCAGGAGCTCCTTGTTTATCTTTGGAGGCATCCTGTCACCTTTACCTGATTTCCTGCTCATGGAGATGGACCAATCTTGAGCTTGGAGAAGGCAATCCTTGAAAATCAACCAGGAGTCCTTGTCCCTTCTTCTCTACCAGGATCATATCCCAGGGAAGTCTTTAAAAAGAAAAAATTTCCTAATTACATGATTGACATCTGTACAAGATACATTAGCAGATTCTATATTAAAGGAAATAACAGATGCATAGAAATGATTTGTTTAGAAAGAGCCAATATTGCTTTGGTTGGAAGAACTGCACTTCACAATTGTGTTGGATTGTATTGGAATTCTTCAGGAGCACTGACAGCATGTAGATAAGGCAGTGATTGATATGTTCCCTTAGGGTTTCCAAAGGTATTTGAAAAATCCTTCACTGCAAACTTTTGAAAGGTACTAAGCAGCCACATTTAGGAGAGAAAACCCGGGGCTGGATAAGTCAAAAGATAGGTATGGGGGTAAAACTGTTGGTTTTCTTGGCAGGAGAAAGTACCCACTGGTGCTTCAGGGGATCCTCTGCTGCCCAGCACATCCACAAATGAAGTGCAAGAGTGGGAGCCAGAAGATAAACAAATTTGCTGATGGAGGAATTATTTAATTGTAAGAGCCAACTACAAATGGGCAGAATGAAATTCAAGGTATATTGGCGTAAAGTGAGGCAAACAGACAAAATTATCACCATCACATAGAACCAAGGATTCTGAGCAGTTAGGCTTGAGATATTTCTTGATTAGTATTAACTTAGAGCTTATTAGAAATCAAAAAACAAAACAAACCTTAGAAGTTAATAAAAAATTAGAGACCATGATTATGGCAGCAGAGAGTGGTGTGCCTACATCTTGAGTGCTGTGCAGAGTCCTCTCTCACGCTATCAAAAGAGAACCCCATAAAATTGACAGAAACATCTGCAGAGCTGATTATACTTCAAGAGCAGATCCGGGCCATTCAGTATCCTTCTGTCAAGTACAACAGAGACTTTGAAGGGTGCTTGATTTTTCACAGAGACTCAAGTAGCACTTGTTGATGCTAAAGTATCATTAAGCAAAAATCACAGGTTTCTAGCAGTATAAGCAACAAGCTTCCTGGACTGACAAAATAAATACAACACATAAGCATTTAGGAACTAGTAAAAAGAATTATTTCCATTTTTTATTCTTTTCAAAACCACATTTTTAAAACACTCTTATTTTAGCTTGAAGTTAAGTTGAGGCATGTCAATGGCTTTATCTAAAATTTTATCTTACATGCCCTCAGCTAATCATTTCAAAAGGTAACTGACTTATCATAATAACTTCTATAAAACAACTTCTTTATTAAATAAGTTATGCAAAACACTCACACAAAAAAAGTTCTGGTTCTATAGCATAATTATTTTGACAGAGAAACACAGGAAATATTTTCCAGAATTTACTTCAGGTTTTTTTTATTCCAGCCAGCATTTCATATTTCCACTTAAGGCAGACAGAAGACCAAGAAATAGTTAAGCTTAGATATCCTTTATAAACCATTAATTTCAATTACCAACCCAAATTCCATAAAGACCTACAGAATCATCTCAAATTCACATAGTTGCTCATTTCCAGGATTTCACGGGGCTAAGAACAGATGTGTGTCAGAAATCAGGAAACTGGCTCAATTCCTTTGGGATTTTTTTTTTTTCCAGAATGGAAGCAAGGGGGAGGAAGGGTAAAGAAGAAACACAATTTGCCTGAAACATCACTCTTTCTCCTGTCTTAAAAAGAAGCAGAGGCTTTGAGCAGAATGGCAGTATCAGCTACAGCAGGCAGCTCCAGATAAGGGTTCAGATGGACAATTATCAGTTCTGATAAATCAGGGATCAGAGCTTTTTGTCTTCAGCATTGCCTACAGCACTTCCTTTCCCAGACACACTACAACCAGATTAGGAAAGACAGTAGATAAGACATAAGCAGTGCAGAGGATAGTTCAATAGTGTATGCTTTGAGCACCAGCAGAGGAACATCATTACTGCTGTAAGCAAACTTCCTTTGCAGTGCTTCCAGTATCTTGTCCAATACTGACCCATGTGTTATGAAGCACAAATAATCCTCCATTTACCCCATTTTCCCCCCTTTTTAAAAACTCTATTCTTCACAAAATGTTATAATACTATAATACTTCAGAATTTACAGTGTTCCAACTAGCAAGTTGCTACTAACACACCTGGTAGCAGGGAAGTCTTATAAAAAGGACAGGTTGTTAACGCATCTTCTTACTCTTAGTAGCCTTAGACTGACAAAAAGGTTCTTTATTTCAAGGAGTACGTGAGTAGTTCACATTTCCCATATCAGAAGCAGCATACTTACTGAAATTAAGTACATCTAAGAACAGGTTAAATAGAACACTGACACTCTGTATTTATTCTTCTGCTTTCACTGATTGTGATACATACTCATTCCTTGGTAAATGAAGAGGAAAAGCTCAAATGCACTACCCCAGCTGATGTAAAGAACTACTCATATCTGACATTTTGAAAATACCAAAAGGTATTATGTATAAAGAACCTTCCAAAAGCAGACCCCTTCATTTGTACTTCACTTACGTACAGCCAACAACTTTTCTGCACATCACATTTCCTAGTGAGCAAGGCAGCACACAACACATCAACCAGAAAAAGTCATGTCTGCCAACATCTTGATCTTTGCCTCTAACCCCTTCCAGGGTAAAACCCCACAGTTTCATTAAATCACTTTAATTTTCTTATAGCAAAACAGTCAGGGTTCTTTTTTTTTAAGTATAGAAAACATCAACAAAGCCTTTAGATCACATAGGGGCTAATTAATTATGTTCAGAGGAAGGGTAGAGGGAAAGAAAAGTCAACAAAAGAAATGTAAAGAGTCCTGAGTTTTCCTAGAGGCTCTGCTTGAGGGCCCTGAGGCTGGGAAGCAGCTGGTCTGCACTCAGGCGCTCCTCCACGTTCGCCTTCCAGCAGCAGCTAATGATGCTCTGGAGCGTCCGGCCCGCCGGGGACTCGTGGAACACCGCGGCAGCCAGCGAAGGGCGCAGGTTGTAGGCGACCACGGCATAGAGCACGTGCTGCCGCTCACCCAGGTACGGCTGCTCCCGCATGACAATCTGCCAGAGGGTGATGGCAAACGAGTAGATGTCCGCTTTGGCAGTGACCCTCTCCCCCTTGAGGAGCTCAGGGGCACGGTGCGTGTACGTGCCCCCTTGCTGGCAAACGTGGGGGCTCTGGGACAAGCCCTTCTCCAGTTTCTGGGAGCAGCCAAAGTCTCCAATCTTGCACACTCCCTGCTCAGTGATGAAAACATTTGCAGGCTTCAGGTCCAAGTGCACAATGTCCTGTGAGTGAAGAAAGGCTAGGCCTGTCATGATGTCACAAGAATAGCACACAGTCTCTTCCATGCTCAGGGCCTTCCTTCCACATCCTCCTTCATCATCCTCCTCCTGTCTCCATGCATCCCTAGTGCCATAAATTACATGGTGCAGGGTGATGTTACCCACGTACTCCATGATGATGGTGCCCAGACTGTTCTCGCTGGCTGGGGCACACGTGCTGGCAGCCACCACACGTACCACATTATCGTGCTGGAGCTGGGCCACGTTCAGCTCAGCCCAGAAGCTCTGCCGTGATGCCAGCCGGTTTTTGCTGCTCTTCTTCACCTGCTTCACAGCCACAGTTGCACCATGGTAGGTGGCTTTGTAGACAGAGCCAAACCCCCCAGACCCTAAGGGCTGCAGGAGGCAGAGCTGCTCCCAGTCAATGGAGCACCAGGAGAGGCGTGGAGGCAAGCGACGAGTCCTGGCTGAAGGAGCTCCCCCCAAAGAGCTTTTGCTGTCTTTGCCAGGGATAACTAAAGGGCTGCTGCAGGGGCGTAAATCCGCAGAGGGGGAGTACTCAAAAGAAAGAAAACAATTAAGAGGAATAGGTGATGGCATAATACGAAGGAAAAAACAACAGGCAATTACTGAGACAGAAGACTGGAAAGCTTCCCTGACAGAAAGGACTCTAAACTGGCTTCCAAAGCCTTTTATCCTCCCTTCACCATTCTCCCTCCCTCCCCCAAATGAACTGCATCTGTCACAACTGTCAGAACCAAATCAGGTTCACCTGGAAACATTCTTCTCCAGCCCCGAAGCAAATCTCTAGAAAGTCAAGGCAAACGGATTTAAAGCTAAAAAATTATTAACTCATAAGTATTTCACATAATTTCTAATCTCAAAAGAAAAATAAATATGTTCTGGCCACTGAATGCCTCTAGCAAAATGCCCCAGGAGTAAATAAAGCAGTTACTGGTGACTGCATATCACCATGGCTCCAGGCAGGAATGATCAGCATCAGGTGCATTAAACAGCTCAAAGTCTTTGTCAGTGGAAGCAGCTGAAGTGGTGAGTGCTATCCTTTGATGATGCTACGGCAGGCATAAATATAAAAGTGTGTTTGTAGGAACGTCCCACTTAAACGTGACTGGGACAAGGGGACTGGTTTGGGTCCTCAGCTTTGCCCATACAGGACCACAACCTTAATAGCAGCATAAAGAGAAAGGATTGTTCTGTATCACCCCTTGGATATAGTAAATAGAATGACGTGTAAGTATTTGGTCATCTTCCCATCACACCCCATGCAGTTACTACAGGTGTGTATTTTATTTCTGGATCCTTCTTAGAAAATTCGTTGCTGAATTTACAGAGCTGTTCTGGCAGAAATCAAGCAAACATGATTTTGTGTTAGTGGTCCCAGTGTTTTTTCAAAAGGCTTTTTTGAATTTTGACCCTTTCACGTATTTGCAGTGCTCATGCCAACTGCCACAGTGTTTGGTACCTGCTGTACTGCCCAGATAGTGGAGCACCCTTATGGCACCTATACAGTTAAGGAATTTTAAATCTTCCAGTATTTTCTGTACGTGTTGACAAATATCTTGGAAAGCCTGGACCCCATTTCCCACCTCCTCACTCTTCAGAACCTTCCTCTGGATGTCAGATTTTTCAGAACAGATTCTGCAATGGGACTTTAGACTGATGGTGTCTCTTTCTGCAGAGTTTACCTCTGGGCAGCACCGGCTCTGCAGGCAGTTCCTGCAAAGTTTCCCGGTGTTTTCATTTTTTGGGATTTTTTTATTTTATTTTCTGGATGAGTAAAATGCAGCACAGGCCTCTGAGGGGGAATTTCAAGGATACCCAGACCACGGGCAAGCAGAACTGGAGTGTTCTCCACCTTTAGATGGGTTCAGTTGTTGACCTTAACACACAAACCTGATGTCCCAAAGTCATCTTCTGCCCCTCCTTGAACTCTAGATCAGCTCGACCAGAGGGTCCCAAAGACATCACTCTGTAGTGAATCAGTGATGGAGATCTTCCCCAGAACTGAGGTTTATCAGGAGAAATTTGCCACAGCAATTCACAGTGAAGCAAATTTGGACCACAGAGGAATGAGAATGGAGAATTTGGGTTCTCACCTGGCAGTGTGAAACAGACAGGCTGGGGAAGATCTAGATAAACAGGTGCTAATAGGAGTTATTAACAAGCGCGGGCGCAAAGGTTAAGGGATGCCAGGAGCCCTAGCAGTGGCCGTGGGTGGGACGGTTCCTGCGGGTGGGACTGCCTGGCAACACCAGGCTCCTCTTTCCTGGCCCCTCCCAAAAGGGACTCTGGCAGTGCAAGAGGCCCCCGGCCCCGGCAGGTGCTGCCGCGCCCTGCGAGCTCTCCGTTGTACCGCACGGGCCAGCAGAGCAGTATCCTATTGCTACCCCCGCCTCGGGGCGTTTCTCTGGCTCACCCTCAGTTACACAGGGTGTTCTGGGGGTGGGGGGAGGACCAGAGGATCTTTGTAGTTTTAAATATGCAGTGAAATAAGCCATGGAGACAACAGGTATTTACTTTATTTTCTTGAGCAGCACTGTAATTTTATTCTTGTATGTAGAAATCTTCATTTCCAATCTTGAGAATGTCTTCTAAGCAGGTGAGTTGTGATGGAAAGGGAAAGCTGCAGGGAGCAGATGAAGCTACATGGGAGAGAGAAAAGATTTTTATGCCTGTTTTCTGAGTGCTATTAGGGCTCCAATTCTTCAGTCGGCTTCTGTGCCATATAGCATAAAAAAGCACCAGAAAGGCATTTCTGCTCTGAATTCTCCAAGCCTATTTTCACCAGGTTAGTGTGGCAGTGAAATTCAAAGGGAAAGTTGGGTGTGGAGAGGCATAGGTAGAAGGATGTGTGGATGAAAAGATAGAAAGGACCTGTTACACTGACAAATACAGCAGTGTATCTGATGTTTGTGAATGCTATAAACAGCAGTAAAATCTGTGTTCATAAAACAGACAGTTAGGATTAGGGCTGCTTCCAAATTTCTTTGATTGAAATCGCATTCAAAAGGATGTATCAGACCTTCCATATTATTATTTCCAAACTCCATGTTCACTTCTGTCAGTTGTCCTTTTGTTACCTTTTTGGGTAATTTTCTAGTTGCCCTTTTCAGTCAGAAACCTTTCTGTTTCGCCCTGCCATGGTAGACATTGTTGTATTGTTCTTGGGGAATACACTGAATTTCTGAACAGGAAGAGGGGCATTCTCTGGGACCTAAAGCATCTCAATGTAACTTACTGTTCTGCCTCAAGCTTACTCCTGAGGACCAAAGCAAGAGAACATCCAGAGTCTTTCAAAGTGAACACGATTAAATCAGATTTAAATTCAAGCAGGCTTTTATTCTTAATAAATATTATTTTCCTGTAATCCACTGGTGCCTTCCCAGCAGCCGCAATCGCTGTAGGACATCCTTGCTAAGCTTCACAGCCCTGTTTGGTTCCACATTACCACAGGCTGGGGCAGGCCCCTGGTGAGGCTGGGGAGCCACCTGCAGAGGGGAGCAGGGCTGCTGGGGACAAGCTGCCCCCTCCCTCCCGGCCACCCTTCCCCAGGGCAACGCTCAGCAGCCTCCAGCCACACTGTTCTCATTGCACTGCCTTTTCCATGAGGGAAAAGGAAGCTGTAGGAGGCAGAAGTCAACCGCACAGAATGCAACAGGAACTTGGAAAGCACACAGTCTGTGTCCAGTGGGCTGCAGTATGTCCCAGCTACAATAAACTGCAGCAGCAATGGGTTTGTTCCAAGCTTGTGTGTTGTACTTCTGCAAGTAAAATATACCTGTGCATCCAGTGCTGCACCAGCTGCCCAACCTAACCTGTGCTTCTGGACGAGAAGGAATACAGAATCTCACTCCGTTCCCCCATTCATATTTCACTTGCGTATCAGGAATACAGAAACCCTTTGTTTGCCATGGTTGTTAGTTACTACTGCTGTTTGTTTGGTCACTGGACAGGAGAAGTCAGCCCCGATACCAAGGGCTTTACAGGGCTGGTATGAATGTAACCCAGCACAACACAGGACACATACCAAACACCAGTTTTGTTTCCATCAAGCTGCATCATTCTTCTGTTAAATAGCCGGTTTTGTCTAAAACAGGAGGACAGGGCTGGGGATTGGGACTGACTTCAGAGAATTTAGAACTGTATAGCTATATACTTCTCCTCAATCATTACTTTATTTCTTTGTACATTTGGTGGTTGTACCACGAAACAATCCCTTGAAGGCTTAGCTGTCCAGAGGCTTCTAAGAACTGCCTTACAATACAGAGGTAGCATTGTGTTTCTACTGGGTTACTTTGTAACCTTGCTAAAGGAGCCAAATGTAGCTCTGCAGTACTTAAATTACAGTCCTACTCAAAGCAGGACAGTTCCTTAGCCTGTGGCTTAGTGACTTCTGAGAGGTTTTCTTCTCTGTTTGAAATCAAAAGTTTTCTTTTTTCTCCTTTTACTCTTAGTCCCTCTGATCTCAGTTTAGGATTTGATGATGAACCTGCATTCTTCTCATGCACAGTGTTTCATAGTCCAAGTGTTGCTTCCAGTCACACCTCATAGACCTCAAATGATATTCAGAGTTGCCTGAAAGGAATTCTGATATGATCAATTGCACAGGTGTAACTGATAGCATTGTCTGGAGCCAGTCCCTACAGAGGCTCGCTCTGAAGATAGGCCACTGATTAAGCACTTCTTTCTTTTTTTTTTTTACTACAAGCACAAGCCAGCAAAGAATCCAGTTCATGTTTCAGAGTTTGGCTGTTTTGGTGAGAAAAATGACACCCTGGAACTGCAAATACAAGCAAGTTTTCATTAAAGCCGTGAAAGGTAAACCCAAATGCAAGGGAAAAAATACATCTGCAAGAACTGTGATGCTGTTTTACTGCTGAGACATAATAATAATAATAAACATTTTAAAAGGTTAAACCCTAGTTTATAAATAATAAGATCAAGTTTCAAACACACATTGCCAAACAGCTGTTTGATGCTTTTCTTCCTTCACAGTAAGGTTACTCCATGTGTTCAAGAGCATGAAGCAAAGGCTCTCCCTACCTGAACATACTGAGGTTTTAACCGGAGGCACTGGAAAGGCATGTGAGGTTTCACAGCTAATTTACAGGGGTCTCAGTGACCAAGGCGGACCAGGGTAAGAATCTGAGACCTGCTGCTGTAGACTAATACCACAATTTCAAAAGAGCACCTTGTGACAAGCTAGAAGAATCCAAACTTAAGGATAAAGACAGTGAAATGTAAAATACAGGCTCTCACCCACAGCAGTATTTTCTGGCCATGCAAAGGTGGATACCTATCCCAGCAGGCGGAGTGCTGTCACATGGCAGGTACCTTATGCAGTATTTTCAGCCAAATTGTCCAGGATTGGTTTTGCAGTCTTGCCCCTGGAGCAAAGCTGACTTTGCTGGGTCATGGGGAGATGCCAAATATAGTCGAGGAATTTAAGACTTGTAGCTTAAGGACTAGCAAACAGCTTCAATGCTTAATGAGAAAAATTAATCATGTACACCAAAGAACCCAGGGGGGTAATGTTGGTGCTAAGCCTTGTGCTGGGGGGCTGCTGCTTTGCCAGGTACATGGATTTAATGCTGATGCCTAGACTGATGCATAAAGGGGTGAGTCTCTCCCAGCAGATTGCACAATCCCATTAACACAGATCATGCCCAGCTCTGTGACGCATATCAAATACCCTGCCATAGCAAATGTGGCGGTTTCCTGCAAACACCACCTCTTTGGAGAGTTGTAGAGGGGAAGAGGCAAAAGAATCAGCTAAATTTGGTGGCTCTGAAATGACGGCCTGGGTACTCTGGTGCGGCACTGCAAAGTCTCAGAGGTTGCCTTAAGTTAGAAGATTTTAAGCCTGACATTAAAATGGATTATACAGTTCAAGTACATTGTTGCAAGGTTTTCAGTGAGTAAGCAGAAGCTTCTTGTAAAAATACTGTTGAATTCACCCTAGGCTGAACAGAGCATATAAACCATGGGGCAACCCTGTAATACTTTACTGACATAAGGAGCCAAACACTGACAAAATAAAAGGAGACAATTCTCAGGTGAGTGTAGACTTCAGAAAGTTTGGGAGTTTGGTCTGTGTTTATTTGTCATGAATGTTTGATATTTGATAGTCTTATGTTACAGCTCAGATGTTGCTCACCCATGGCATGCCCCTAAACCATACAAAGCCTGTATTTTATTTTTATTTTCAGTATAAGTACTTGTTCCCTAAAAAGAGAACTTTAAGAATTTACCTATGACCATGTGTGTAACACTTTAACACAACAGTGAGCCAGAGTTGAGCCTAATTTCAGAGGTGCAGCCTATAGAACTTTTCTGCTGAAATTGTATCTAGGACTGCACAAGGCCAGCTGACAAACACCTTCCTCACTGGAGTCTGTGCACCCTTTAGATAAACTGCTGTCTCTCATAGATTAATCAAGTAATTGGAAGAAGCTCTTCCAGCTTGCCTGGGAAACCACATGCTGTGTTAACTAGGGGATACCTTAACAATATGATTCGCTTTGGACTTGTAAAGCACATTTAGAATTAAACATTTTGGAGGAAACCAAAATGAAAAAAACCGAAACTAATTTATCCGCTTTTCCAGCTTAGATTACTTTCCCATGCCTACATGCATACATACATGTACACACATACATTCACCAGAGTTTAAGCAATATACTGATTTTTAGAAACTGTGGCTATTCAGGTTCTCTGCACTACTTAACACAGATCAAGCAGAGATCTGACTTATATGAAAATGACACAAAACCATTCTTCTTTGTACATGGCAGTTCAGCCAACAGTGAGAATCAGCCCCATGGGTAAACTGTCAAGGGATCAATTCAAATGATTTCCAGCTCAGCCACAGCAGGCATTACCATATGCCTGTTTTCAGAGTGCTCAGCTGACAGCTGATGTCTCTTCAGTCCCCTCTGAGGCAAACTAGCTTTGTAGCTGGTGATCTTGTGATACAAATATCCCCAAATGAGACAAGGCTGAGTGATGACAATGACAATGAAGAACAGAATTGTTCATTATATTTTTTACAAATACTTATTTCTCTGAAAATGTTCATCTCTTGAGGACATGCAGACCATTACAATAAATAAATAAATAAAAATACCAGGCAAGCTGTTACACCTTTATTAGGAGTAGAGGAAGTCCATACTGAATTACCTGGGATATAGCACACGAGCAGGAACTCAAAACTTCACACTACTGTTGGGGTCTGTCATTTTCAACACCGTTATCTCCAGTGTTCAAAACAGAAATACAGTGTTGCTGTTTATTTGCTGAAGGCCCCAGCTCACACTGATAAGCACCAATTAATCTTCCAATATACTTCTCAAACTATTAAGTACAGACTAAATTTTGTAGCAGAGTTTATCTTGCTGCCCCACTTGCTGCCTGTTCGTGATAGCCAATCCTTGCTGTGCCAACTACAGCAGCTGCCACTTCAGAAAACTTAATTTCTATCCGGTTTAATACAATGTTTTGATTTGCAAAGCAGGGAAGCCAACAGCATGTAGCTGCTCAGTTCTTGCTCATCCAGCAGTAGCTCTGCATCAGTTCTGGATTTCTCTGTCAAAGAACATTTTTCATCCTAGGGCATGCTTGTATATGGAAAGGAAAAGAAGGTGTAAAGAGCGAGGGAGAGTGAAGGGGAAAACCAGAATAGCCTTCCTCTTCCAGTCCTGGAGGACAGTGAGACCAGGTATAGAGGAATTACAGAACCATTTTCTGTACTTTCTTATGCAAGTTTTGTAAAGAGGAAGTTACAGGAGAGAGAGAAGGGAAGATGCCCAATGCTCTGAATTTAACAAGGAAGCTCAGGAGGGACTGCACCAAGAGATCTCTGGATAAAACCCAGATGTCATCTGTGCAAACACATTCCAATTGTTGCAGAGGCTGATGGAATTTTTAGAGGGTATCTGCTTGGAAGGAGGACATGTTAAAGAAGGAACAGTGGGTGAGACCAGCTAGGACAGCAACACAATGAATGGGTAGTTTTCTCTCGAGGGGGTGTGTGTGAGGTACGTGTTTGTGGGTGGTTATAAACTGTTTTGCAGAGTATTTCCTATCATAGAGCATCTGTTGAGCTTTTGACTCTCAATATAACAATGCCAACCCTCTCAAACAAGTTAGAAACCTGTGGCACAGAAGTGATAAGTCAGCTCAGATAAGTCAGGGGTAGGCATCACAAGAAAGGAAAAATGTCTGCATGTGGAGAAGGCGAAAGCCAACAACTCTCTCTAACAATAATTTCTCTCCTACTGGGTTACAGCAAGGAACCTAAAAATCCATGACTTGGAAAAGAAAGGAACTCAAAAGCAGGGAAACACAGACAGTGCTAAAGATGTTAAGAAAATAGGTTCCAAAAAGCAATGAAATGTGAAATGCCAGTCTTTTACTTTCCGGTGCAAACAATCTATGCTAGGGAACAACTGCGTGGAATGAGCAGAGAGGTAACTTTCTGCAGTTGTGTGCAGGCTGCTCCTCTGGCTGCTCGGCACCTCTTCCCCAAGCGTTAGCCTGGCTTCGTCAGAAGTCAGTGCCACGGGCAGATGGAGATCTGTGGGATCAAAGCAACCGATTTCTCCTGGAAATACTGCAGAGACACAACCCCCACACTGTGTCTAGCACATGCCACACCCTTAAAGTTTGTCCTGCAAACTATAACCATCAATGTATCAGACTCGCATTAATCTGAAATGATGGGGAATCACTCACCTATGTCTCCCAAAAGGAATGGTCCCACTATGGATACCCCATACTCACCTTCCAGGGTCTCACAGTGTTTCAAAGTGCAATTTGATGGCAAACTCAATTGCTTCCTTCAGTTCAGATCTGTCTTGTCACAGACACAGTAGCATCATCCCATTTGTTCCTTGGTGAAATCATGAAACGCAGATATTTATGCCTTAAGATTTTCTGAAAAACTGACATTTTACCAGTCATAAATTAGAAAGACAGTCACGCCTTTGCAAACTACACCCAGCAAAACTGGATGTACTCTGCAATTACTTATTGCAATCCCAAACATGCAGATCAAGATTATCTATTGAAATGCCAGGCATAAGTTATTCATTAACTAAAACCATTCTGTAATTTTATTGATATATTTTGTGGAGTTCACATATTTTTGTACAGCAAACATAACACTGTAGGCCACAAGAAGCTGCAGCACTATTGTTTAATAGCAGCAAGGTATATTTTATAATCAGGGTATGTGGACAATAAATAGTCTGTTTCTTTGGATGTGAATGTTTAAAATGAAGTTCTGCTGCAGCTTCATAATGTGATTGCTATTTTACAGAGCTTATACACAAAAATATATATGCAATCTTTTTGTCTATATTTTATACAAATACAACAGTAGTTTGTGAATACATTTTAAAGTACATATACATGATAAGCAACTCAATTTCCCATATCACAGGATAGCAAATTTTAAATGCAAGAAACATATACAAATTCAGTCTGGAATGCAGGATTTTTTGTGTTCATTTTTTTTCTCTACATTTTTTGACTCAAAACTTTTATCATTAAAAACATTTTAGCATACAAGTCCAAACAATTTTTCCACTAGCTAAAAATATAATTTCAGCAATCCGAGTCAGGTTTGGGTGTGTCATCATTCCCCAATATACTCTTCCCAGTTTTTGTCTAAGGCTTTTAGTAACATATAGTATGTTCTTCACTCCACACCATATAAAAAGCCCACATTTAACATTAACTAGCAGTCACCTATTTTTGTGAACAAGAGCTGGGCTTGTCAGCGTTTAAATTTGCATGTCCAAAATATTACTTTTGCAAGTGCATATGAATACATTGTGGTGTTGCACAAAGTTCATTAATGACAAATTAAGTCACAGTATAAAAATATATCATACAACTATAGGTCTAGTATAGACCTTTTTTTCTATGGGTAAAAATACATCTGAATGAGACAGGGAGGTTTGTAGCACCATGAGAGGAGTTGTATCCCAAGTTACATTAGCAGCATGATCCAATATAACAATATTGCAGGAGTGTTTCTGAGGAGATAAACATTCACTCTGGTTCAACTGTACCACTGAAGCTTATACTGAAAAGTGTTTACATATGATTAGCAATAGTTCTGTGTCACTTCCAGGGCTAGATAACTGTTATCAAAAGACACTGCCTTCCAACAAAAGTAAGACACCCTTATTGCATAAAAGCTTTGGGACTACCCAAACACATTTTGAACTACTGTGGCGTTACTTGTAAGTTGAGCGTGATGCTAAGTAAGCTGTGGTTTAAACTGTACACTGGGGGGAAGCAGGACAGGCAGCGAAGCCTATAATGGTTTACTACATACCAGGTAAGTACATATATTTCAGAGGCTTATCTATAGGCTGAGAAGAATACAGGAGAAGCTGCTAAACCAGTGTATGAGACAGACGTAACAAAGGATGCAGGATCAGGCCCTAAGTTAACTTCAGACAGCAGCATAGCAATGATAGGTTATGATAAAAAAGATTCTGTATCAAATACTGCATGTTAAATATTTTTGACAAAGTTTACCATCAAGAACTCCAGAGGACACAGTTTGTAAATGGTAAGGACAAACTCCTAATTGTTTTTGACTGGTATCCAAAATGGCAGTAGAAGACAGTGTAGTTTGAAACATGTAAACCTAGTAAAAACCATTGTAAAACCCTTAAGAAAGACACACTGGTTCTGTGCAATATAGCAAATTGATAAGAAAACACTGTAAAAATGTACCTGTTTAAAATTACAATGTCTACCATTTTGTACACAAAGCATTATACCAAAGGCCTACATATATGTAATCTAATGGCACTTGAAACAAATTATAATAAAAGGTTTTATAATAAAAAGCATAACCTGTAAGAAATTTTCTTAAAAGGTTTAGGTTTTCTTTTTGAAAGTGCTATATCTTGTAATATGTGTAACATAGAGGTTGACCAAGCTTTATTTTAAAAAATATTGGCCTATAATACAAGTTTAGCTCACTAGGCAAATGATCCTGAAAATATGTACTCTTAACATTCATTATTAGCTTAATAAAGCAATCAGCTCTGGCTCATGTTTCAGTCAGTATATGGTTTTTAAAAACCGCTACTGCCAAATTAACAATAAATCACTCTATTCCACAATTTACTACTAAATAAAGCACAAGCAACAAGTACACAAAAATATATATATTTAAAAAAAAAAAAACAACAACAACAAAACAACCTTACTAGAAGTTTAGAAGTTGCACAAAGAGTGGTGCATGATCAGCCAGCCCTCCCCCCTCCCGCCAAGAATCCATGGGAAATCAAGAAAACGGGGTTTAAAAACTGATGGTTTAGTAGTGGCCAATATTGACTCTGCCTAAGTGATGCTCAAAAGCACTCTGGTGGTGTTGGTATTGCTTAAAGAGTCAGTCTGCTTCCATGTTACCCTACATCCTAGTTCAGCCGCAAACACACTGGATGCAGCCACCCACTGAAACCCTGACTGAATGAGGTTCAATATCTTGTCTGAGGTCTCTATTTCTCAAGTGAAATGTACATCTAACTCCAAGTGAAATGTCAATCCCCTTTCAGGAAGCTAAGGCACAAACAAAGTAAGGAAGGGTTCTGGCTACGCACTAAGAAATGGGTGTTGGCAAAGCATCTGTGGATTTTGCTTTTTATGAAGTCTTTCGGCAGCTGGGGCTGATAAAAAGTGGCTACAGACTGGAAATTTGTGTGCCAGGGGCTGCCCAGGGAGGGCAGTGCTGCCTGGCCACACTGCTGGGCCAGCTGCAGGATGCCAAGCACTCGCAGCTTCCTCTGCTGCAGGGAGACTTGCGGATGCTCGGCTCCACACAGGACATAACCCACTGGAGGAATTAAGTCCATTTATCTTCATCTCAGATTGATTACAAGGATTGAGAATAAGCCCAAATTTTTCTTAGATGCGTTATGGTTGCTCACTTAAACTAGAGTTACATTCGGTTTCATTCAGCTTGTGCTCTGTTCATCTGTGTTTTCCTTTCCTTTAGGAAGGTGAAGGGAAAAAAAGCAATATTGAACAAATCATTCAATTAAAGATGTAAGTAAGCGAGCAATCTGTTTCACAGAAACCAGAGGAAGCAGTCGTGAAGCAGAGCTAAATGCCCACTTTGAGATAACGTGCTCCTAAACCCAAAATCTAGGAGTAGTTTGCAGAATTTCAGAAGGTAATTTCCTTATTAATACACCCTTATTTTAATGCCTTTGGAACACAAACACATTTATAAAAATGTTATCTTTCAGTAATAAAATTTAAATACACATATGTATAAAATAGTAAAACTACACCTGCATATTGCTCCTAGAATTAAAAAAAACCAGTAGGAGCTACTGATAAAACATCCGGAGCATGAGCTCCTTAAATGGGAGCAACTTTTGTTTCTGTGAAGTATATTTAGTTTAACCACTTAAAACCTTGTATGAATCCTCATTATTGTTAGAGAGATACTAATGTACTTGATTTCCATTTTTTAATTCCTTGTACAAAAATGACAAGGAAAATAATGTTATTGTTGAATTACAGCAAATCTAGTTTGCTTTTATGCATCACAGGGTTGGTTGTTTTTTTAGGTTTTTTTTTCCTCTTTTGGTTATTAGGGGTTGGGGAATAGAATATATTGCATTAGGTAAAAGTGGTGTAAGCAATATGCTTTTACTTCACTCCTAAGAGTCCTGTCTTTAAATCTTGGCAATGGGCAAAAAGTCCCTAACCAAGTACCCAGGTGTAGAAAGTGTGATTAACATCTAACTTGTTGCTTAGGAGGACATAACACACCATGTAACACAACTGAAAAGATCACTCCAATAAAAACAAAACAAAACAAAACAAAAAATAAAACAAACTGGTAGTTGCAAATTTACATTCACTTTCTGACTGCATGCTAGTTTTGAACTGAAAATAGGTACACACTTTCTGGCTGGACTTGATCCACCCTTTGGCGGTGGCAACAGGGAGAAGACTGATGCCTACAAATGTGAATACACTACTGGAAGGTTCCTATGCAGTACTCTTTCTATGCTACTAAAGAGAAAAAAACAGCAAGTTAAGAATTAAAACAAAAACTGCGACAAAATATTCTGCATTACTACATTACAACACTTTTATATTTCAAGATCAGCCATTAATTTTGCCTGTTTCCCTATACCAGAGTCACGAAAGCACAACAACACAGTTCCAAATTCAACTTGAAACATTTGTCATTTAGGCAAGCAGAGATTCTCTGTCGAAATTCTGTTCAGCCCTAATTTTAGAGAATTAAACTAAATTTTTTTCTTCTGTTATCCGTAACAGGCCACCAAAATTTAAGCCAGAAAATGGCAAAATTCTTAACAACTTTTATAATGACTTCAATACAAGTCAAAATGCTATATATATGTACATGTGTATATATGGACTTCTATATATACACACACAAGTTTTCAGAAAAATCTGAATTCTATATTTATTAAAAAATTTTAGATTTGTCATTATAGAACAGGTCAGATGTGTCACCATTTGGGAAGAGGATTTGTTTGGAAACGGACTGGAGAATTTTTTTCCCAAATCTCAGGAATCTTTGTGATACATATTTTGAACAGATTATTTGTAAATAGTAAAATATATTAAAAGGTAAAAATGGCAGTTCTACCACTGACATCAATAAAACAGAATAGCTGGTATGGTTGGAAAGGTTTTAAAAACGGGATGAGTGTGGCCAGTTTGCTTGGGATGACTTTCTACTGAACATTTTAAATGTGTAAATTGGCAGTGAAAATGAAAACAATACAATGAGACTGTTTAAAAAAACCCAACAAACCGAAGTAAACACAGCTGAGAATAAACACTTTCAAAACATTTTAAAAAAGTTAATTTAAATTTCTTACTGGCTTCATGAGATTGGTACTGTACAAAAGCAGAGAATTTATAATGTCTTATAGTAGGCACTAAGTTAAAAATGGTCACCTAAGGCATTTCTACAAATAGACAGTTAACAAGCCAGCTTTGTACATCCTATTGGAAAGCTTGATGAAATCGTGGTAGGGTGGTGGTTGTGCTTAGACTGCTTGTGAAAGCTGCTGACAACGAGTGCAGAGACCCAAGACCTATACTATTGCTAGGATCTTGTGGATCCTGGGTTTGTGGTGGAAGTTGAGTCATAGAAGAATGTGCCTCCTCTTGCGTATAACTCATTCCGAGGTTTCCCACTGAAACAGAAGGATTATAGGGAGGGCCATTTACAGGTATGAAGTTGAACAGCTGAGAGAAGTCCAATGATGGGGCGTTTAGAGGTTCGCTAATAGGAACAGAGCCCTTGGAAAGGGAAACTTCCCCAGACCCATCATCTAGTGGCCCTACTTGTGGATCCAGCCCTAGTTTTGATGAAGATGCTTGAGAATCCTGGGATGAAGAAGGCATACCACTTTGCAACTCCATTAAGTAACTTTCAATTTCCCCTTTCAATGGCTGTTCTTTTTCAGGCATAGAAATTGCGTATGAGGTAGTACCGAGCGGATATTTCAACGATAGCTGGTGAGAAGGGTGGACAGACTCCATATCTATTGGACAAGGCATTCCCAATGGTAACGATGTGGCAACCATTTGGTGTGCAGATGCAGAACTCTGCATGGACTGAATCTGAGTGTTGTAGAGATTTAATTGCAAAGTGTTTGTAAATGGCTTTGATGTCAGTTCACTGGAAGGTAAAGACATCACTGGAAGCAGCTCATCCTTAATAGGCACAGAAACATTGCAGGTAAAGGGATCTAGAAGGTCCATTGGCTCTGTTTTGACCTTCAAAAGTTCTTGGTTGTGACTTTTCTTCATGTGGCGCGTGAGGTGATCCTTCCGCCCGAATCTCTGTGCACAGTACTGACAGAGGAAGTCCTTTCTTCCAGTGTGCACTACCATGTGTCTGCGGACATCCTTTCGGGTGTAGAACCGACGATCACAGTGTTCACACTGGTGCTTTTTCTCCTTCACTCCACCCGATGACTTGCCTGCATGAGTTTTTAGGTGCTCCAGCAGCACTCCTGTGCTTTCAAAAGTCTGCAAACATACCTTACAGGTGAGGTCACCACTTGTTGCAGCATGCAAAGCCAGGTGACGTTTGAACCCAAGCTTGGTATTGTAGTTCTTTCCACATTCTTCACACTTAAAGGCCTCTTTGTTGGGATTGTGTGTATGTAGGTGATTCTTTAGGTGATCTTTTCGGTGAAACATTTTCTCACAATAATTACACTTGTGGGTTTTCTCAGGAGAATGAGTAGCCATATGCCTTTAAACACAGATATATTCTGTAAGTAATTATTTTGATCAAAAAACACACGTGCTCATTTTTTAATGGCAGCTAAATACTACACTAAGGGCTGCTTTGCAACAGAACCTTTTAACTGAAAGCATGACACTACAAAGACAGTTTGACAAATTTAAATATAGCAAAACGCGAGCCATTTCTCTTAAATTGACACTTTAGTTTTGGTGGGTTTTAGCTACTGTAACAGGGGTATATGGGCAAGTATGAAAGTACTCGTGTAAAAGTCCATAGCCAAAGAACTTTCAGTCCATACTCTTTTTCTTGTGACAATTCCTTATACAAATGAAAATTCTACGCTCATTAAAAAGAAAACAAAACAAAACAAAAACAAACAAACAGAAAACAAAAGCAGAAAACAAATTAAGAAACAAAATCAAAGACATTAGCTTGCAAACTTAGGTAATTTAGAATTCTAGAAACAATCCAATGGCTACTTTAATTAACACATCCTCTCTGCAATCAGCTGAAGGCGTACAGAAATATATACTTTTACACGGCTTAACACGGCCAACATAAAATAGATAATATAATCTGAAAGATAAATAGAGTTTAATACCTTAGTAATTTGTACTTAGAAACAAAGGCCTTGGTGCAGTCTTGTTGTGTGCACTTGTAGGGCCTCTCTCCTGTGTGAGAGTATGAGTGAACCTTTAATTTCTCAACACTGTTAAAGGCCTTGTCACACAGTTGGCAAGGAAAGTTTTTTCTTGGTTTGGTTTCACCACGCTTACGTTTCCCTGAAGGGACTTTCTGGGTATCTCTTACTTCTGACAAATCACCAGGAATGACAGTGGCCATCGCAGCCTAAACCAGGCCTTCTTGTTGGACACTTGGGAATTGCCCAACTCCACTAAATGATTTAGCTTTAGATGGCTTCTCAAGTTTCATGTGGTCGTAAAAGAAAGCAAAAGGGGACTGGAAAAAAAAAATAAGAAACAACTAGTTTGTAACTAAACTTAGATTTTGAAGTTTACTTGCTATGTGATGCTTCTGAATAAAACTTAAAAATAAAGTTAGGTTCAGCTGGTCTAATGTAATACCTACAGGTTTCTTTATACTATTTGCTGCAACTCTTAAAACGCATTGCTCAGGATGAACAGATCCACATATGCCCTGAAATCATACCTCACAACCTTCCCCTCAAGCACTGATGGAGAACAGCAGTTTCTGTCAGATTAAGGGAGGCATTAGGCAAAGATGGCACCTTTTGGCAGCTTCGGATTTCAAAGGAACTACAGCCGAACCTGTGGTGTTTGCTCAGACATCCCCACACACACATGCATGCATGCACACCCACACACAGCTATCAAAGTGAAAGTCTGTAAGCCTCAAAATGTTTGAAAACCTGCACCAAACACGGCAGTACCCGCGCTGACAGTATGGAGGGCAAAGCTCATGTTCCCTCTCGGATGTACCTCCTTCCTCGTGATTACATCTATGCATCTACTCTAGCAAAATGCATGCGCTGCCAGTGACACCTAATACCAGGTGAAATTCTCCTGTAAACTCGCCCTCTGCTAACAAAGGCTTGATCTATGAATGACAGAAGTCCCATGGATTAGATTAGATAGATCAGGGTTTTATCAGCCCAGTGCTGGAGACCCCCACCCTCTTCATCCTATCCTGTGAGACATGAGGGCTGTTAAGCATTCAGACTCAGGCTAGCTCAGGATAGAGGCTCCTAGTCCTGTCCCTGTGGCATAGCAAAACGTGAACTAAATCAGAGGCTCTGTCAGGAGGTGCATGACGTGATCCTTATGTCTGACTTGTGGGTGAGCAGCTTTAAATTCGTCATCTGGTATCATATAGTGGCAACTGGGCACCTGCCACCACAGGGCACTCAGCAGCTCTCCTTTTTCAGGGGTTGCTGACAGCTTTGCTTCATCCTTGGACAGTAGCACAACTGCTACTATAGATACCAAAATCCTGTGCTACCCGTCATGGGAAGGGTGGAGCGTGAGGTCTGCAGCAGAGAGGACAAGGAGGAAGCAGGACAGCACTCAATGCAAGCATTTGGGAGGGCTGGAACGCCCAAAAATTTAGCCTTTCTCCCTTGAAAGTGCTATCAGCCACTCCCAGCCCTGGTGTCATGGCTGGCAGCTGCTGTCCCCTCCGGTCTCTGCCGGGGCAGCTGCGCAAGAAGCGGCCAGGCCGGGGGGCACCAGGGCCGGGCAGTGGCCGGGCCAGGGCTCAGCATCCGGGCAGCGCCACGGCCCCGGCAGCAGTGCCGGGGGAGCCGCAGCTGCTGGGACAGGTGGAGCTGGGCAGCTGGAGCCGGGCAGGCACCACCAGGCTGCAGCTGCTCCAGCCCAGCGCCACCTCCCCGGAAAACAAACCCGGCTCTTCCCTGCTGGGACTGAGGGAGGCCGGGTAGCTGGGAGAGAGCTGGGGCCTGGCCTTAGCTGTCCTCTCACCCCTGCTGAGGCTCAGCAGAGATGGAGGGAGCCAACTGCTCCAGAGAGGAGCGGAGAGCAGCGCCCAGGTGTGCTGGGGGAAAAACTACATGGTCCTTTCAAGTGACCCAGCGTGGTCCTGGAAAAAAGTGAGAAGGAAGGAGAGCCTGTGTTTTCCTCAATGCATGGCAGGACAGGAGAAGCAGGGAGAGGAAGAATGGGAAGTGCCTCTTTAATACCTGCATTTTAAGAAATCCTCAGACTGAGATCTCCATTTGAAATGTGTACACAGAGTATGTCTTTGTCTAAGTCTTTTCCTCCCTCCTCCCCATAACTTTTCCCTTGTCTTTAGCGGAGAAGACAAGCACTGGCACACCAAGATGGAAATCTGCTTCCTTTCAACCCTGAAGAATGACAGGTTAAACTATGCTACCTTCTTTAAACAAGCAGTTTTTTAAAACCACCTTTATTCCCTTAAACTTCATAAGGAAACACTAACTTCTTTTAAAGATACCCAGTGACAGAAAACGCGTTTCTTTAAGGACTCTTTTAATTTCAGATTTGTCTCAAACTCATTCCCACTCGTGTAATGAAGTCTGGAGACATCCGTTCCATGAGTGGGAAAATGCACAGGTCTTCAAAGTATCAGCTTAATTTTATTTTCTGTCTCATAATCAACAATCTAGTTCATTAATTCTAGTTCATAAGGAACAGTTGTTTGGAGACCTGGGAGCAGTAATTTTCTTCAATAAAAGTAAATGAAGACCAGTTCCAAAGACTTCAATGACGCCACCAATGTAATCAAAAGGAGGGTCTGATTCACATCAAAGTTGTGATATATCTGTGGATTGAAAGGTATTTTTTTTCAATATAAGCATTAATCAGAATCTGATAGTAAAATTAATTTTGCTCTTCTGTTAATGAACACACTGGTCTTCAATGCATATTGGCCTGAATGTAGAATGAAATTTTGTTTTAGTCTAATCTCAGGATCCTGACAAATGAAGTTCAGGGGAGAGAAAAAAAAATCCAACCTGATCTACACTTGCACAGGCCACATTTATATCACACAGGCACCTGCATGAGACCTACCACACAGAGCTGAGAGCACAGCAGTCACAGCCCTCACTGCATGGCCAGGGCATTTACAGCCCCAACGGGGTACAAGAGGTCCAGCCCCTCTGGCCCCCTGCCAAATCCACACCTGAGACAGGGCAGGCAGGATTAGTGGAAAGGGCAAGGGAACAGCCTCCACAGGCTGCTGCACAGGACTGGGACTACTTTGACCATGCTGGGTCCAGAGCTCAGCAGCAGGTGGACTCTGTGCCCAGTGACACGGGAAGTGGGGACAGCAGGAAAGATACAGGGAAGGAGGATGAGCTGCCGCAGGGAGGGAGAGTGGACAGAACCAAGATGGGGCTATAGGGCCAGGGAGGCTCAGGGAGTGCTGCATAGGCATTGGGAATATCTAAGGACATGGGGATAGGGGTGAGCTGGTAACACTGGGGTGGGTGGGAAGGAACTGAACGTGCATCAGGCTAGGAAGATGCAGGATATTAGGCCATGCAAAAGGGTGCTCTGCAGAGTCTGAGGTGATGTCGGAAGCAGCGTTTGTTGTGAAACAGCATATTAAGCTTAAGTGTTAAATTAACATCTGACAACTTCTCACTCCTTTTCTCAATGCAAAGATCACACCTCAGGCTGGAGGCCATCCTATATTCAGGCCAATATAACATTACTGTTGTCTTCCCCAAAACTTCAGGTAACCTAGCTGCTGTACCAGTCAGAACATTCAAAGGGACGAAGAATTTGCGTTTTGTTCCTCTATGATCAAAACTAATTAAGCTGACTTTGAACTGTGTTTAGGTGTCCTTAAAAATGCATCATTAGAATAAATATAGTGTGGATCCAATCTCAATTTTATTAAAAAACACGTATGCACTATTATCTCAGTACCATTTCTCAATAGGTGAGGCAATTAAGAACGTCAGTATTGATCTCTGAATAAAAAATAACCACTTTTTTTCCTTTTTTTTTTGGTGTGGATATATAGACTGAGCAATGGAGACAAAACTTTAAAAAACCACTGATCCTCAAATACTAAATTTTCCAAAGACCAGCTGAAAGAATTTTATGAGTAATATTGCCTGCTTGTGTCTCAACATATTATCACTTAAAATCCACATTCTTACTGGTGCTTTCACAACTGCAGGATGAATGATTATATGCAGTATCAAATATAACACATTACACAAAAGCTTATATATAATACTATTTTTAAAGAAGCATATACTTTAAGCAGGATTAAAGCAGCCTCTGTTCAATGCACACCTGATGTTTGCCCACTAAAGTCCTCAGATTTTGGTCTTAACCAGTTCCGCTGACTCTTCTTGGAGGAAACCAGAATCCAGTACTTCCCATTTTTACTGGTCTGAAAAACAAAAGGAACAATAGACTAGACTCCAGAGAAACCAGGACATTCATGAAGGCTGTGATGCGGCAAGACCAGGGATCGGAAAGAATCGGAAAGGAAAAGTTAAAAGGGACAGATCCAACCCATGCACAGAACATTATACACTGTTAATTATAAACTGTAGGAATCATTCTTGCATTATCAGTAGCAATTACGCACTTCAATTTGCAGTATACTTACATAATTTCAACTAATGCTATGTTGGACAGTGACACATAAAGAGATAAAATTAGACAAAGGAAAAGGAGTTTTCATAAAGTTAAAAAAAATAAAAAAATCCACAGACCACAAATAATTTAGAAGTAACAGCAAAACACGTGAAATGCTGGGCCCAGACTTGAGTTTCTTATTCAGAAAGGACTGAATAAGAGAAGATTCTGGATTAGGCCCAACTTTACTAGAACCTAATGCCTTCATTCTGCTTAATTATACAGGAAATAGCAGCTTAAAAGGAGGACCTGCAAAGGAAAATAAAATTAATTTAAAAAAAATAATAAAACCTCTTAATGATGAACATGCTACAGGTAAATCCCAAAAGAGGGCATGTCTAGGTATGCCTGGGCAGAGAGGGCTTTTTTGGAATTTCCCTTATATCTCCCTTTCCCCTGCCATCACCCTTTTGTAAATTTGCAGCAGGTCTTCCTTTTCTTGCTAGAAGGCCTCCTGGATGACACAGGTGTACACAGAAAACATGTTCAGTGCCTTGTTGTAAGAGGGAGGTTTATCCCGTCCAAGTATTCCAGATGTGAAAGGGCAAAGCCCTACACAGTGCACATACCCCACAGCAGGCTGAAGCTATTTGGCAGGAGCCCTCCAGTGATGTAACATTTCCCCACACACAAGCCATTTTCCCTTCTGGCTTCCCATTCACTCCAGAAATCATTCTTCCTTTTGATACCAAGTTCAGCTCTGCACAGCCCCAGCACGCTCTGTTGGTGAGGGTGAATGTGAGCAAACAGGTGTCCCTGAACACCTATTCATGCCAAAAGTGCTTCAGAGCAACCGACTGAAGCTCTCTGATGGCTGAGGAACGTTTATGTGGGGCTTTGCACCTACAGGCAGGAGGCAGAAACAGCTCCAGTACCCAAAGAAAAAGTTCTGTTTTCAACTAATGAGCACAACCCTCACCTCCACTTTTTGGGGTCCCCAAATCACCTTGTGTAAGGGAGAAAATGCTGATGACTTCTTACCTCCTCTCCCAGCAAGACCCTTATAAATCAGTTACCCTGCAATGCCCATCTCAACATCTTCCAGTACCACAGAAGAAAGGTAGAGCTTCATTCCCCAGATGTTTCTACTGATGTAGTTCACAGTAAGTAGACAATATTTAACACAGACACATAGGTGTAATGGACTAAGTCCTCATGGACTTAGTTCCTTCACTATTCACATTTACAGACTATTTCCTGCTTGGGAAAAAAAACCCTAACAAATCCTGTCTAAAATATTATAAAGTCCTCTCAGTGGCATTTAACATTTTCTCTTAAATGTTTATAGTCCTCAATGCTCACCACGTATCTAAAGTTGCTCTAGCAAAAAGTAGATGCCCTCAGAGACAGGCCACTAGAGACATGGAAAGACTATTGAATCAGGGGAAGACAAAGCAACTGGAACAAGTAAATAAACAAGATAAACACAAGATGTAGCTAAAATGCTGAGGAAAATGAAGGAGGACAGTCAGGTACTCTTATGCATTCATTACCTTACCAATACAGCAAAATCACAATTCAGTTGATCCAGGTGAGGGCAATGCTACACCTACAATTACTGGGATCTCAATTTCTGCAGGGCCATTATTATGTAAAAAGCTCAACAACATACATACAAAAGGGACTACGTTTGTATGAATAATGAAAACATTTACTACATTTGACAGGATTAAGTGGAAAGATAAAATAATTCCTATGCTTTGCAACAATTAACACGCTATTGGATAGAAGAAGACTTCTCCTTATGTGCAGAATACAAAAGTTGTCCATGATAATGCTGATTTCTAGGCCACCTTTCTCAGAAGCTTTTGGCGTTAGAAAATCCCTGAGGCAGAATACTGGACAAAGATGTACCGTTCTCCTTGTAACTGCTTATAGTCACAGTGTTATTAAACTTTTCACCTAGATGAGGTAGGGAGAATTTTTAATGAATAACAAAGTTCAAATTATTCTCCACATGAAGCAGAGAAGCATCACACTGCAAATGCATTGTCACATGCACGAGCCCAAAGCCCACTTGGGTAGTAGTAACAAAATACGACTTCCCTAATTTGTCAGAATTCTTAGAATTCTTACAATTTACCAGATCTTCCAGAATTTGTGAGGCACTAACTAACTCTCCAAACACCCTGATAATTCCAGGTTCGATAATATTTTAATTTTAACCATAAAAAGGGAGGAAAAAAGGAGTGCCCCCAAACCCTTATATGGAAGATAAATGATATAAAATATAAATTTAAAATAATCTATTTCTTTTTAATATTAAGAAAGTGACACTTTTTTTCAAAATTCACAGTTCCTATTTAAAAATCTGAGAAAATAGTTACACTTAAAAATATTTTCAAACATTTGATATCTCAACTAAAAGGATAATGAAGACAATACAGAAATATAACCAACAATCCTACTCCTAACTTGCATTTCACTGTTAAGAGGGTTCAAACACAGTAAAGGAAAACAACAATTTCATGGTTATTTCTTTCAAAATAAAAGAGCAGTAATGAGAATACAGTACTGAGAACACAGTATTTGTCATTTTGCCTTTTATACAGCTTCAGTTCCCGAAATCAATCAGTTTTAAACCAAAGGAAGAGTCCTAGAAATATAAGAATCATAATAATGGTAGAACTCAATAAGGAGTTGATAGCATTAGAGCCATTGTGGATTTTAAATACTTCTTTAAGGAAACAAAATGAAAAGTGGTTACTTACCCTATGGAAACTGTGATTCTTTAAGAAGTGCTGTCCGCACAGATTCCAGGTGAGCACGTACTCACACGGACAGGACCAAGTCCTCTGAAGACAGTTACATCCATCCAGGCTGTGCCTGTGAACCCTCCCAACTCTGCACAAGGCAGAGGATTCCCCAGCAGTGCCACGCTCACCATCGTCCCACCTAACACAGCCAGCAGCAGTGGCAGCTCCTACCTCTGCTCTTCACTCACACTGTGGCACAAATCCAACTGCACGCGCCGCTGCCATCAACGCGCTGCTTTGGCAAGTGGCAACCTCCCTCTCCCCTGCTGCTCCCAAACCTGTGCTCCCATCTCAAGGGTTTAGGTGCTGATGTGAATTGAGCTGGCAAGGTTTGCTGTGGCTGACAAAAGGGAGCACGGTCACAGGAGAGAAACACACGGGCAAGAGTCGATATCCTAGTTGGACATGTGGTGAGAGGTTTGGAAAGCCGAAACACAGACTGGCATCCTAGCTGAGGAAGAAAGAGGATGAACAAGTGTAGCTCAAGGAAGCAAGGAGCTGCCACTCAGGGTGGTAATGGAGCAAACTAATTTCAGGATGCCCCAGTCCAACCTATCTCCGGTTTGCCAGCAGTAAAGACTCATTCAGAGTGAAGGACAATAGATGACTTTTGGTGCCTCTATTGAAAATGTACCTGGAAGAGCCACCATTACTGTAGCGTAAGTAATGATTTTTCCTCTTTTCTGCACCAGGTGACTAATAGTCTAAAAAGCACTGACAAGCAGTCACCTGACTAAAAAGTATTGACAAATGAAACCTGCTGTGTTGGAGCAATCAGGGATAGCTGGGGGAGCTGAGCTCGTAAAAGCATCAGCAAGAGACAGCTGACGTAGCTCAGAAGAGCCAAAGTGACTGTGAGACAGCACCTCCATTTGTAGAGAGGCAGTCACTGGAACAGGTTGCCCAGAGGAGCTGTGGAGGCCCCATCCCTGGAAGTGTTCAAGGCCAGGTTGGATGTATCTATGAGCAACCTGGTCTAGTGGAAGGTGTCCCTGCCCATGGCATGTGGGATGGTACTAGATGATCTTTAAAGTCCCTTCCAACCCAAACTGTTCCATGACTCCAACTACAAACCTCACTATATCTGCCCCTTTCAGCTGGGGCTGTTAAAATAAATGTTACCAGAGATCCTGAAGATGAAGGAATCTAACCCCACATTAAGGCAACCTAAGAAGGAGCACCATGGAGCCTTCTCTGGCTTTCCCTGTATTGTGGGCTTACACACAAGCTTCTCACTAGGCAGCTCCATTTTGTGGGGGAGCAGATTTAATCCTCCTGCTGTTGGAAGGGGCTGAGGGCGTAAGTGGCAAAGTGCCTGCACTGCTCCAGGACAGCATGCTAGGACCTGCAGCCCTGCAAGGCTCAGACACCCTTCCTGTATCAACAAGGATCAACGTGCCTACTGCACACTTGTACGGACCTCAGAGAGAGAGCAGGAGGTCTGACCGGCTTCGTAGAAAAATGCTAGATTTTTTGCAGCAGAAGCTTCACCTCAGAGTAGCTGCAGGCAGCAGAAGATGCAGCTGCCCACCTGTGACTTTCAGAGGTCCCTCTTACAGAGAATTAACTTTCTGTAAGGGAGGATCTCAGATGGAGAAGCTGATCCCACCAATGGAAACAGTCAAGCAGGTAAGAAAAATCCATGCAATGATGCTGAAGTATTGATGACTTTAGGGGTGTCTTTCTCCAAGTTGAATTAAAATCAAGTCTTCTGACTGATGCAGGGGTCTACACCCCTGCTTGTGCTTGGCAGGCCGTTTGATCTAAATTTATTTGAACAGCATGTCACTCTTTAAAAGAGACAGCTGAGGGAGCCTGCTCACCTTTGCCCATACTTAGAAAGAGAATCCTGGCTTCAGTAGGAAGATGCTGATCCTCCCCCATTCGTTCTTGGCTGAATGGGGTTGGAAGGGTAAAGGGGCAACAAAGGTCTCTCTGTGGTTCTACATCTGGAAACTCAAGCTGAGGTATTGATGCTGAGGGACAGAAAGGAAGAATGGCATTGCTGGGGTGAGACAACCAGAAAGTGGGTTTGACCATGAAGTCTGCCTAGGCCATGAGAGGCTCACAACTGCACTTTCACAAGTGAAATTTAATTTTCTGTCTGCTTTTTTGTGTAATTTGGAAGAGACGTGAACAGCAAGCAATACGTACAGACACCGGGCACAACTGTCTAAAAATAAGGCACATTTATAAAAATGGCAGGAGGGACAGATCTTGGCCCCCAGAGCCCTGTCTCTGGCATTGTGGCCTTTTGTATGGCAGGCAGCGAGAGGGGAGAGCTAGCAGGTACCCTACCTGACAGCAGCTGGGAATCAGCCAGGGTTTTACAACTCCTCTTGTCTCATAAGCTGACAGACAGATGTGAAAACACAAAAGGGTCCAACACTGAGGTCCCAGTGGGACAAGATGGCATTGAGAGGAGGGTGATGCCATTTCTGCATTTTCAGATAATAGTTACTGCAAATAACCATTCAAAGATGTAGGCACTGGCCCTACTGTACAGTGGTGCTTCATGTAAAGGGAGAGCACACACAGATATAAATTAATCACAAAAGAAGACACAGTTTTGCTGTGAGAGTTTTTAAAAATATATACAAGGCTGTATTTATCTTATCTTGAACTTCAAGACCTGCTTATAGCAGGCAGCTGAATTCAGGGAAATCCTGCTGCAAGGATTCAAGCTCTAGTCTACAGTGTAGAGGGGTGGCTGAGGGAGCATGGCAGGACAGCAGTGAGAGCATGCACAGGCTGCAGGAAGACAACCAAATCCCCAAATCCAAGCATGCAGCAGGAGAACTGCCTGCGAAAGTTGCTGCAGGAAAATTGAATGATGTGGGCAAAACAGTGCAAATATCTCTCCAGCAATCTCAGATATAAACATAAGAATGACTTGGAGATAATAACACATAAGAGTTCAACCCTCAGGGAAACAGCCTAACATCTAGAACACAATGAAATAACATAAGCACTGAAACTAAAACCAGGCAACCATTGTAGTCTACTGTTAGTGACAGCACATTACTAATATCTACTGTGTGCAGAATGATGATTATGCTGCAAAGAATATTATATAGAAGATAGAAAAACACAAGATTCATCAACACTAGATTTTATTTAAGGCTTTGCTGTTTTGGTTTTTTTTAAACATCCACAAAATCGAGAAACCTACTGAAACTGCAGGCATTTGAGGAGGAAAAAATCCCAATTCTTTCAAACCAGTCTGAAATTTGGGTAGCAACGGAAACAAATGCACTAAAATTATTAAACACATTTCTCTTCTTGTGGCCAGTAAATACACAGATTCCAGTAGTAGACATCTGTTCAATATACATATCTTTTGTTAATTAATAAAGCAAGCACTTGGAGGAAAAAACCTACTGGATTCCTGTGGGACAGTAACCATCATACAAAAATACGTAGATATGACTATTAAGTTCAATTTGTTTTTTTCTCATGGTCATAACTCTATGTAATTCTGAGAGCTGTATTACGGCCATGAAATTTGGACAACCAGCTTTTTAATTTTAGAAAGTAACTCATTCTTATAATATGCTACACTAGAAAGAGGATTACATAACTTTTTATTCAGAATATAGAAGAAAAATTCTATCTTGCCTTTTTTTTTCCCACTTAAGTTTCTGGAAAAGTAGAACATGAAGTTACTAATGTTTATTTTAGCATGACCTAATAGTCTATAATTTAAAGGAAAAAAAAAATCACAATACCATCCAGCATCTCTTTGTGGGCTTTCCATGTTTCAGATTACTTAGGTCCACTTTAAATCTTGAGAACTCAGTTTTGGTTACTAAATGTTCCAAAGGATTCCTGGTTATATACTAAATTAAAGGAAACAAGAGCTGCCTAGAGCTAACCCATCTGACGATTGTGGTTTTATGGGCTTTTTAAGAATCTCTATGGCACTGCCTAGATGTTTTTCTAAAAACTTTGGAGAGACTCTGATACAAATAACATTGTTAGTGTAATTACTGTTAGAATTTTTAAAACCTGCGGAAGTGTTTTCATGTGTTTTGGAATCACACCATCACCACCAACACCACCCCTCCTCCTCTAGAATAATCTGCACCCATTTTTAAAGTGATGATGCTTCTGTGAAAACAAACTTTGTTTACTATTTAATCTGCATATATGACCATGCCATTTTTATAATAAAATGCAAAAGAAAATCCTGTAGATGCAAATGTAAGCACAAACACACAACCTAAAGGCGCATGAGATTATACGCATATGGTCAGGATCTAATTGGTATTTTTAAGAAGTATTTCCTTTGTCACATGACACCTTAAAATGAGCATGGGTGTGCAGGTCAGATTAGCGGTACATCTAAGCCAGTATTCTGTCTTCAGTAATAGCCAAAAGTACAGAACAGGTGACAGATGTGTGATATTTCTCTGATTCTCTTCTGACCACCAACTCCGTTAACTTTGGGGACTTTCTGAACCATATGTGGTTTCTGCTAGTATAGCAACTTTTAGCACATTGCCCTTCCAAGCAATAGTCCATGATTCTCCTGGAAACCATATAATTTTTTATAATACCTGCAGCATGTGTTTGACAAGTCATCCCACAGGTCTCTCCACTACTGATTTCATGGAGAACCTCTTCTTTTTGAAGGCTCTGAATCTGCCTTCCCTCCTAACTGTGTATGCTTTTGTTTTGAAGGGCAGTGGTTAGTCTTCATCCACCTTCCTCTGCAGATCTCCACAACACTGCCCTCAATTAATTCCTTTCCCAGACCAAAGTTCCAGTTTACATAAACATTCTTTAATGGAAGCCACTCCATGTAGCTCATCATCCTTACCGACCTTCTCTAAGCTTCTTCCAGTTCTAATAAACCTCTGAAGGCTCCAGAAATACACACAGCACTTGGAAGCAACTGGAACATACACTCTGGTAATGACATTCTCAAAATTTAATCTGCACTTTTTTACTCTAATATTTGGGTTGTGTTTTAGTGACCAGTGAGTTCTCACAGGACCGCCAATCACAATTCCCAAGTCTTACTCCTCAATGGTAATACTCAGCCCAAACTCATAATCTAATATATAATGGGGATTGTTCTGCCCAGTCATCCTTCTCAGTTATCATCATTTATCTACACTGAATTTTATCACCCATGTTGTTGCACAGTCCGCAGCACTTTAATGTCCTTCCAATGTTCTTCACAGCTGGCTCTCTTCCTCACAGCAACGTTGCTCATCCAGCTGCTCATCCCCTTACTGATACCATTCACAAATATGTTCCATAGATCTCTGTGGAACTTAACTGGGACCCTCCTTTAACTGAGAATTGACCTCCTACTTCTACCCTTTGATCCTACCTCTTAAACTGTCATTTACTTGTGCAAAGACCTCCCCTCTTACATTATGGCTTCTTAGTTTCCTTAAAAAGCCTTTTTGATAAAGTTCACTTTGACTTTTAAACCAATTTTTAAATTTTACTTCTTGCTGATGCCTCCCAAGAACTCCAGTTCCCCAAGATAGGACTTCCTTACAAATGCTTCTTAGACTCTTCTCAAATTACCATTCCTACGCAGGTGGCTACCAATTTTATGCTTTATTATAGCACCTACCAACCAAATACGGATTTCAGATTCTCCTGGTACAGGCCTGCCTGGCCCAGACCACCCCTGAAACCATGATTTTACATACTTGCATTTCAGAAGATTTTTCTGAACCTGAATACTTGAGCATGTACCATTTAGACAACATAATTAGGTTGCAGAGCACAAACAGATTAGACAGGAAGTCACAAGTTTTGCTTTTTGAGACAGTAACCTAACAAATCATAACTAAAGATGTTTTTAACCGTCAGCTGTCATTCAAGTTAAAGGGTTTCTGGTGCTCTAGTCCTCCTAGTTAACACAAGCTCAAACAAGAGGGGCAAGTTGGTGGTTGAAAAAAATCTCAATACCTCATAGAAGCTGAAAGGACTGTACCAGGACAAGCCCTTTCACAGGAGCTAATTTCCCTCATGATGCTACACTAGATGGTTGGGAAGATCAATTTTGGAACAAAAAGACAGCTCGTGAAGGACAGATATAAAGTGACTGAGAGACAGAGTAGTCTCCCCATTACATAGGGCACATCCTGGGTATAGGTGGCAACCATGCAGTCGTGCAAAGCCTGTAGCAGAAGCCCAGTCCTGCCCTGAGTCACACTGCCTGAACAACATTGCCTGGGGGCAAAAGCTGTGACAGGGTTTAGCGCTGCTTTTTGGTAACCTTGGGTTTTCATATTTTTTATCTGAGCTATTCCAACTAAAATGCTGATCCTGGTTGCCCTGTTTTCTCTGCTTCTTATCCCAGGCCTCAAAGAAAGACAACAAGTAAGAAAGAGTGGCCAATTTCCAAGCAGTCACTAAGTTCCAATACAACCTACAGTTAAGGAACTGCTGCTCTATCTGAAAAGAAAATACTTCACAGACTATTGTAGCTTTACAGTAAATAGAACGTATTACACTTAGCCATGATTGCTTTTGCTACTACTGCAACAGCTGTGATGGTGGATGATGGTATCAATGACCTTATGAGCTAAAACACAAAAGCCTTGGGGAAGGATAACTGAAAATGCAGAATATTTAGGGTAATACCAAAGCAAATCCCTCTTCAAAGCTGTAACCAGAGAGCCTTTCTGAAGCTGCACAGCACAGACACCGAATGTATTTCTGACTCTTCGTCTGTGCACACACCCAAACAGCTTACTCTGACTAGACTGACTTCTCAGAGTGCCCACACACCCTGTTGCTATGAGAGCATCCTTGTGAATGAGCTAAGTACATAGCTCCCCATTTGTTCCCATTTCCCATTTGGCATGCTGAGTATTTGCTCAGAGCACTGTGATGTCATGCAATGCAATTTGGGATGCACGTCTCAATCCATAAGAATTCTGAGATTTGATGCCAGATTAGTGAACAACTAAAAGCAGTCATGCATAATTTAGAGCTACACAACTGAACATTGCAATGGGAGATAAGCCAGGCTGTTAGTATACAGAATAGCCACCTGGATTACAATATTTGGATTCAAGTGACTGGCAGAAGTGACTGGATCAGTTTCAGGCAGCAAAGCCACAATCTGCTACAAGTCCACACAGATTCTGCCCTGGAGCTGCACCAACAGAAAACCATTTTGGGAGCTTCTGTCACAGCCTGATGAAATGTTGTAACAAGCGAGATGGTTGTGGTCACCAAACAACTTTACCATTAAATCACAAGGTAATCATCATCTTGTTGGCAGGACAACCAAGCCAGGAAGGCTGACGGTAGCACAAGGTTTCTCCATGTTGTGTCAAGGGACAGGGATAGGGTTCCCTGCTATTCCCTGCTCACAGAAGCAGGTTGTGAAATGCGTGTGTGTTGCCCTACTCTGTCCCAGCTCCACCTCCCAAACACACTGGCTTAAGACTATCTCAGTCTTGCTGGACACAGTTTACCACAGGAAGCATTCACCAACACTGGGTGATCTACAATCAAAGACCCTGATGTCCTGAAATGTAAATTTTATTCTCCACAGTCTAAGATACCAGGCCACTTACAAGTTCTCATCCTTTTAAAAAGTAACTCAGTAGACTCTGCTTCCCTGATTTCAAGCTTACATTAAGTGATGTGAGAAAAACACATGCAAGACTTTGCCTTGAACAGCTGCAAACTGCTACTAGGGCAGGCTTCCAGAAAGGTGGAAGGAAGATGGTGACAAAAAAGATGAAATAAAAATAGTCTTATGACTGTATGGTATGCATCAATGTTTCATGCACGTTATGGGAAAAAATCCTGGAGGGCAGATGGAAACATGAAATAGAGATGCTTTTGTGAATCCCGGAGAATGTCTTCATCTAAAGTGCACTCCTACAAGATGCCTGAGCTCCTTTCATGCTGTGGAAAAGTAGTTCTAGCCTAGCAAAAAATTTGCTATCAAAAAGATATGTTTAGTTCAATTTTATTTTTAAAAAGTTGTGAGGAGGTGAGTCTTACAATAGTCGTGTGTTCAATTAATTTTTCAGACAGGTGTTTAGACAAATGGATTTATTTTCTGATTTAGCTGACGGTGAATTTTTTTCAGTGAAAAATAATTACCTTAAAAACAAAGCAAATCTTGCACAGAGAGTGCTCCTCTAGATGATATACACAAGAATCCGACTAGTCAGGAAACATTTCACCTCAACTGACGTAGTGGTCTCAATATGAAACATCTTCTATGTTTTGCAGGGTGTTGGAGGTAAAATGTTTGACCAGTGTTTTGCTAGAACTGTTTATGTTTAGCACCTTTGTATTGCCTGTTTCTTGTCCCCTTCCAGAAATGCACAATCCATCACAATCTTCTGGGGGTTCTCCAGGAAACCCTCCTTTCACCATTCTGCCTTTGCTGAGCTGACAGTTTCAAGGTTCAAATCCACCTTTCATTTATCTTCTGAAATCTGACGGCTATCTTTTAGCTACTAATGACCCTCTTCATATGGGCTGCAGCTTTTTTATGTGCTAAGAGAAATCAGAAAAAATAAAGATGTTACTAGTCACCCTACTCATTACAAAGCCTATTTTAATACTGCTAACTAGTTTCTTCCCTCATGACCACATTTATATTCTTTCCTCCCAGTTTCTCTTTTCACCGTGTGCCCTTCAAAACTGCAAGATGCTTTCCAAATTACTTCCACATACTACATATGCTGTTGTAGGCTTTTCTGAGACATACATAATGGGGTAAGTTGGTTGCTATTGTTTCAAAACTTGAAATGGTGAGACACTGTTGGAGAGCGAATTTGAGTATAAAGGGTTCTGCTTTTGGTTGTTTGTTGTTTTTTTGTTTGGTTTTGTTTTTAAAGAAAAAACTAATATGCATTACATATTTAACTGCATACATGGGAAACTAGCTGTCCTTATGCTGAAGGATATTACTCCTTAATAAATTCCTGGGAGACTTAAGGGCCTCATTTATAAAGACAACAGGCAAACTGTGATAATGCACTGCAAGGTTACCTATCAATAAGCTTCATCCAGGAGTGTTAGAGGAGCATTTCCTAAAAGGGGAGGGAAAAACCCAAAACCAACAACCCAACACCTCCTTTACTTGCACTTTTTGTGCCAAACCTCCCTCTTACACACTATTTTCACTCTTTTTATGGCTTCTGAAAATTACTGTAAAATACACTGCAAAGCTAAGAAAATTCTATAGCAGATTTTAGATCTACACAAGCTCATTCTACTACACAGAAGATGTAGAACAGCAACACAGTTCAAAATTCTTTGTGTACTTCACCATGAGTGAAGATTGAGCACACTAACGACACTTCGTGACAGCACAGCTTTATATTTGAGACTGCTTTAGGATGAATGAACACTCTGAGCATGACTAAGGTCTGGAGCAGGGGGGCAGCATAACCAAAGCCAGGGAAGGCTGTGATTAGCGAGGAGGAAATGAGAGGAGATCAAATCAGCTGAGAAAGGAGGCAGAAAAGTGTGAATCATGTCTGGGACTCGGCACAGCAAAGAAATATATCATTAAAGCTTTAAAGCAAGACTGATGAGAAGAGGACATTTCACTGAGGGGAACGAGAATGAAGAAAAAAAAAATGCAAAAGCATCAAGAAGTGTGATCAAGAGCTCTTGTAACTGTGGAGTCCGGTACTGGACAAAATACAAAACACGAGTCAGCAGCACGGATGTGACAGTCACTGACTGGGAGGAAGGCAAACCAAGACTTGCTAAGCTGAAGGATGTCGTGTAGGCAGGGGTGCAGGCAGCAGCAGGAGGACTCAGTCCCATACAACACCATCCATTCTCTATGTCGGTGCACATCCCTGAACACATGGCTCCCTCCAGCCTTCAAACTATCTCCCCTTGCACCCAACGTGAGGAGCGGAGCTCCAGGGAGCATGGAGCCATGGCATGGCTTCAGCTCAGCTGGGATAGGCAGCTCCTTGCTGTGTCTAACTGGGCTGGGCTGCTTTGTGCTTTCCCCACAGCCCCAGGGCCTCCAAGGCAGGGAGCAGGCAAAGTGCTCCACGGTGACATCAGCACCACGAGCAGGGTCAGCACTCTCCTTCTGGAGATCTCCAGGCTTTCCAAATAGGGCAGGGTAAGTACGGACAGAGCTGCAAAGATTTGGACAGTGAGGATAACTGATCTGGGCAGCTAAGATAACTTGACACTATTCCTCATGAAATGGGTCTTTTACACGGAGAGTAGAGAGCACAGAGAACAAGGGGAAGGTATCAGGGAGCTGATACAGTAAAGTTTCTGAGAAGTCCTTCAGTACAGCTGGACTGGTAAGTAGGCAAGGCTAGCTGAGCAAGGACCAGTGAGAGGGGTCGGAGATTCCGACAGTAAAGGCTGATACTCTGGGTGAAAGAGAAATGAAAGGATGGAGGGACAGCAGCTGGAGTGCAGAAGTTTAGGGGTGCTCAGTGAGTGACAGTGCATCTGTGTGGATGAGGATCTCACAGAAAATAAGTAAAACAGAAGTCTTCTGATATAAGTTTGAGAATGGCTAAGTTAAATGGCAAGGGAAAGGCTGCCACCTGAGTGATGCTCCAGAAAAAGTAGTTTAAAGTCTCCTGTGAAGTTACTGTGCAATTGGGCATGCAATACTTACCGGATCAGTTTCCTCCTCCAGCCTCCACAGGATCCTGAAGCCGTTTCTTTGGTATTGTTCACAGCTGAGGAGACACAGTGCTTTGCAGCAGGCCCAGGCCCAGGAGGACACTATGGCATAGGTGAGGCTACTGACTTTTTTTTTGCTGGTTTTTTTTTGTGGGTTTTTTTTTGTGTTTTTTTTTTTTTAAACCCAGTTACCTCAGGCCTCTGTTGTGGCACTGTGCACCATCTGAGAGAAAAAAAATAATTCACTCCTGGATTTGGTGGCAATGTCACTTGTAAAGCCACAGCCCAGAGCACGTATGAGGGCACTGATCAAGAATCCTGTTGAGTTTCTTTGTCTTCTGCTATATCCTTTGTGGTCCTTTGTGCTGATTCATTCCCGAGGCCAGGTCCAGGTGTACTTTCTCTCTTTCATTTATGTGGGTAGTGACCTGTACCTGTCCATCCCGTAACAATTCATATCCAAGTAGGCTCAGTCATATATGAACTGGAGGCCACCAGAGCCTTGACAGACTCTTCAAAACTAATCCATTATTATAACCAACTTTCTTACAACCTCCACCACAAAAAGCAGCACTCTTGCCTACCTGCCAACATGTATGGAGCATCTACCTCTGCTCAGGATGATCCTGAGTAAAAGCAGTACATGGATAAAAGTAGTACATGGAGTAAAGCAGGACATGGATAGTGAGCCAGGTGGGAAGAAGTAAAAACTCCAGCGCATTATAGGCAATCAACCCAAAGAAACCTTGAGTGGAACCCAGCTCACCACAACAAGCATTCACCACACTAAGTAGTCCTTTGTGATGCAACACTGAGAATTCAGTTCAGCATGGGCACACGATGCTGTAAGAGAAACTGCACTGTGTTTAAGGTAACATCCTACTGTGGACAAAGCCATAGTGGGTTGGATTTGTTAATTATTTCTCAGTAATCATCAGCCTAGACATTCTTTCTCACTTCATCCATTTTAAAGTTCACAAAGGGACAATTCTACCTATTTTCTGCTTGAGTGAATCCTATGTTTCCATACTTAGAAAAGGAAAATAGAAGTAGAGAATGGAAATTGCAGTGAATTTTGAATGCAGTTTCTGTTTGTTAGAGAAAATTCTTTTTCAGCATATAGGAAGAATGTAATAATGTAAAAAAAAAAAAAAAGAAAAAGAAAAAAAAAGAACAATCTCCACAATGGGTTATTCCTCACCCTCTACCTTTAAGAGACTACTGTAATAGAAACACATTTGTAGTAACTGTATTCAAGCATCTTCCATAAGCCACTAAGACACCAAAGCAATGGGTCAGGTGGATACGCACATTTCAGATCTGCTAAGTCCTGGTCCCACCTCTCTCACACCCCCCTCTGCAGTTTTGAGAAAAGCAACTCATATCTAAGGCATATCAGCTTAAACGTTTTTATCAACTTCCAGTCCTTCCTTAAAGAAAGAAAAAAACTACTTAACCAAATCCAGCCAACCTCTCTGTCAAGTCTTCCCTCCTCTTGTAATGAGACTCCTCCATCCCTAGCTTCTAAGGTGCAGCCCTAACCACTGTGCTCTTTCAGAGCCTCCACTGCCCATGAGAAGCTGCAGAACCACATTCCTCCTCGCAGGCTTCCCTGCTCTGGTGACAAAACCCAAGGAATCACTTCAGCTCCTTGCTACAAAAGCCTGTAGGTCACTGTGCATCGCAAACCAAGTCTTGGAGATTTCTATTAGATGCACAGGCTGTTCTTTATTTACAAAGGCCTGGATATTAAGAAGACGCCACTACAAAAAGGAGGAGTATTTATTTACAGATATCATTAGCAAGGATATCATTTACAAGAAAATGAAATAAATAGGTCACATAGGAACAGCTGAAGCACTGAGTGGCTAGCTGGATGTTTCAGCTATCTTAAATTCAGTATTGCATCAAATGCTGCAACAGAGCGACAGATCACAAATACCAAGTTAGTCATTTTCAGTAACAGTTCTCATGGAATTTTTTCCTTCTAAATAATCAAAACAATTGGTCATTGGTCCTTATAAGGAAAAGTGCCATACCAAACAGAATTTCATAAAATACAGCTGTTTTAACTTCACAGTTCCCTCCAGCATATCAGCAGCACCTGAATTTTGGGGCTGTATTTTTAGGTTTGTGTCTTTGTTGTTTTTTTCTTTTTTTTTTTTTTATTAAGAAGATGACAAGATAAAACTATTAAAATTATTGGCAGTGGAGTAACTAGTTCAGATTCAGAGTATCAGGTTTCGTCTGTTCTTATGACAAAGACACTCAATAAAGCAACAGCATAGCAAATTTTAAACTAATAAACACCAAAACTTGTTTTTTTAACAGCAAAGTATTAGCCCGTGAGATTAACTGCCAGAAGGTAGAATACAGTTAGACAGACAAGAGTTACATAGGTAACTGGATCACCCAGAATTATAATATGATTTCAAGAGGGCTTCGGGAAAAAATAATACCAACCCTCTTTTTCCAGGACAAAATACAAATCAGCAGAGAGTTAAATAAGAGAGGATCTTCTCCTCTGTATCTTACAGTTATACCACCCCTTGAGGCATCTGATAGCACCTAGTATCAAGACAAAATACAGGACTAGACAGAACAGTAGTCAGAATTCCTGTGTTGTATAAGATCTAGAGAGGATAACACTTTTGTGGACTCCAAACAGCAGCCTCCCACCTCCCCAGAGCATCTTTTGAAACACGCAGTTGAGTTTGCCTCGAGTACAGCAAAGTATATGTTTTAAGACCTCGGGTACTGGGATACCCGCCAAGTCACAACAAATATGTATACATAATCTAATCTACTTAAATTCTGAGTGGAAACTCAGTGCCCTTCAGGTATATCCCTCAAGGCTACGAATAGTATGCTTGTCAGACAGGATGAAGTTTCTCTGTGTAATACTGAGCGCTTCTGGCATCTAACCACGCCTCCCAGCTTCGTCCAAACCCAAAGATCAGGGAGGGAGGAGTCATCAGCATGAAGGTGAGGAGGTTTTGCAAATAGGGGCAAAATGAGATTAGGGAAGAGGAAACAGAGACAAATTATAGGTGGATTTGGAACAACAACGCTCTCTCAATCAAACAGTTATAAGAAAGCCCTCTTTTCACTTCACCCCTCCCTTTTTGTGGCAGATGATAAGTTGGTAAAAAAAAAAAATCCCCAAACCAGAGACTTCTGTGAAGAGGAGAAGGGAGACTAAAAAGTGAAATGAAGCCAAGCAGAGGCAAAACAGCAGTGTTAAGAAATTGCAAGGCAGTGCTGGGGAGAGGATTTTTCACACCGTTGGTATGGTCGCCTTTTCTTAGGAAAAAGTGGCTAGAAAGTAAGTCAATTAAATTCTTTGGAGCCCTTGATAATGTGGGCTACTACTGCTAAAAATAAAAATAACAAAACAAAAATCAAAACAGTTTAGGATACAGATGAATGTAAACACACAGGGGCATATGTTGACAGCAAAAAGCAGTAACTCTTGTCTTCCAAACTGATGGGATACTGCTATTTTTCTTTAAAAGCAGGTGACTATTGAGTATGAAATTTCATACTGCACTTGTTTCTATGACCTATGAACCCTCTGTTAAGAAAAGCTAAACAGCTGGATAAATTTTAATAAGAGATCTTTGCATTTGGACTCTAGAAGAAAAATTTCACTGGCAGCCTTACTTCCTACCACTAACCAATCACTTAAAATATAATATCTACTAATCTGTTAAAACACTTGGTCTAATTGCACACAATAATGGTCAGCTTTATCTGAAGCAGATCTACTGTGTTCTATGCTACTTATTTTACCAGGTTTTTTCTCAAACTGCAAATGCCCTGCTTACCAAAATCTGAGTGCCAGAGGGAGGAAAGAGAGATGTGGAGACTCATGCCCAAACTGCCCGAATAAGCAACCTTTAAGAAAAAAAGGAATACATGTGAACATGAAGCATGGATTTATGACCAGTTAATGCTGGCTAATACAGTCTGACAGCACGGCACCCACCCAAGCCTTCTATCAGTAAGAACACATGAAAAAGTAACACACAGAAGCTTGGCCGTAGAAATTACATTTCTTTCCTGTCTCCTATCATCTCACAGAAATGTGCCAGAGTAAAGGAAGGTGTGCATCCCCTTCTGCAGGAAGAGCTGGAAGCTCATCTTACTAAACCACACTTGTTACACATTATCAACCACACACAATACACTTATTTATGACCTCTAGCTTCCACCCCTCTCCCCAGACTCACCCAGTCCCGCCACCTTGCACAAGCCGCCACCATGACTAGTGCTGGGGGGAAACATCTGCTAAAGAAAAGGGTACAAAACGGTCAAAAAGAGCTAGGGTTATGCAAATGAATGGCTAAGAAAAAAGACTCACTACCAAAACAGGTACAATGGCCTGATGATTTCAACATGTTTCTTTTTGAAATCACTTGTTTCCTTACCAAAGCAGGGGTCTGCTTTTGGAGGAGCCTTTCCCAAATGAAAATATGAGAATGTATAAGACATTTACATTTTAATTTCTCATTGCTATCCTAGTTGTCACCAAAACTTTGAGGTTTGTACCCAAAGGGCTGTACTTGTCAAGATGAGGGCTGGTATTTCCCTTGAATTACACACAAACCAGCACTGTGAGGCATCAACTTTTCAAAACAAAACACAAAACAAAACCCTGAAAAATCACTCAGAATAGATATAGTTATGGTAAAGATAATTGCTGTTAGGTAACCTCAAGGCCTGATCCTTCATCAGATTTGATAGCTGCCTTGGCAAGCAACTTCAGCGGTTACCTTCTCATCCCTGGATCCAATCCCAAAAGCAAAGCAGCTATCTCCAGAATTAGGTAACTCCACCTTAGCAAGCACCTTGTTTATTGTGGGTCAACCATAGGCAGAGGCAACCATGCCCAGCCAACATGCCAAACTGGCCAGACACAAGCCACCTCCTTGCTGGAAGCCAGACCATGTGGCAAAAGCTGCTGAGCTTTTCAGCTTGTCATCCATGAGCAGCTCAGAGGCAGGGGTAACAGCTCTGGCATAGCATCTTGGCTAAAGCTTTGGGACTGGAGATGGAAACATCTGTCCAGCTGTCGTATTGAAGACAGCACACATCAGCACTCTGTTAGTCTGCTCAGAGCTTAGTTATTTTCAGCATGCCTCCACACTGAAACAGTTCAGTGGTCTCCTCTCCTCTCCTGTCCACTCCTCTCCTGTCCACTCCTCTCCTGTCCTGTCCTCTCCTCTCCTCCCCTCCCCTCTCCTCTCCTTTCCGTCTCTGTGCCAGGCCAGAGACCTAAAACACTCAAGTTAACCCTAGAGAGCTAAAACAGTCAAATTAACCCTACAGAAAGAATTCCAACCATTTCCATCCAGTCTAAGTCTTTGGACTGGTTTTGTGCCAGCTCAAGAGGAGGCAGAGAAGAATCACCTCATGAACAGGGATGAGCAGTTTGGGATTCCCACATCTCTAGCCCCAAGAGCATGCACAGATTTCCTGTGGTCTATTGGTACTAACTGCACTGAGTAGCCATTCACACTCAGGAACAGCAGCAATTTCAGCACCCTGCTGGACATAGGGATGCGGCACCAGCTCTGTCTTGCAGACCCAACATCCAAGAGGAACCAACATGATGGAGCAGACTAAGGGAGTATCAAGGCACTGTCAGATGCTCTCACCTTAGCAGGGGTGAAGAAAGGTACTAAATGACCAAGTTCGTAATATTATTGGCAGTGCATAGATCTCCCTTAATAAACTTGGTGCGATCTAAGTCTGCCAAACATCTACAATCACAACAGAGAGAGCACTGGGCAACTGTTTGAACCCACTACTCCTACTAGAGTGAAAATAATGTAGAAGTTTACAGTCCTCTGCACCACAGATGGCTATCAACCACAGAGACCAACACAGGGCCTTCTGAAAGGTGAATTAAAAAAAAAACTACCGCACTTACATAACATTTCATATTGAAGTACTATCTTCTGATTTAACAGGAAGCAAGGCTGTGATGAGATGGAACACTCTCAGAACAGCATCAAATCTAAGTACACACTTTTTGCCTCATTTAGATATTGAGAAAGGTGGAGAAAGGTTATCTTAACATAAAACTAATGATGCTGGCATGGCCTCCTCCTTGGAGCACATTTTCAATGAAAGATTAAAAACATGAAGGTAAGAGAAAACCAAACAAAATGTCACATGATTTTTAAAAGCTGAACCATGTCAAACACCCAGCTTTTCTTCAACATTACAAATAGTCTTTATACAAAAGAAGCATAACACTTCTAGTCTCACTCAATAAGGAATTTGGTACACTACCACCTGAGCAGTAATTTGTTGAGCTGAGAAGAGAGGAGTTAGTTCAAGAATAGTATGGCAGGAAACACAGCAGATCAAGAGGAGATGACAACAGATTTCTTTCAGAAAAAGGTGAAAGGATGTTAGTTATGGACTTCTGCCAAGACTGGTCTTAGGTCTTTTTTGATTCAACATTTTCATTTAGAATTTTTTTTTATGCCTTTAATGCAGTACTACAAAAATATGCAGAAAATACAAAACTAGGAGGTAGCAGAAGTAAAGTGCAGACGGAAACAACACACAAGAAAAATGGTAACAAATCTTAAGGCCAGAAACAAGATGAAAAGTAACAACAAAGAACAGAGTAACACTTTTAGCGACTAGTGGTTTCTGCTGCAAGTGATGAACTGTTAGTTGGAAGCAGCAGAGATGGAAAAAAATTGTGTATAACCCTCCTATAAGCAGTTAGTAAAAGACAGCCAGTTCAGAAGAAGAAAAATGTAATGATTCAAAAAAGCAGCTGTATTTTCAGTGCAGGAAGGGACATAAAGATGCTACTATAGTGGACTATCAAGATCTTGCTGAGATGACCATGTGTAAATCTGGTAATACATATTCGCAAAAAATTTATCTGGGATAGCGCAACAAAACATCTGACCAAAGGGAAAAAAAAGACTAAAGTTCTTAATAAGTACACCAAAGAGACACCAGTCAGTAGGGCTGGAACAAAGAAGTGTAAGTGTTAGCTTATCAAAATAAGTTTAGGCTGGAAATTAAAAGGCTTTCTGGATAACAAAACACTGGCTTTAAGTTTACACGGAAAAAACTTCACTAGTTTGCAAGTGGCTCTATATAGGTTCACAGAGGCAGACATGGTTTCTGTGACAGAGAGGCATCTGGCTCAGCCAGGGTGATTTGTTCCAGTTCTGGGTGATTTGTTCCGGTTCGGGGTCCCTGAATACTTGTTGCAACACAGCGATGGTCCTTGCAGGCCAGAGCAAAAGTCCATCAGCCCAGCAGCCTTGCTCCAGTAACAGCCAGCAGCAGATCATGAAGAAGACAAGTGTGCGGTATTTTGGGGAAGTATCACCACTTGTGATTTAATGACTTAAGACATCTATAGTGATTTAATACCCCCCTTTTCCACTATTTTGGCAGCCCTCTCTTGTGCCCGTGTAAGCTTTTCTACTGACAACATCCCATGGCAAGGAGTGCCACAGCTTAATTTCACATTTTATTAACAACAGCTTTCTATTAGTGTGTTCTGAACCCATTTCCCACTATTTCCTCTTAGCTAATGATTTTGCTCACCTTTTATCCCATCAATACCACTCATGGTTCCTTTATCATTCTGCCTGTGATACGAAATCTCTATTTTCAGTAGTCTCCCTTTTGTAGTCTCTTACAGACCTGAAAAGTCTAAGCCAACTTAGGCCTTCCTTGCATGGAAATTGTTTCACTACTTTCTTCATTCATCACTTTGTCCTGTATCTTTGCCATGCTACACAACTCATGTTGAAGAGACACGTACACCACAGGTTGCTGCCTGTTTGATTTCTTTCCTAACAATTAATTCCCAATATCTGGTGAAGTACGACAGTAAGCTGGACATCTACACCAGGCAAGAAAGCATAAACTTCAATGAACAACTGGGGTGGACACATGAACAAATACAACATATCGGTGAAGAAGCAACGTAACTTAGAAAAGAAGTCAAGCTCCAAGAAGCAAGTGGAGTTCTCTGGAGGAATCAATACACATGCAGAAAAGGGAGGTGCAAATGAACAGCTGCAGGTACACCTGAGCTGAAGTGGCTGGCGAGACAGAAAGCTGAACAGACTGGCAGCTCTTCCGGTTAAAGAGCTGGAGATGTGAAATTAAATGAAAGGACACAGGTTTGGGAAGGTAATGCACCTGCTTTTCACACATTTCTGCAGTGTAAATCCTGGCAACAGCATGTTTAGACACTTGAGAGTTTACAAAAGCTCAAGAGGTCACATGAAAAAGTTATGGAAAAAGTCCAGTAAAGGTTAGTGAACACAAACTCATCATGTTTAGCTCAGGAAGCCTTTGACAAGTGGATTAATGATGATCAGGAGAATACTCTGGGACTATCATCCCTACTCCTCTTAACTTTTCATGACAGCTTTGGTTTTGCCAGTGCCAGAAACAGAACACCAAGCTTTCATATGCACACAAGTATAATTATTCTTACTAAATAAAATGCAAACATTGAATTTTATCAACATTTATCAGCTTAAATAAAAGTACTGTCATCTCAGGCCTTGATCAGGCTGCAAAGCCTTGTAGTAACAGCTCTCTAGCAACCCTCGCTTTCAAAGCGGGACAATTCCTCTGTTAAATTACACAAAAACCAACACTGCTGTCAGTATGTACAAATGTGAACTCAAATCCAGTATATCTGACTATTTGCAGAATGAGTAGGATCACATTTCACCATGCTGCCAAACACCTGCCATTATATGATAAACTCCTCTATTTAAGCCAACCTACAACTTTGCCAAACTGCCATTGTTTGGGCTGAAATTTTACAAATTAGTGTCTGCTTCCCTGTTTTGTTTCTTCATTTTTTATTCATTCAAAACAGTGCATCTCAAAAACATAAAGGTTAATAGAAAAAAAAGTTTTGCCTGGGTCAAAAAATTCTGGCACACTTTTCCTACTTCTCCTTTTCCTTTGAACACCTTCCTTTGAGATGGAGACTTGAAATTAGACAGGCATAATGGTGTAGCTGTCGTTCCTGTGAACTCTACCCAAATTCAGCCAGTTTGTTAATTACTCATTCCACAATCCCATTAGTAACTCAGAAATCAATGTTTCGAGTCAGATAATTGAACGCTGTCCTAGAGGAATCAAATTCTACTAGAGATCTCTGTGTCATTTAAACTAAATGCTAGAGAAGGTCATTAATTTTCCCAGTCCTTGGCATGTGTCTACAAGGATTGATTTGCAGAAATACTTAGTGCCTGAAGCTGAAGTGAAAGGCAGTGAAAGCTGCATTCTAAACAGATTATGAAGACAATGGTTTTGAAAAACTCTGCCTAGCAATCTCAGAACAGGTTCTTCCAAAAATACCACAGAAATTCGATTCTTAAAAAAACAACTAACGAAAAAACCCACAAGAGTAATTTGCTTTATTCTCACTCTGCATTTTATCCTGTGCATGCACTGCAGGCTCTCCTCCTTTGGAATCAAGGTGCTTTACAGTATAAGTATCATGACGCAGGTTGGGCAAGAGGTGTCTCTCCATCACAAGAGTCAGAAACAACGTACAAGCAGCTCGGCATTTCCCCAGGGCAGGGACTGTGGCTGTAGGGCACGTTTTCTCAAAGTATCCAGAGCCCAAAGCAAAACATCAAACGTGCTAGAGAGCATACCAGAGCTCTGTATAAATATGTTCCATTGTCAAGATCCATGTATAAGTTTCCAGCCAGAAAACTGGCTTGCAAACTCCCATCTGCAGGATACATACTGCTCTGAGAACTAGCATCCCACTGGGTATTTGCCTTCAATGATCCACGGCCTGAAAAACAGGATTGCATAGGAGTGCCCATGGTGATGACTGAGAGGAACATAATTTGGCTTTGTCAGCCACTGTTGTGCCATGTTGTTAAATTAACTCACAAAATTAAACAGTGTGCACAGATGTAACTGCAAGTACTCTAACTGCTTTTTTCCCTTTCCTTTCCACATGTCTCAGTTCTCCTCTATCAAGTAACACTGTTAGCTTGTCAGGCAAAGGACAGATGCCTGCTGTGTTTTCCTTTTCAACCTCTAGTACACTGAATCCTAAAAATGGATGGTTTTTTTTTTTTAAGACATTAACAAAGCAACACAACTCCTAAAGCCTCCTTTAGTTCTATTTATTCTTCTCTGGTCATCGGTGCTTGGAAACAAACATTCTTCCTGTCCACTGCTCTCCTGTGAAAGACCACAGTATCTATAGTTACTGGAGAAGCGTGTTTCAGTTATCTAGGCTCCAAACCTTCCCATGCTTTACTTTTCAGCTTTCCCCAGAGGGCTTACTCTCTCCAACGACACCAGAACCAAGACTTCTCTCTTTCCAAAGGTAGCTACTGAAATTCTCTCTCCTCACTGGGAAGCTCGTCAACTCTTAAGAGAATCAAATACCACGACCACATCTGAAACTGAAGAGCTGAAGAGTCACTTCTGATCAACTTACAGCTTCCAGACAACTTGCCAGGCCCCCCCTGGTACAAGGAAAGACGTGAGACTGCAACTCTAGCCCTAAGAAATGCTGTCAGAGAGCACAGGTTGAGCGCTTTTTTTAAAAAAAAAAAAGAGCTACCAACTTCCCCAAAATCATTTTTTCTTCTTATTTGTAGGCCTTCCTGCCAAAGAAAAGCATACTGGGCAGGTGGCACACACCACCACAAGTTGACACTGCAAAATTCTCACCGGAAGGATACAAATAGCATCAGAAACAGCATCTCAACTTCCTTCAAAATATCCATGATTTTCTAACAGCCCTAAGAAGCAAACATCAGGATAATTCCTGATCCTAAGAATGGAATGGCATGAGAGAGCAGGGAGAGGAGGACTATATAAAGAAAGAATCTTTCCTATTACCTTCTTAAAGCATGACTTCTTACAAGAGGCAATCTCACACAAATACAAGATATTTTTGTCTGATCTTGCTCAGCTGTTTCTCCTTGGACATTTGAATACCAAATTTATTAAAAATAATACTGTATTTTTGGTTAGAGGTAGATTAGTAATTTTCCTCCTTAGAATCCATGAGAAGATACTTCCCTCTTTAGTTCAGCGGAGCAGCACAAACTCGTGGCTAAGAAATTTTGGGTGTAATTCTGAAAGGTACAAACAAACAAGCCCAAGTTCATGCAAAAATCCTCTCAGGGCAGCTGTTTATTTTATATAATTATTCCAGCTGTGCAAAGGTGCTCTAAAAAAACAAAGCATACTGCAGAAGAAAGGATAACAGCTCAACAAAACCTGCGGAATGGCAGAGTTCTTCCCTGGGGAGGGGCGGAGGGGAGGCAGGAAGTCCAAGCCTGAGAAGCTGCTGTGGCACACAACACAGGGCAGCAAGACCGAGGACCTGAAACGCTGCTGGCAGATGGATAATTCAGATGGTTCATCTCAAGGAATGTGTTAAGAACAGCACGCAAGAATCCACTGAAGCATTCAAGTAGTCAGAGGATTGACATACTTTGCAGGTATGAATATCCTTCGTCACAATCTGCTAGTGCTTTATCTATAAACTACTTGTCAATACACAAACATTCCTGCTTCCTAGTGATCCTATGTCACAGACCACCATCAGACTAAGCAGTGCAGAAACGTTTTTCTTTTGCAACTGATGAGTAATTTGGGAGTGAAAAATGAAAGCAAAATAGAAATCTGGTACAGAAAAATGGTAAGTTAAAAAAAGTAGTAGGGAAACATTCAGAAAGAATCAATCAAAACAAAACCCAAACTGAACTTTTCCTATAAATCAAAGATTTCAAAATACTAAACAATAAGAGACTTGATTATGAAGAAATCGAAATGTGCAAAAATAAAAAGGTCAGATGAAGATGTCTGGAAGTATTATTAAAATGGTCCATCTGCAGAAGGTAGTTTTCAGATGCACTGACTACTCTGGACAATCTTATTTTATGCTCTCTCCATCTTTTCTTAGAGATATAAGTGAAAACCATTGTTGAGGAAAGCTGCAGAAACTTGGAATAAACAGGAAAGAGTTAACAAGATGAGAAACAACTCATTGCTAGACAGAAGAACAGAGAAAGCAGAAATCCGGGAAACCTGAAGCAAAATAACAAACAAACAGTTTAACCTTGTTGAGGACACGGGGACGCAGTGATGATAACTAGGAACACACATTCTTCTGGTCCTCTTTTACTGTAAGGAATTTATCATGGGCTCAACTTCTCATCTGTCTTGGCTTTTTAAATATAAAAGCTCCTCTTTGGTAAATACATTCTCGTCTTTAAAACATAATTATGGTCTGAAAGTTGACACTAAAAATAGCACTAAGGAGCTTCATATTCACATCTTCTTGATTTCTGTATCAATTTACTCGATTGCAACAGTCAAGTGTATGTCCTTTGATCCTAAAGACTCAAAGGAGTTCTCCCGAGGGTTAATCCTGAAGAGAAGTTTGACAGGGTGACAGTTATCAGTTTAAATCCATAAATTATAGTTGAAATCCAATGTGTAGCTGTAAACACATTATGTGTAAAGAACGAAGCATTCACAAATGTTTAGCAACTCCCTTAAGAAAAGCAAGTATCTGAGCAAAAAAACCCCAAAATTAGATTAAGGAAACAGAAAAAATAAAAAGAATACATATTCCACTAATACACACTGGCATGCCAGGAAAACTTAAAGACAATTTGGAACAAACTTCACAAATTCTTACAATTAGGAAATACATGAGGAATAACATCATGAATAAGTCTTCAAATTAGCAAGTGACCAAGAAGTACACACTTTGCCAATTTCGGTTCAAATCAAAATACTTCATGATACAAGCATATTTTTAGTACTTTTACAAATAAATCAGTTCTTTGGAATAAGATTCCTCACTCAGTAACATTCTCATTTTTTTTCCTTGCAGTGTCAGAAACAGCCATTTCAAGATGACTTTTCCAAATCTCTAAATTGAAAGGGACACTTTACATGTAATCTCATATAAAGCTAGAGTCTGAAAAAAGGACAAACATCTTTTAAATGTGAATCTTGGAAAAGTTGTATTTGGGGTTTTTTTTCCTTCACTTTAACGACTGTCTGAAATAACTACTGCACTAACCTGATGACACACTTAGTTATTATATTTTCTTATGCCTGTTATTCACTTTCTGGCAGTAATACAACTTCATTTAGCAATAGCTTGGACCCCTCAGTAAGGGAATGTGTACATAGTAGCTCTCTAATCTTGCTGCCCAGCTGCTAAGACAGTCACATGAGTCACTTGCTGCCTTTAGAGCAACACACACCACTTGCTGAATTTAGAGACATTCTCTGTTTCTGCACTGGCCATACATGTAAATTGAGTAATACCCTATCCTAACTACATACGAAACTCTCTAGGTGTTTGTTTTTAGGTTTTTTATATTTAAATCGGTGACTCAAAGAATATATTTTTTACTAATGCAGTTAACAACCCAGCTCCACAAAGTGATTAATGTACCAGTTTTCAGTGTTTCACTCTCACACCAGTTGGGCTAACTTCAAATGTAGGTAACTTCATCTAATTGTTCAGTGAAAATTCAGCCCTGGAAGAATGAAGAACTCTGTCTGCCAGGACAGTTCAGTATACAGCTTCGGAACAAAACACTTTACAACAATTCCTTCCTTATCAGGATTTTAAACTGTGACTGGAACACCACCTTATTCAACAGTCTATTTAAAAACAATTTACATAAAGACTGTGTTGCTTCAACACGGTCTTCGGTCTACTAATACATGTAACTCCTTGTGGAAAATATTTTATTTACTAACATAATCTATAGGTGTTATGTAGAAAGTACTATCTCATACTGTTTGGTGCCATGCCTTACAGGAAAGCACAGCGAGGAGTCAGTTCTTTGGACAATTGCTGCATCGTCAGTGTAGGCCCGATGATGTTTCATTTTACTCTGTATCACACAATACCTTCTTTCCCATATTCTCCCTGTGTCTCATTATGGCACTGCTCTTTGCAGATGGCTATACAGGGACGTGATCAAAGCCACAATGTATTGTGCTCTGGCCATATGTGTTTACTGACTACCAGAGTAACAAAAACCCCACAGAGTCACTTCAAGGTACAGGCTAACACCACCAAACCTGGGGAGTCTTGTAGAAGTCAAACACACTTCTACAATTTACAGTCATTCTGCACACATTGCACACTCTACAGTCCAAAAATACATTGGCACAAATTCCAAAAGATGTTCCAGTGGGCCTAAAGAAGAAAGCAGAGTATCAAGCCTTAGCTAACTCTGTTACAGTTTCAAGTATAGCCACACTTGCCTTAAAACAGACTTCCTGCCAGTAAGAAATCAGAGTAGGCAATGTCCCAACTTGCCAGTCAAGCAGTAGCACATTTTCAAGTTAAATATTCTAATCTGTCAGATAACATTAAATAGAAGTCCGTAACTAGCCAGAATAGGGTATCACATAGTAACAACTAACTAAACTTTTCACTCATGTTGTGCCATTCTGAATTCACATTTAAAAAATAAATGGAAGTGGTTAGTTCTATGCTGTTTCAGCAAACTTTGCACTGTAATTCAACTAAACACAAACAAATTCCTTGTGTTGGTACTTATTACGTAATAAATTCTAGTCATTGAAGTACACAGAGCCAGTCAACCTATAGTTAAATTTCGGATTATCACACACATATCTACTGTTCTTAGAGGCAACATCTAAGATTTCTGAAATCAAAATATAAGACAGAACTTTTTCTGTTGCATTTTTTGCACTTTACAGAGTTTTCTGCCAAGTCAGTACTGCTGTTTCCCACGTCCGTGTGACTCTTTACTCAGCAACAGTATACAATTACAAACATTGAAAAGACAACTTCAGAAAACAAAGTGTCAGAAGAACATGGGGCAAGATAAGCAATTGAAATAACTAACCCAGATGAATCTCAGCATCTCCAATCCAGCTGGCATAAATTCTCATACTCCTTTACCATTTCCCCAATCAGTACAGTATTCTATTCAGGTATTTGGTTATCATAACATAATATTCTCTATCAAAATTAAGAATTACTACCCTCCCACTGTGAAAAAATCTTTGCATACGCCAGTTTTAATCATCAATTTGTTCCCAATAGCTAAAATGCCTTAGAACAGGCCAAGACATGCTGACATATAAAACAATTATTGGAAAAAAAGTCTGCAATTTGATAATGAAGGTATTATGCATTCTATTGAGGAAGTTTCACTCCTTAAGAATTCAACTTCATGGGTATATTTCTGTGCTATCCTGAAACGTCTCAGATGGGCTCTTGTGAGGTAGCTGCTTGGAATAAAATCATTCCCTACAGAGTGATGTATGATGGCTTAGTGTTAGCCATGTTAAAACATCAGCACGTTAAAAACAATCTCTTTTGACACAGCTATTTTTAAGTGTTCGTAAAAAAAATTATAAAATGTTAATTCTGTTTTCTAGTAAACATAACTTTTGATCTGCTGAGTCAGACATGTTATGCATAATAATCACAGCAGGAATACAATACCATTTGTATTTTTTTGGAGGAAAAAGCATGAGCACAATGCTGTGCAAATAAGAAAAAAAATCACAGAGCAGAATTCAATTAAAGGCAAATACACCAGAGCAAAACTGTAGTTCTAAGAAAACAAAACACTTGTTTTCCTAGGTAATTTCCCTATTTCTAGAAACTCCAGAGCTATGTAACACTCACATACAGGTTTTAGAAGATGTACTTTCAACACTGGACTAAAATACTTTGTCCTACTAAGGCAGCACAGTATCACTTTTCTATGTATCACTTTTAATTTTGAATTCAAACCCACAAAACCAACACTCACTAACCTTAGACAGCACTTTATCATGCACTACCTGAATGTAGCAGAAGAGCTTTGTGTTTGTACAGCTCCCAGAAATCATCATGGAAGGTTCTGAATACCTATGCATATCTAGGTTATGGATGTATATTGACACAATGTATTCTTTTTTCTTTGATCAAGTTATGATGGTTTTGTTATCAATAACTACATTCTTCTAAATCTTGTACATTATGTATTATAAGTATATTAATATACCAACATTCTCTTATTGAAGGATCCAAGCTATTGGTAAATGAATCTCTCATGACACCTAAGTATTAATTACTTCACTGAAAAAAATCACCAGATTAGTACAGTAGTTATTTTTCTTTGCTTTCAAGACAGTTTAATATTTTTCAAACACTTTAACTTCATATGTGGTTACATTAAATGCCCTTTCAAGCAAATCATCCTGAAGCATCCATTTCTGATACTGCAGGAAAAAATAAAAATGCCAGTAAGTAAAGGAAGCATCTTATTCCAAAGAATTAATTTATTTGTAAAAGCCAGAGTAAAGCTGCTCCCTGTTGACACTTTAGAAAGCAACCAATCTTTCACTGCTGGTCTGCTCCTTCCACATTCAGGACACTGTAGTTCCATCATTAAGCAGCATCCCCTGCCGAGAAGCACATGACTCTACTGTTCCATGATGTACCCTCAATGACCACCAGCTTCTGAATGAAGCTACAAAAATACTGGTTTTAACTTACTAGAAAAAACCCTGAGCAGCTTGCTTCTTGCCAACCTGAAAGACCATCCCTTTCAATGAGTGCCACCTGAGACAATCTCAAATGCACGTTACAATATTAAAAAAAAGGTCATGGGGAAACTCTGAGATGGGTTTATTATGCTGGCATTACAGACCATACAGTTACTACTACACATTTACTAATGACCTACATAGAATTTGATATATGGAAATGGTGATATTTGGAAATGTCATGAAATAGAGGTTTTGTATCTCAAAAGGTCCACAGTGAAAAGAATTGTTAGCATCCAACTAGATTTTAAGAAGCTTTGCAAGAGGAACCTAGGCCATGCGTTTTTACTGACTGTTTGGTCAATTTTATTTGTTTTCATTTATAGCAAAGCACTGTTGAAAAGAAAAGGAAACTTTCAAATAATCTGGTCAAGATCAGACGGGAAAAATATGTCCCTCTTCCACCTACAAATTCTATAGTTCAGATCATTCAGTAACTTTGCCAGCCACTGCAACATACAAAAAAAAAAAAAATCAAGAAGCAAACTTCCTAACAACAGACAAATGCAAAAAGTAGAGGTTAAAAAAAGGATTAAATTTTTTACTTCCATATAACCAGTCTGAAAATACTCAAAGCAAGAAGACAGAACACGTGCTCTTCAGGCCAGAACTCTGCCATGGACAGGGGGTGAAGTTTAAGTAATTTTGCCTACATCCTCTCCCAGATGTACTCCCAAACACAAAATCCCATCACAAAATTACAAAGTTGCTAAATAATAGTTAATTCATAAGTTAATTCACAAAGGCAATACTATCTTTGTCCAGGAGACCTCATAACCTTCCTACAAAGGCCTAAGTTACAACAAGTTTGGATACGTTATAGAATTGTAGAATGGTTTGGGGTGGAAGAGACCTTAAGGATCACGCAGTTCCAACCCCTGGTCATGGACAGGGACACCTTCCACTAGACCAGGTTGCTCAAAGCCCCACCCAACGTGGCCTGGAACACTTCCAGGGATGGGGCATCCACAGCTTCTCTGGGCAACCTCTTCTGGTTCCTCACCACACTCACAGTAAAGAATTTCTTCCTAATGTCAAATCCAAACCTACCTTTGGTCAGTTTTACTCCTTGTCTTATCACTACACACCCTTAAAAAGTCCCTCTCCAGAGGGTTAGCCAAAGTGGTGGCAAATTTTATATATATTTGGGAAGGAAGAATTAACAAATAAGTTAAGTTCTCTCTTCTTCAAACTATGAGTCTTACCATCCCAGAGTAAGAAATGGGATTTAAGTAGAACTTCACGGAACAGTTACAGTTACACTTGCAACCTGACAGCTAATTTCTGCCTGTCATTTAGCTTTTTTTGTTAAGCTACCTACATGAAACTTTCACACTAAAACTACCTCCAAATACCAAACTACCTCCTTTATGATGAAATTCAGATGCTTAGCAGAAGGGATTATTTGACCTTCAACCACAGTTCAACACCTAAAACTATGACAAGAATAGGGGACATTTAGAGCATCTATTAAATCTTTGAGGCTTTGCTCAGAGTTGAGAGACTTTCTATTGCTTTCCTGATCAAAAATGGAACAAGCAGCACAATACTCAAGTACTTATTGAGACAAAACCTTTAGGAAACTAAATCCACTAATGAAGAATTATGGAGTTCATCTCAAGATAACTGAATATATTATCAGTTTCAAGGTTGAAACATTACTAGGTGACTGATACCACAAATTCATATGATTTAAATATTTTGAGAGGATTGAGGGGCAGTGATTTAAGTCACCAGAGCATTTTTGACCACATCTGTCTCCTTTCTTGAGGACTGAAGCAAGATCCAGTCTCTTTTTATGTTCAGTTGTTTTATTAGTCAAACTACAGGAAAACTGAAAATAATAACACATATTCAACCTCCCCAAACCAAAGTATCTTGCTACTCCAATCAAATGGATGTGCAATAAATGCAGTTAAAAACTGCTTAAATGTACTTTCCTTTCAGTACAAATATTTAAGTACAATGAAGAGAAGAAGTTAGTTTTACGTGATGCATAGATAAAAACTGTACTAGAAACTGAAATGCATTTCTCAAGATGGACTTAACTTACTTGTTCTCAAATATTCTGAAGTGGTCAAATTTTCAAAGGTAAAATAACATACTACAGGGGAGACCTCTAAAACCACTTTTTTCCCAAGAAAACTTATTTCACAGTTTAATATTTCTGAAAGTATAACCTAGATTTCTCTTTGCCTTCTACAGCAATTGATATGAAGAGTGTGTTTGAGTATTTCTTATGAGAAACACTGCTAGTACGTCTTTGACTAATGCTACAAGACCTGACACCTTTTCCTCACAGATTAGTTTAACATTCATCCAGTTAGGGACTATTCCAATCACCAAACAACATTATGGTTAAGTTTCCTGTGTTACTCTGCACTCAATTTTTCTACTTGTAGCATCACCAGCTCAAGTTAATTTCACAGTGTTCCTCAGCACAATTTTTGTAGTACAAAAATTATCAATAGCTAAACTTCAAGGGACACAAATTGATTCTGAGAGAACAAAAGAGTTTTAAATAAGTAAAGAAGTGCTGGGCTCAGAAAAGAGTGTATCCAAAAGAAAAGGATACACTCAGGCAGCTAAGACAAAAAACCCTTTAAAATTATAACTGGGAAAACATTACATTTTACAAGTAATGAGAAATTAAACAAGTTTGATATAAATATTTCACATACACTTTTTAAAGCAATTTCAACACATACTAAAACCAGCCTGAATAATTAGGATAATTAACATATTAGGATTCTTGGTTAACTTTTCAAGTAACAAATAATGTAACTTTGTTGTTTAGGGAGAGAGCTGATTTCATTGTACTGGTATGCTTATAACTGTACTTAAACACCATTTAAAATAGCATGTAGCAACACCATCCTTTGACAGATGCAATAATATTTTTATTACTTTTTCTGAAACTGATTAAAATATAGCCATAAGCGATATGTTTGTGCTCAGGCATAATTAGGAGTGGTTTAGTCTAAGCACAATCCTAGTATTCAAAAGAATAAAAGAAAACTTCAAATCACAGATGAAAAAAACCCTAAAGATTTAAATAACTGGCATTTATGTCTAAGCTCTTCTCTAAGCTAGGTGGTTCAATGTTTCCTAGTGTCCTAGATGAAACAAATTATCCAAGTATTGACCACAATAACTTCCAGCGAACAAAACAAGTCTGAACAATATTGTGTTTAACTTTTAAACAGAACACAAAAGTCTGACACTATTTTATGTTTGTTTTATTTTCGTTTAACTCTCTTCTTAAAGTACTTGTGAGGAGAAGAGCACCAGTAAGTGATAGCAGGTAGCTAATACCATAAATTGACACCTTTGTAGTGTATCGTCTTAGGAAAACATAAGAACAGCTGCAGGCAATTTCTACTTTTATATATTTATATGGTTTCTATACTTGCATGTGATAAATGCAGTATTACTAAGACTTGCATGTAGGCAGCTGCAGTAAATGCAAAATAGTATAAATGAAAATTCCACACGTGACAGTAAGAGTTTGAAGAAACTTAACATTTACAAACTTGTAAATGTTTTATTACTAACTATACTGGCTTGATTGAAATTTAATAGCAAGCTGCCAGAATCTCTTTTTGCCTTTCCTCCAAAAAGATCTCTTTAAAAAAAATATTCCTATACCACAACTGATTCAAAAGACATTATGTTGCCCCTGAACAGCCAGATGTCTTCTTAAAATGCGTGCATGTCTGCATCTATCCTACATATAAATATAACATTCATGATAAATACATACACCACACAGTAGACAGTTTTATTCCAAGTGACAATCACTTGAGAGAGTAAAATCTGATTTGCATACACAAGGTCTTTCTGCTGTTCAAACACGTAGTATAGTGAGATCTCATTAATTCAGAATCAGATGATTTGCAGGGTTTTTTAGAAAACTCATGCACTAGCAAATCTGATACCCCATAGGACACAAATGCATACTCAATATATGAAGAGGGAAGGTAAGGTTTTCTGACATCCTCCTTCCTTTTTGATTATTTGGCCATTCACAGTAAATGTGCATAAGGCAAAATCAGACATCTACATCTTATTTCATAAGAAATACTTTACACTTTGCAGACTGCCAAATCTGATGTGACTCACAACCATAAAGAAAAGCTTTTAAGGTTAGAGACACACAGTGTCAGGCTACTGGTAAATTACCTGCACAATACAAAAGTAAATCTACATCCAATCTGTATGGCCAAATTGTATCAAATAAAGTATTATTACAGCAATATGGAAGAGATTATTATTAGTTATCCTAACTTTAGTGAAAAAACAACTTTGACAAATAAGTCCCTTTAAACACTTTCTAATCTGATTTCTAGGGATATTCTCCTTGCGAGAGGAATTTAGCACATTAAGTGCAAAAGAAGATTATAGCAATTCAGTTTACTGTAACAGACACTTTTTGCATTTTTCCAAGTTTCTTTACATAGTTATTTCTTAATTGCATCTGATGGCAATTCTTAAGTTTTACTTTCCTGATTCCCACTTGACTTTCTCAAATCTGATTTGAGCTATTTTACTTCAGAGTTTTGAGTTACTGTTGTATGCATTATAGCCACACTTGTCTACATTCGTTTTTTCTATCTCACTTTTTGGTTTTAAACTAGTTCAGACCTGTAGGGTTTTTTTCTCTCTCTTTCCTTTCCTCTAAACAAATACACATTGGGCCACATGTTATTTTCTTTGTGCCCCCCTCTAAGTCTATAAAAACCACTAGGATTGGTCATGAATAAAATAGCCCACCACTCTGGCCATGCATTTTAATGTATTTGACAAGGTATCTTGATACTCTGGACAGACAGTGAACCAGGAAGGGGACAGAAGAAGGCTACAGAGAAGGCTATAATAGAAACTGATTTATTCCTTCAACAGGAGAATAACTATATATCCTTTCCCACTATTCACTGTCAAGTATGTACTTACACAGTTATCTCAAACCCCTGACATATATGGTGGTTAATTTTAACACCATGCTCCTACAGTAACCGTTTACTAGACATGAAGGATCCATTTAAATATTAAAAATTTTAATACATCCTATGAGAAGGCCCCATCCTTTAAAACTGTTAGCACACAGCTACTCTTAAAAGCATGCTACATCTTTTCACAAAACTCTCTCTAGTTCTACTAATTTTTGTGATTATTGTCCTAAGATGAGGCAATAAAACATGAACACTGATACAGTTATAGACAGAAAACACTTTAACAAGACAATCTAAATAAAAGTAAAACTAAACCTGCAGTAATGGTGATCAGTTCTGCTTAATATTAGGTTTTCTGAACTTGCATACAGTTAGGATCTTTTGCATTTGATATTTGGTGGACAACTCTTCATTTAAAATGCATTAGTAACTGCAATCTATGCAATTTCAGATAAATGGGCACTATAGTCCTTGAAAATAAATTTTTTTAAAAAAGCATCTGTGTAACTGATTATATTGAGAGTTAATCAATGTTTTACATTCAAGTTATGAGATCACACAATTTAAAAATCAATATAAATTGAATTAAATTCTGGATGTGTTTTTTTTTGATTAGAGGAAAAATACACAATTGTCTATTATCAAAATGCTCAGATAAATGCAAAAAAAATCCCCCATGCTTTAGAAATTTAAACATTTTATATTTGATCAATACAAATGCTACTTTGTTCTAATATTTGAATTATTTTTAAATAGTTTTTTAAGGCTACCTAAACATTTGGTAATTGGTTAAAGATGCTTAGCAGTTCAGTGGATAAATACTGCACATTTCTTTCAAAAGCTCTGCAAGCTAAATCCTTACTAGTAGCAGATATTTGGAGAATAACTCCTTGAAAGCAAGTTCTCTATCACTTCAGTGGTGGTCACTGCTAGCTCCTTTTAACTCCATGCTGATTTGAGAATGGTCTAAGTACTTGAACAGATTTCATGTTTTCCAGAACACTTCTCCTTGGTAAATATATACGTTTGTTCAAGAACCCTACCAAAAAGTATTTGTTCACAAAATCTGGTTTTAACAACATAAAAGCTTATAGATAGAAATTTTAAAAAACTTATGGTTTACATTCTGAAGTAAAACCAGCTATTTTAACAAAACAACCTTGAACAGTTACAAACAGTGGTTTATTCAGAACATAAGCAGTGCCCTCTTTAACCCATTATTTTAAAAACATATGCAATACCCTGAAAGGAGGAAACTTTAGGGCACCATTTTGACTAACCAGCTGCAGAGATGGACAACCATTAGAAGTGGCTGCACTTTGTATGCAGTGTCTTTTGGAATTACACAAACTTTTAATAGGTTTCTTAATTTAAATCTCCAAAGTCCTACATTGAAAACTTATTTTTCAGAATAATTCCTAAATTAAAAGTACACACCAAGAGACACATTTGAGCTAAGCATTCAAGGAAAACTGAATGCATGTCACTTTAGATTCCTGTATTTGCTTGCACTGTTGTAGAATACTGTAGTTATTAATTTTTAAACATTATTGAATAGGATTGATAAGTCTCTAAGAAGGATTTTAATACCTTTACACCTCTTCAGTTTACCTAGAAAAAGTAGGATAACTTTACCAACACCAGCCTACAGTATTTGTTTCCTCAGGTGTTTTAATTTTAGAAAGTCTTGAAAATAATCAAACTGTATCGTGTATAGAATCAGACCAAAACACAATACAGAAGATTATCTTAACTCTTAGAACTAAGAAATCTTTGAAAGTTACTTATATTTTTATTTAAAAACCACTTCACCACTATAAGAAGAATTCTTTTTTCTACAAAAGAATAAGTTTGCAAAAAAATAATCCTGAACAACATTTTTTTACTATTATTATCACCATCTGGATTATACCTTAAAATTAAATCCAGTTTAGAAAAGTATCAAATTCTGAGAGAACACCCTTTCCTCCTTCTCCACCCTAAATCCTGAATTTTGTACTATGGTTGGATACACCAAATTTACTTTGTAATACACAGCTGTAAATCAAGAAAGATACTCCACAACACTGCTTCTTTCACATTGTTCTTACCAGTCCCTATACCTATTTTCAGCATTAAAATATTAATGATTAAAAAGCTCTTAATTAGGTAGAAATGTAGTAACATGTTAAGCACTTCATACTGACGGTCACAGACACAGCATTTGAAGAGTTCTCAATACCATTAACTAGTTTATTTAAGTTAGTTTCTGCACATCTACTACTATCTGTCTATCTACCCTGGTACATTAAAACTAGCAACATATGGTGAACTGCTATTAATTTGCCAAATTTCTATGCATTCCAGGGTAACGTTACTTCAGTCAATAAAAATAATAGATCAGTTTAAGAAATATTCAGAAAGGAACTTTTTAAGTCTGATTCTTACTAACGATAAAAGATCTCTAAACCATAAAAGGCAATTTTGGAAAAATGTTCAATATCATTCCTTTATACAAAGGGATTCTCTTCCTTCCTTAATGACCCTTTTTTTCTAGCCTAAGAGGAGTTAATGTGATTTGATTTTCACAATTGTGAGTCACTGGAAAACTTTGAGATTTCTTCCCAAATCTTTAACCACAAGGCTATCCTAGGCAACAAGTTTCTTTGGTCACACTTGCAGAAAGGGTACAGATCATTTGCAAGCACATGCTATTCAACACAGAGGTCTATCAAAACTCGTACTCAACTTCCACAAATTCACAGAAAACACATGCTGAAACAGTCTCCCTCCAAGTTCAGTACCCCATCTTCCCTCTCAAGAACCACATACCTGTATTCAGTTTTCAATCTAGAACTGAATACAAAGACTACAAAACCAAAGCAAGTGTAAAGGAAACATCGCAACTCCTCATAAAGATATCAAATTGCCATGTTAAGAGACAATGCTAATTTTTAAAAATAGGATATTCAAAAATAAAATTAAAATACATAGGAGACAATAGGGACAAGCAGAGCATTTTGCATCATTACAGTTAAACATTTATAAGTTAAAAATTAGGAAAAAAAACAGTATCAGCCAGAACCCATGCTAAAAGCATGCATGAATACACGCATGCACACATATACATGAAACTAGACCGAAGTCAGGATGACTTTTCTTTCTCTAAACAAAGCCAGAGGCAATTCTTCCAAGTGATGTTATAACTACACAGCTAAGGTGTACTTGTAAAGAGTCCCTACTCTGGCCAATTAAAACCTACAGTTATTTTTCACTATTTTCAAAACCTTTGGGGATGACTTCGGAGATTTAGGTATAGAACAAACTTTTGAACAAACTCAGGTGTTCCCAACAAAACTGAATGTATTCAAAGTCAAAATAACACACTTCAAAACTTTTACAAAATGTCTGTGAAATTGCCCTACACACAGGGAATTCATCTCCTTCCAGAGAATTCACAGATAGCAAAACAACACTAGATCTCAATAGTAAACAACCTGCGACTATTTCATTTCTGCAACATACATTCCAAAAAACACTCTCCAAAACACAGCATTTTAATTAACATACCAAGAAAACTCCCCTGAAGACCTGCTACACAAAAAAGAATTGCTTTGATCCCAACGATTCTGCACGTTTCCCCCTGTTACCCTTCCTTAATTTATCAGACTAGGGCTGATTTGATACCTTTCCACTAAAAAAAAAAACAACGAACCACCCCTCTGCTAGAGGCAGAGGTGCTGCAGAGGTGATGATAACCCTAGGAAAAGAGAAGCTGTCTCTTTAAAATGCCCTGCTATGTCCCTGATCCCACGTGGAACCAACATCAGCAGCACTTTCGCATTAACTTCAATGTGAGGCGAGATGAGGCATCATTATTTTGTATAAATAAAACGAGGAGACTGCAGAATACATTCTTTGTAGGAGACAAACAGGTGAACTGAACGTGCCAGGGAAATCAGCAACCACCCGCAGAAGAGGTGCCCTGCCCCTGAGCCCTCTCTGCTCTCCCTATGGAGCATTAGCTCAACCCCACACCACTCTGAAGAATCCAGTTTAAATAGAGGAGTGAGCCACCAAGAAACCTTGAAATTCAAAAGCAACGAAAATGCACTTTATAAACCGGAAAGGTTTACTCTTTGCCTCACACATCCTAATTAGATCAGGAAAGTGACACTACAAAGGCACTACATTCCCGTCCGAAAAAAAAAAAAAAAAGGAAATAAAAAGACAGAGGAAAAGAAAGGAGCCCCCATCTCCCCAAATCCCCCAAACACACCAAAGAAAAAAAGAGCATTAAAAAAGGAAGTTATGAAGCACCACATACAGCATTTATCTTATCTAGGATCACTCCGCATTACCCCCAAGTTATACACTTTCTGCACCATCATCTCCCCCTACCTCTCTGTCCTGAAAGGGATTTTCACGTTTTCTCATTGTCGGTGGCGAGTTATAAGAGGCTTTTGCCTTTCCAAAGAATTCATCAACAAAAAAAAAATAATAAATATTAACTCCTTGCTCCCTGAAACCTTAAAACGGTCTCGGGAAGACACGGGTTTTATTCTGTTACCTTGAGGAAGAAAAGGGGGAGCAGCCCCGATTTTTAGGTATTTTTTGGCATTTTTTTCTGATTTTTATTTTGTTATATGCCTCAGTTCTCCCTCCATTTTGGTTGTTTATGATACTGACAACAAGCTGTCCCTGCTCTCTCTCTCTCTCTCTCTCCGGATCTCTCCTGCTTTCAGTTAGCAAACCCCCCTCCCCAATGCAACACGACTCAGCACTTACTTGGGTTCACACTTTTCTCTAAACACACACCGATGGGGAAGGGAAAAGCTCCTGGGCTACTCGGAGGGGGAGAGCAGGCAAATTCGTTTCTTTATTACGAAAAAAAAAACTTTTGTCCAAAAAACGACGGGAAAGGGGGGTCGAGTGCCCCAAAGTCACTCCGGATCCCCTCAAAGACGCAGCCGCCAGGTCCGGGGGACACCCCACGGGTAGCCGGGTCCACGGGGGAAATTTCTGTGCGAAATTTGTCCGGTTTGAGGCGGTGGGTGAATTTTTATTAATTTTTTCCCTCATTTTTCGGCACCGCGGTCTCTAATGTCTTCCGCTCCCTCTCTCGCCGCTCTCGCCGCTGTCACTGCATTCACAGCACAGGCTCCGGAGAGGCGAGGAGGGGAGGGGGCGGCCGCGCCG
>VZRQ01002125.1:533817-585852 GCA_013397975.1 Machaerirhynchus nigripectus
CTCCGCACCTGGACGGCCCCCGGCCCTCCCCGGGAAGCTGAGTAGGGCAAGGCGGCAGCTCCGCGGTGCTGAGCGCCCGGGCCCGCCGGCTGCCTCCTCTCGCCTCGCCCGCCGTAACAGCGATAAAAGCCGTAGGATCTTTAGTACGGCTTTGGCTCCAGGGTTCAAAGTTTTAATAAGCTGGTCTGTATTGCAGCATAATTAGCGAATTTGTATCCAAATGTGTGCATTTAAAGCAGACCAAACGCTTTTCAATGGGAGGGAGCCTGTAGAAAAGTGCCCTGATGGTTTATGAACTGAAAAAGCCCTAGGGTTAAAGAGTGCCAGCAACAACCCTGGTTCTCTGTGGTACAGTTTACAACTGTTAATGTGTTAAAGCATAATTAAGAACTGTGGAATAGGCAAGCCTTCGGTTGTGGTTGGGCTCTGACCTGTAGTCTGAAAGCAGGAAGGGAAGCCCGTACATGTGCAAAACCTGGGAGGAGGGGGAAGCTCGCTTCCTGCCCAACTGCTCATTCAGTCACACAGCAGCATTTCGGCGTGACCCGCCTGCCCTTCTAGCTGATAATGTTTCAAATCCTGAAGTACTTCGGAGAGGGGGAGAGAGGACGCAGGAGCTATCAGACTTTTTGGGTAGTACTAAGAATGTTTAAGCCTTTGCCCGCTCTAAGTTACGCGTCTTTATTAGAACCTGAACTGCCTGTTCGTTAAGTAGGTGTTTAAATTGTTCCTTGGACCGGGCACGGTTGCAGGCTCTGGTAGTGAAATCAAACTGAAAGTGTCAAGTGCATTTTGTATAAGAAACACTGATTAGGTGGCACATCCTATGACTTACAGGTATGCTTTCAGAGAGTAAGTCTGAAGTCAGACTAACACTGAACACCTTGAGGCATGTCTGCTTAGGCGGTAATATCAATGAAATGCAGAGTTATAATACAGGCACAAACAAACATCTAAAAATCTTGTATCTGTGTGGTGACTTGAATGAGGCATTGTGGCATGCTGCTTTTGGCTTCCTAGTTTTACCCTCCCTCCTCCTTTCTGAAGTCTGGGATGATGCTCGTATACTTGCTTGTGTTTCCACTTGAGTTGGAAGTGCCTGATCAAAAATGCACTTCCACCCACCAAAATAGAGAACGTTTGCCTAGCTTGTGAAATTAACTTAAGCACTGGATAGTTCTCAAAGGAAAGTGAAAGCATTTCCTGATGCTGTTCATTAAAAGGCCTATTTGCAGAAGATGATCATATGGAAAGCAAAGAGTACTCCAAGCACCAAGAAAGTATACATGCACAGCATGTAAAACCTAAGGTTTGTTTGCTGGGAATAGCTTACTCTTACCCAAGGAAGAAACCCCGTCCAAAACATGGTTTTCTATGAGATACAAAAAGCAGTATTTGGGGTTTTTTTTCAATCTGGTATCAAGCAAAATGGGCTTTTTACTGCAGACTTGCAGTTAGCATTCCCTAACATGAATAGAAACAGGTTTTAGTTAAAAATTAGCATTGATGTTTTTCAGGAAAATAAAAACCGAAAAGATTAAGCTCAGTGTCCTTTGTCAGCAGTACTTTAATCTGTGTCCTCTGTCCTGTGTTTCTGATTGCATTGATTCAAGCAGTCATCTGGTCAACATTAATTTATTTTTGGTTAGATTTAGTATTTGTTTGGAACAAATACCTGCATCACCATATGTGTGCCGGAGGCAATGTATAGGAAGCTATAAAGGGAAAGAGGGTCTGCTGTTCATCTTAATGTCGTCGTCTTGGATCAGTGTACATTCTTGGCACTGAACTCTGTGTCTCTCAAGCGTACAGTTCCTAGAGTCAGTGTCAAACTACTAAATGGTAAAAAATGTGATTCAAGCTGTCATACACAGTGTAAGTTGGTCTGGTCCCACCTTGCGGTGAAACCAGTTCTTTTTCCCTGAAATGTTTGATACAGCAACACAGGAGATAGTTGGGCACTTCTTGTACCTCGGAAAGCTCAGTGAAGATACAGATGTGATCCAGCTAAGGAGCAGGAACAAATCTGGAAAAGTTTACTTGTACATTTCTCCCACACACTATTAATTGAAGTGTCTACAGTGTGTTGGCTGTGAACAGCTTCTATGGAGCTGTTTCTCCTATGGTCACTTCCTCCATGATATGCAGGCCGGTGTGAGAGCTGCTGCAGTGGCTCCACTCTCTGCAGGAATTCATCAGGGAGTAAGCAGTCTTGGTGATGGGCTAAACTTGCCAGTGTTGTCTTGCTGTTACTGCTTTTGAAATAACACTTTGTAAAATAAGTTTGGGATTTGTTTGGTTTTTTTAAAGATAACCAAACTGTGTGTTACTAGAAGGCCTTTATTACATCCTGAAGTTCAGACTTAATCCCAAGTGACTGTTAAAAGTAGATACTTAACCTGTTTATTTTCCCTTTCTAGCCAAGATACGAGTGTCTGTCTAGAATGTCCAGGCATGCAAAAAAGCTTAGAGATCACGATATAAATCCATGTCTAGCGGTAAGATGATCAAATTGATATTTCTGTCTGTACATTTCAGTGCTAAATAATGCACTTTATAGAGGACTGTTTTGTGGATAACACACTTTGCATTATAGCACTTTGCATTAAAAGTTTCTTAAGAATCTGAAGATGAGAAGGGCTGAAAATCATCGATTATAATAAGCATGAAATAACAAGTAATTTCCCATAAATAGAACTAATACAACTGATAGCAATCTCTTAAATTTTCTGTCCCTAAAACCAGAGCCTGAAATCCTGGTTAGACAAGCTTGGTTATTTTTTTAAAAGTCTTTTGTGAGTGATACCAAGCATCATCGTAAACAATTATTCTGTGGACACTATACTTACTGTCTAAAGACAGTAAGTATTCTCTGTTATCTGCAAATGAAATCACTGCTTGGAAGTACTGATTATCCTTTGTAATAGGTGTTCCTTTGCTCTCTTTGATAGTATTCTTTCATCTGAAGAGCTGACTCCTATCTTCATAGATATTCTGGGACTTGTTAAAATATTTAAATACTGAGTACAGTAACTTCCCTCAGCTCTGAAGTGTTATTTTCCCCTGTTAAAGGAAACAGATGCCACTACAAAATGTCTTGATGATAACAACTATGAGAAAGATATGTGTGCTGATTATTTTTTGAAGTACAAAAACTGCAGAAAATTCTGGGTAAGCACAGTAAACTTTCTGAATTCTACTCCCTTCTTTGCTTTATGTACATTACTTCTGACATGCTGCTTTCTGAACCCTTCAAACTCTGCCAATGCCGACTGCTGCTGTTTTTATGGTAACTTACCAGTCTGGGTAGTCTCAGTACCTGTTGCTGGAAGACTTAAGCATGTGCACATCAAAGTACTTCACTTGATTGTTCTGAGTTTACTCTCTTAGACTGTGAGTCAGTGTTCTTGCAGTACCTGATGTTTTCCTCTGATTTTGAGTCACGTATTTCTAGTAATAAGTTCTCTTTTAAACAGATGCAGTGAAAAAGTTCTGAGGCAAGGTAAGGTTATCTGGTTTCCCACTGGCTTGAATCATGTTTACTTTAGCCTAATATAGAGCTTAGGAAGAATTCAGTCTTATTTGGTGGTAGAGAAGTATCATGAGGAACTACGTTTTGTGCTGTTTTCTTTTCTTACACCATCGTAGTAAAGAGGTTTTAGCTTAGCCTTTAAACAGTTATGCAAATTCCAAAAAAAACTATTTACAGGCAATTGTGCACTAGTCTGACACAGTGTAATGGGAATACTGATTGCACTGTATTCTGAAGCAGCAGGGTAAACTATCAGGTATCTTGAACTAAGAAGTAGTATGTTTAGTTATCAGCTAATCAGACTTGGAGTACCTGGGCCTTGATATATCAAGCTTTTTTCTGTTAAGGAGTCTTGTTCATTCAGAGCTCAGGAGCAGAGATTCTGCAAAATCTGTTCTCATGGTCACTTTGTTCTATTTTCAGCATGGAATTATGATGCAAAGGAAGAGAAATGGTGTGAAACCAGAGATGCCCTCAGCAGAAGAAAGAAAGAAAATCTTGGAATCAATGGGGAAGCCCTACTGACTAGAAACCTGAATTGATTGACTGTTTTCACTGTACATATGAAGACTTAACAGCAGCAAGTTACCATTCTATGAACTGGATTTTACAGTTGCCATATCTTGGATTAAAATAAGATCTTAAGTTTTGAAATGTGTGAGCTTTCTAGGATATAACTTCCTGGGTTTATTCATACTTCCTGTCATGGGAACCTGGCCTCTTTATTGGAAGACACGGGTATCAATGCAACTTGTTTAGAAACTTTTGGAAGTAGAAACTACCTTGCTGTGAAATGCTAAATATAAAAATAACGGGACTTGCAGAAAGAGATGGGGTTGGTGAGCATTGCAGTGTAGGTCTAGGACTGGAGCAGGTTGAGAAGCTGGTACATGCAACATGTTTTTTGCACTCAGCTGTTCTGCTCAATAATATGGATTTACCATGTGAGATTTTATTGCTATTTTCACATGTTGTATTCTGCGTCCCCAGTTTAAATAAGACTGTTCGTTAACTAAAATCCTGAATCCAACAAGCTTGTCATTAGGTCTGCCACTGCACTTGTCAGTGACAGCAGAAGCTTGCAGTAAATCAGATGTGCAAGCTTTGCGAGTTAGAAGGTTAGAGAGGCTGGTGAAGATAAAACTGAACTCCTCAGGTCTGAGCTGAATAGTAATTTCTGTGGATAGTAAATAGATACCTCGGTGGCGGGCAGGCGGGGGGGACTTGCAGACATGTAAACAGATCCTCTGAGTGACATGGCAGGTTTAACTATAGTACATCTATCTAAGACTGTGGACAGCTGAAACCCTGGGTTTGGAAATGCTTACTCATACAAGACTACAAAGCTCAGTTTAAACAGGTACTCTAATCTTAAATAAGGTTGATTTCATAGCTAAATTGAACAACTAGTAAGTGTAAAGAGGTTGCTGTCTAGTGGAAACAGGTTTTTTTACCTTTTACCTTATGTTGTCCTGGCTTAAAAGCTTGCATCCTGTGATAAAACAGAAAAACTACTGTCATGAGCTCAGGTTCCATGTGAAATCCTTTAGTACTTACTGGGATCAACTTGGCAGAACTCTGGCTGACCTCATGAAGGATAGTGTAAAAGTGTTGTCTCTCTATTTAGACTGTTTTGGAAAGACTTCACGGCTTTCTGTTTCTCCTGTCTGGCTTGTCTTGTTTCTTTCCACTGTGCGCCTATTTCTATGCTTGCTGTGATTTTTACACTATTTCCACCTGATCTGACTAGTAATTCCACAAAATCTGCTTTTGCTCCTCCTTTCTGTTCTCCATCTACATCTGAGTTTTGAAATGGATTGATCCTACCCTTTCTGTTGGAATGAATGTGTAACTCTATGCCTTTTGAGTATGCAATTCTCCAAGCAAAGCTGTGCAGCCTCCAAGCATGTCACAAGTTCTCTTGTCAGTTCCTGGCAAGGAAACTGTACTTTTCTTCAATCAAGATCATAAGATTCTTTATTTCAAATTACTTTCTCTTCACTTAAAGTGTAAACTTTGACCTTTTCCTCATTTTGTAGTTGGGTTTTTTGGGGTTTTTTTGGTTGTCTTTGGTTGGTTGGCTTTTTGTGGGGTTTGTTGTTGTTGTTGTTTGTTTTTCTTCCTCTGTATTTTCCAGAATACTTCTGGAACTGGAGATACTTTCATTCTAGATTCAAGGGCTTGCTCTTTTCTGCCACCTCCTTGCCACCTTTTAATACCCTCCTACATACCAATCTTTCTTATTTTTTTTTCCCATTTGGCACCAATTCTTCTTCAATGGATTTTAACATTTTGGTCTCTTCTCATTGCAGTTTTTTTCCAGTACTTTTGTTCTGTCTCTGATCTAATGACGTAGTCTTGCAATGACTTTCTAATACAGCTCCTTTTGAAGGTCTTGTGTTCTCTGTTCCCTCTATCATAGTGAGAGAACTTCTTGCTTTCATTAGTTAAACTTAGCCATAATACTTCCTCATCAGCCACACCTCTCTTTGATCTTCTTGTTCATCTGCAGATTTTGGGGAGCTATTGTCCTCTTCCTTAGGGCTGTGTCTCTTCAGACTCTTCCAGCTTTGCTGCCTTGCTTGTCTAAGGGCACCTTCTCTCCTACTTGGCACAGGTTTGTCATTTGCCACCTCTGTTGTATCTTTGGACATGTTCTTTGCTCCTGTGGCTTTAGCTACTATTCTAGTGCTTGCTGTTTTTCTGTTGCTGTGCTCTTAAATTCTGGGCTTGTGTTGATGTCTACAGTGTATTTTAAATATATGCAAAAAAAATTTTTTTTGATGTGGTTATGCCAGTTCTTCTTTGCATAAGCTCAAGTTCCTTAAAGTCATCTCACTTATCCTAGGATTTCCTTTCAGGTTTTCTTTGCATGTAGAAATGCTCTTTCTCCTAGGTTAACTGTTACACTTACAGTTTTGGTTTTTTTTTTTTTTCCTGACAGTAGTTACTTGGGAAGCTTCATCTAGTGTTTTCTTTTAAAGGATGACTGGCCTGTCTTTAGGTGCTGATAGGTACCCTGTGCTGCTTTGTAAAGTGTTTGTAAAGAACTAGTACTGGTCTTCAGAAAGTCAGAAAAGGAGATGCATTACTGCTTTCAGGTATCGATCTGAAAGGGATGTGGGATCACAGGATGGGCTAAAGCACATAAAATGCAAGAACAGTACTCTTAACATTAGACTTCCTGGTTATCAGTGGACACACACGGTAAGCTGCCTGTGGATGTTATGACACAAATGAGTTTAGTGTAGAACTGAGGGCAGTTTAAGCAGTGACCTTGTAGATTTAATTCAGGTAATCAGTCATCTGTTGTAGGGAATGCCATTTATTTGCGTTGCGTATTTCTTATTGTTAAGTAACACAAGTTTGTGAAAAATCTTGGGAGAGCAAGGAGGTTTTTTTTCCTCATGTCATAATGTCTCTCAAGGGTGATCTGTTAGAGTATGAGTTTTTAATGTTTTTATCCCTCACTGGAGGTTACTGTTCTTGCTTTCACTACTCAAGAGTGGTAAAGTATGATAGCTAAAACATAGACTCTTAGGAGTTGAGATTTTTCCATTAATTTTTCTAGTGTGATTACCTGTCTTTGGTTGTGAGGCAAAGATAATAGTCTTTTCCTTATACCTGGGAGCTTACATTCCACACTTCACTGAAACAGAGGTAAGCTGTAGCCTGCCACTCTTCCTGGACAGAAATAAATTAGGCTGAATTCCTAGTTTCCCTAAAGCACACTCTTGCATACTAATGCAGAAAGCATAACACAGTGGATCAATATAATTAATTAAGAAGTAGGGAAGGGAGCTGTGGGTTGGGGTTTTGGTTGGTTTTTTTTTTAATAGGTGTAATTATTCATTTTGCTTGTAGCACAAGGACCAAATCTGGATAGTGGCATTAATGCTTGATAATTTTTTTGTTTGACAGCTGGATGGTGCTGTTGTACAACACTGAAAACAGAAGCACTCCACCCACTACTGGCTCTTTTGAGCTCTTCTGGTCTCTTCCCGTAGAGGTAGCAGAATTCATGCAGTAGAAAGGAAAGATTGGTCCTGTCTCTGCACAATAAACAGAACAGGAGGACTAGAGTCTAAATCATTGCTGGAAAACAGGAGGTTTCTGTGCAGCCTGAGAAGCCTTGGAATATGGTCCTTGATAGATTTTTTTAGTGTGGCCATTTGATCACAACTAGGCACTGAGCAGCAGCTATAGGCTCTCTCCCAGGTGTAGGTGAATATCCTGACTCCATCTGTACATTTTTGCCATTTCATTTTTTTCTGTGACCCTACAGTGCAAGGCCTTGTCTGGCAAAGAGTTTTTTGCTGCCACAATAGACGTGAGTCTGTGCTCTTGAAGATGTTAAAATTAAGTTCACAGAACTGCAGAATATGCTGATTTGGAAGGGACACACAAGGATCATCGAGTCCAAGTTGTCTGGCTCTAGCGTCCTGAAAATTTCTTTGGCTTTAGCTGAAGCTTTTGAAAGGCAGAGAGTTGCATCTGCTGCAGCTCTGAGTCTCTTTCATGGTCTTGTAATGAAACTTTTGCACTCAAGTGATCAAGAATGCGTATAGATGAGCTTTTGCTAAAACTTTGCAGAACAGATAGGACGATTTTAGAGTACACGATGTGATTCTGCTCTAATGCATTTGGATACAGCCCTTAACTCATGTTAAAAGTATCTGCATCTTTAAAGTTGGTCTTCAAAAATAGCCATGAAAGAAGTAATTAATGTGTGGAAAAACAGTACACCATTGCAGGCTTTTGTATTCTGGGAAGAATCTGAGGCAACTGGAAGAAACAACTCTGTAAGTATTAAAGCAGTAAAAAGTAAAACAAGCAGACTACTTCAGAATGTTTTAATTTTTATTGCAGTCTATTTGATATGAAGAAAAAGAGGGAAGTACTGCATTTATATTAACTAAATGCAGTGGATCATTAAAAGTATTGTTTTATGACATATATGATACCTTATGTAGTAACTCAAACCATCAGATTGTGAGTAAGTAATTTTTCTCCATCCTTTAGGTTTCTACCTTGATGACTCCTATCTCAAAATCTTTTTTGAGGGTTTTCAGAACCATTCTTCCAATCATTACTTTCTCTTAAAAGTCCCACTACCCTCGAGCTACCTGTTTACCTATTTTACTTCAGTAAACTGCTACACACTGCAAACCCTTCCTGATATCAAGTGACTTTGGAGGAACACAATAGAATTCTGCATAGAGCAAAACTGAGTTAGTGTCTGTCAAAATAGAAGACAATTGTAACAAGGTGATGTGTAAAAAGTGACAAAAAAGATTATGCTCAAGATAGAAATGAGGTACTGACTGAATGTACTAAAAGCAATTCACAGCTGTAAGAAATTCACACTGATAGAAGTAGGGACCATCACCTCAAGCTTGACTTTGAAGAATCTAAGCATTTTTAATTGATGAGAAGATTGCAATTGTTTTGGCAAAAAAAAAAAAAATAGCCATCTTTTATCATCAGTTAAAAAACTGAAAAATTTTGCAGTGTTTTTATGGAAATAGCCTGCTGGTAATGTTTTGTTATTGTTTCACACGTGGATCTCAAAAATTTTTCTTGCTCTGAAACATGGATCCCTGAGCAGTCCTTGGCTGCAGAGTTGCATGCAGCTGTTGAAGTGATTGGTGAATGTGGTTGCATATTCCAGGTAGAGTGGCATTTTCTCCTATTTTGTTAAGTAGTGGAATGAAGTTGCTGCATTGGAGTATGTCAGTCATACAGTGCTTGCTACAATCCGTAAGTTACAAAAGGATGAAATGAAGGTAAGTCAAATCCTTAAGCAGGGAGTACACCATGAATTTACCATATCCTCCAATATCAGTTTTGAGTACTTTTTGGCTCTATTTTTCCTAATGCTGAGTGGATTTGAATGGATGTTACTGTTAGTCTAAGAAATGCTGTGTTTCGGTATTCATCTATGTGACAGGTAAACTAAAGTAGTTCTTAAGTTAAAGGTGACAGTTCAAGATGTTGGAAAAACCCCTTTAACTCTTAGATGGAAAATGAACAGACCTTGAGGGTTCTACACCTGTTGGCTGTTGCAGTGTTTAGACATCAAGAGCCTGTGGATGACCAACACTTTGATACCAGAAGTCCCTGGTGCTTCATGTTCTACCTTGCACTTTGGTGCTTACAGAGCTGATGGACTGAGTGTTTGTTCTACCCCAGCACTGCTGGAATTTATGGAACAAATATTTCACTCTCATCAGCCTTGGGAATTGACTGTGAAGTCTGCTAGGGTGTGGGTAAGCAAAAGGAAATTGATTTTTCTGCAAGGTGTTGCTTGAATAGTCATCTTTACAGCCATTCCCTTCAGCAACTGCCATTCCATGTCCCTTGTTTCTCCCTGCTGCTGGTGCCTCTGTGTGATCCCCAGCATCAGTGCTAGGTACAGACCTCTAGCCTGGGGCATGTATCCAGCTGCTAAATAGCAAAGGGAAAATGGGATGACCATTGCTTTTCAGCCCAGCTGGATGTCTGAGCACCTCTCTGTGGAGCTGCAGCCACCCTTGTATCCTTGGGCTCGAAGGACAATGTAGGGTGTCTGAGTAAGCAGCAAAATAGAGGAACCAAATGCTGAAGTCACAGGTGCTCTCACAAGTCAGAAAAGGCTTTCTGTGCTTGAAAAAGGGTTTAGCTATTCAAAGCTGTGAGAACACAAGGGTTGTGATTCTTAAACTCAGAGCTGTAAGATTGAGTCCAACTGTTACCTTGGCCTTACCAATTCCACCACCAAACCCTGTCCCTGAATGCCACATCTACACATCTTTCAAATAGCTCCAGGAATGGTGATTCCACCACTCCCTTGGGCAGCTTCCTCCAATGGCTGACAACCCTTTCGGTGAAGAAAATTGTTCTAATGTCCAGTCTAAACTTCACCTGGCAAAAGATGAGGCCATTTCCTCTTGTCCTGCTGTTTGTTACTCAGGAGGAGAGACTGACTCTCGGCTCATTACAAGCTCCTTTCAGGCAGTGCAGAGAGCAATGAGGTCCCCCCGGAGCCTCCTTTTCTCCAGGCTAAACAAGCCCAGTTCCCTCAGCTGCTTCTCATAAAACTTGTGCTCTAGACCCTTCTTGAAAAATGTCTAGCCTTCCTGAACTCATTTGCCCTTCAGGACTGCTTCCAAAGAGATTCTGTCAACCAAGCTCCTAAAAAGGTGGAAGTCTGTCCACTGGGTGTCCAGTGTGGCAGTTCAGCTGACACACCTCTTTTCTACCCCTCCACCTGCTCCCTTCTCTGAGAATCGAAAACTCATGTCATGATTTCATGCCCCAGATGGTTTCCAACAGTCCTTTTCACAAACAACTAGGGTGTCTTTCTGAGTTGGCTCCCTCACCAGCTGTGTCAAGAAGTTTTCTTCCACACAGCAGGAACTTCCTGGACTGTTTTCTCTCTGCTGTGCTTTATGAGGTGGCAGGCAGCTAGAAGTAGGTAGGACCTAGAAGGTACCATGATCTCCTAGCACCTTCAGCTAGGCAGTTAAAATAGTCTTAACAGTGTGCCCACTTTTTTTGTCCTGTAATTGGGTGCTGCAAGCATACATATATGAGAAGCAAAAAACCACTGAAAAGGTTCACTGGTAGGTCTTCACCTACTTCTGCATCAAAAGCAGTTTTCAGGTTTCTGCCCTTTAAATTTTAGTGTTCAAAACCTTGAGGACCAATTATATTAAAAAGTACTTTAACACTTCAGTTCTTTTAAGGTCATTGTCAGACAGGATGAGTTCACAAAAGGCTTTGGTTTTCTGTGGTTTAGAAAAATTTCCAGCCAGGAGTTGGTAGAAAGCATCAGTATCTCTGTCTCCTCCAGTCTGGTGACTGCAGGACATCAGCCTGCTGGAAAAGCTGCTACGAAGGTGGATGTTTGCAAACAGGCAGCTGGTCTTTGAATCAGGGAAATCTTGTTCTCTGACCCAAATGGGTGCAGATCAGCCCAGTTTTGTACAGGTCTGGAAATGCAGGTTGGTAGTTTTTGATTGTGCTGGTGAGGTCATCTGTTGCTGATTATTGGTACCCATTGGCCTCTGTAAAGCCCCAAGAAGCTGACACCATTTCTAAAATCAGAACAATTTGGTAATTTAAAATGTTAATTTATTAGTTTGGTTTTGTTCACATCCTCTCTTGGGTCTAGAATTGCTGTTCACTTGTAGAGAATGATTCAGGGTTTTCCTTAGGATTTACTTCCAGTTCAGCTTTCACCTTGCTAGATTCTACACCAACCCAAGAGAAATACCATTTGCTGTTCAGTAAGGTATTAATGCAGTTGATGTGTCTGGCACAGGAGGTTCACAGATGTTCTTGCACAACAGAACAAAAAAGGACATTCAACATGTGGCATTGCAGGAACATACTCAGCAAATCTTAGGTAAGGAAATTGACTTAATAACCCTCTTTTCATCAAGCTAGATGGAGCCAAATCAGGTACTTTGCCAAGAAATTTATGTTTTAGTGCAGTATAATTTGGTGCTTACAAAGCTCTCTGGTTCAGGCAGTGTTTGTTAGGGGAAGGCACAGTGGCATTGGAAGGTTTCCCACTGGGAGCACAGTGATGCTTGCTGCATAGATGCTCCTCCTTTGGGTCCTTAAGGAAGGGATTGACACTTTGCTACACAACCCATTCCTGAGGCTTGAAAAAAAATTATTTGACATGAAAACGAAAGAAAGCTGAGCTGTTTGGTAGCCAGTTTGCTGCTTTTCATTTCATCAGCAGTAAACACTGGAGAGAGACTGAAGGAGGAAATTGTCACAACACCAGAAGGCATCCTAGGACTCTGCTTCCAATCTCACAGTAATTTCTGGGGTTTCTAACAAGGGGAACCATTCACTGTGCTAAATTCACATTCATAAACCCATTAAATATTCACATAAATTCATGTGAACGTGAATTCACATTCATAAACCCTTTCGTGGGTAGTGAATGTTTTGGCGTATGCAGAGTTCTTTTAAAAGTCCATATTCAATACAGATTTCAACATCTCTAGACAAGTCATCTCTCGGTATCCCCAACAACCACTGAAGTTGGCCATGTTTTTAATTGTGATTTCTCCAAAGAGAGGTGATTGCAGGAAAAAGAAATTATTTTGCTGGAAGTTGCCTCCCTGTATCTTTTTCTCTACTGGAAGATGCATGCGGTATTTGGGATATGCTTTGCTTCACAGTGGATCTTGGATTAGACATTAGGGATCATGGGCTTTGGATTTTGCCTAACATGGAGCCTGTCAAGTAGCTCACAGATAGTGTTGACTCCCACAGTATTTATCCAAATGACCTTAAAATTAATTAGTCAAAGGAACAGAATAAAGGTCATAGCCTTTCCCATCTCAACCCCCTATTCCAACAGCTGAAGTAGTGACATCTAATATTTTTTCTGCAGTGTGGGTTACTGAATAATCAATTGCATACCTTTATGTTGCAAAGTTTGGTGTTTTAATTGTTCATTGCGGAACATGGAAAGCAGCTAATTATTGCTAGTTTGTTTTTTTGTTTTTTTTAAGTGGTACCCGTGATTAGTAGACAAAACACTGTAAGGTGAAATAAATTGAAGGGTTGAGCTATCTAACAGCTCACCATTGTCAAATGAGGAGACCCTGTACCCTTTACCCTGTTCCATTGCCCAGGGACAGCTCATCTTCACCACAATCAACCTTCCACCAGTTCTCACACCTGCTGAATCCTTCACTGCTCACATTTGCTAACCAAGCAGCTTAAAGGGAAGAGCTTCTATGTGGTTAGTGACTGGTCTTACATAATTTCACACTTAAAGTGATTGTGCAAGCACTGGGACACGTGAGCCTCAGGCACAAAGCAGCATCTGCTTACAGATGACCATTTGTGATAGCTGCCCTTCTGTTCAGTTACGGACACTTAAGCCAAGTGACCTCCCATGTAAGCCTGGTTTACCACCAACCAAAGTGATGAATCAAGACTGCAACAGCTCACATCCTCTATGGCTCACCAGAGAGACCTCTAACACCAAAAGACTCCAGCTGCATGTCAGTGGGTTCAATTCCAATTTTCCCATCTAATTGTTTAACAACAAAAGCCTGCAAAAAAAAAAGTCTGACTAACTAATCATGAGTATTGCTTCCTGTTTTCTGAAACTAAACCCAGAACAATGGTTTGTGTAACGATGATGAACTGTTAAATAAAATTAAGTCTCCTTCCCTATGGACTTCATAATAAAAATTGTAAACAATATTTTGCAAACAAAGCTGCAGGCCTACAGGCTGTCATTCCCAGATGGCATGAATTAGTGGAGGAAGGTTTGTTGTGCTTCCCTCCCCCAGCCGTCCACCCCTCCCTGAGTTTTGCATGTGCTAGCTTTGGACAAGGATGACTCAGCTGCTGGTGAATCACCTGCTGAAGTGCTAAAAGTGCTAGCTTGGCTGCATTTCCTCAAGCAACAGTGAACTGTCGAGGCAGACTGGCAAGAGAATATTCTTCTGCAGCTGGGAGAATTTTTGTGCTTGCACATCTTGATTCGCTGCTATTAGAGGTTACACAGATATTACTGTGATTTCAAAAATGCCTGTTGAGATCTTGCTTGCTAAAAAACTTCTTTGTGCAACTGCTAATTCATGACAGGGCTTTTCACAGGCATTGCTCAAAAGCTTTCTTTGAGACAACCAGTTGGTGAATGGCTCATGTACAATGTAACTGGAGAAATGCTCATAAGGGATGTTTCACTGTTTTCCTGTTGATGACATGAAAAGTAAGGGAATATTCCAACCAGGGAGATGGTTCCAGGAAAATACATGAAGTCTAGAAAATCCTTCTGAAATCTTGCTATTTCAAATTACTGTTTTCTGGATTGGTGGTGGGGGAGAAAGAAGGAAAACTAAAAACCACATGGAAAACTTTGCCAGGCTTTACATCCCCACAAGTCCAACCAGCTGCTAGGGAGAAAAACATGGAAAACCTGTTGTCACTATGTGGCAAGTCTAAATGTCTTTTACAAACAGACTGTTTGAGAGGTACAAACCAATGTTAGTTTACTACAATAATTTTTAACTAATGTGATCAATATGCCTTTTTGACTGGTTTTTTTGGTGTTGGTATCTTCTTTGCCTTAATAGTCAAAGAATCACAGAATCTTTTATGTTGGAAAAGACCTCTGAGGTCATGAAGTCCAACCTGTAACTGAACACTACCATGTCAACTAGACCATGGCACTAAGTGTCACTAAGTGTCCAATCATTCCTTAAACACTGCCCAGGGGTGATGACTCCACCACCTCCCTGGGCATTACAATTCCATTACAATGCTTAACAACGCTTTCTACAAAAAAATTCCTCCTGATGTTCAGCCTGAACCTCCCCTGGCACAGCTTAAAGCTGTGTCCTCTCATCCTGTTGTTTGTTACCTGGGAGAAGAGGCCGACTCCCTGCCTTGCTACAGCCTCCTTTCAGGTAATTGCAGAGAGCGATAAGGTCCCACCTGAGCCTCCTTTGCTTCAGGCTAAACAATCTCAGCTCCCTCAGCTGCTCCTCATCAGACTTGTGCTTCAGACATTTTACCAGCTTTGTTGCCTTTCTCTGGAAGTGCTCCAGAATCTCAATATCCCTCCTGATCTGCGGGGCCTAGAACTGAACACAACACTCGAGGTGCAGCCTCACCACTGCCGAGTACAGAGGGATGATCACTGCCCTGGTCCTGCTGGCCACACTATTGCTGATACAGACCAGGGAGCCATTGGCCTTCTTGGCCACCTGGGCCATGCTGGCTCATGTGTGCTATCACCCAGCACCTCCAGGTTGTTCTCCTCTGGGCAGCTTTCCAGCCACTCTGCCCCATCCTCAACTCGTAGTAATAGAGTGTACAGTATGTAGTAGTAGTGTAAATGCCAGCTGCCTGTTCTCAGTGACAATAGCACCAACTGCCCCTGCTGATGACAGACAGTGTGAGGAGATTGTCCTCGAGCCTCTCTTGTGGCCCTAAGCAACAACCGGCATGTGGAGAATAGCAGTGTCATGGTTCCTGTTTAGCTGGTTATCCAGGTCACCCTTTCCCAACAGATATTTCTTATCATCATCTTTGTCAGTATCTTCTGAGCCAAAACCCTCTTGCAAACCAATGGTTGCACAATGATGGTTAAATTCTCTGTCATGCAGGGTGAACAAAACAGAGCCAAAAAGGATTAGTCGAAGTTACATATCTGTGTAACTTCTCATTGTGGCAAAGCCAGAGGGTTCATCACCTGGCGGGACCAAGATTAAAAAACAAGCCTCTTTCTACCAAGTCTTACTTTTGAACAAGTCTGATGTTGTTAACATTTTTGTGGGGGAAGATCTAAGGATGTGGCAGAATCCCAGTATAAGCCAGGTTTGCTCACATAATCTCTCAATAAACCTTCAAATTAGTTTTATGATAGGAATATTGTTTGAAAAACAGATAGGGGATTTACTCAAAGGCATTCCTTCACGTATTTTTCCATGGGTATGCCACATTAGTAATATTAAAAAATATTCCATTTTCTGGAATAGCAGACATTGGACTTGGTGCTATTTGAGGTTCTTACACACAGAGCTAGTGTTCCAAAACATCACCTCATGCAGAATGCAAATACCCAAATACCTGCAGAAAAGCAAATGCAAGGGTGCACACACCTTTCCAATTGCTGCCTACTCTGATCCCATTTCAGCCTCAGTGGAAAGCCACTGCTAAGGTGTCTTTGCTTAGCTGCATGACAGCATTCACAAATCTTAGATACAAACAATTATTATCAGCATTGTACTGACTGTGATTTGCCTTTTTTTTTGTCTTTCTACCTCAATTTCTTTTTAAACCATCAGCCGCTTTAGTGTTGGAAGTCTCCATACCACTGAAGCTAACTATTTACCATTATGTTAACTGTAATCTAAAGTTAAGTGTAAATTACTTGTAAGTTTATAGGCATTATCTTTTTCTTCTTAACTTTTGTTAAGAGGGATCTTCTTGAGGGACTGTGGTCTATTTACAATCAATCTATTTTTCTAATCTCTAAGAATACTAAGGTAACAGTAGTCAATTTATAGCAGTCCTTTCTCTATGCAGGCAAAATACAAAGGTTCCTAAAATTTTCCATTCAAGTCTCCTTACAGTCCAACTGGGAGTGGCAATAGGATGAAAGCCAAGGAATTTCCAGAAATCTTGAAGTGCTACTAAGTCACTACTGACGCAGTGCCCTGACTATTTGCTTGAAGAAAGATGCAGGGCCATTCTGCCCCTCATTAGCAGATATTATCAATGCATCCCAAAAAAAGTTAAAAATTCTTGCCTGCTTACAGTGAAGAAAGACAAAGGGTACTTACTTCCCCTTTTAGGAACAAACACAACCTTTCAGCACTCTCTGACCTCAGTCTCTGGAAAAGACTATTTTAGCTACCACATTTTCCAAGTCCCTTCCTCAACTCAAGTCATTCTTCATTTTGATTATATTTGGGTTACAGTTTAAAAGATTAATAGGTCTACTGATGTGAAAATATCCTTAAAGATATTTGTAGGTGTATAAAATCTGGAGACCAGTCCTGTGGCAGAATGTCTCCCAAACAGGTTTAATGGGATACCCAGGCATGAAGCCCTAATGAATCCTGAAAATCTTTAGCCACCACAGAAGCTCTAATGGTTCACATATAGGAATGTAAGAATGGACATTGTAGATTTCCTTGGGGTGATTTCCTGGATTTCAGAGTTGCAAGGTCATGTGCTTCAAAATAGTTATGGGAATTTATATTTGGTTGTAGAGGCATAATTTATAGCTCTATTGTATCTCCTTTAAAATCCTCAGACAAGGAATTGGTGTGAATCCTGAACTTATCCTTTAGCTTGTTCTCTTGATCTCCTTGGACTTCTACTGCTCTGTTCTGGATTTTAAGACAACACTATTAGAAATAAAAAAAACCAAACAAATCAATCTATAACTCAGGTGGAGAACATGGATAGATATTCCTGGTACGTCTTTGTGGTTTTTTCTGCTGTAATACAATAAAACAAAAAAGCATATATATACAAAAGAATACAGGACAGGCCTTCACAGTGGAAGTAATGCAACAGCTCTTCCTGTGGATGTGAAAAATCCATTGTTTCTGTGCCGTGTTCTGAAAAATAATGTTAGAAAGGCTAGGCTTGTAGCTGACTGAATAAAAATAAATGCTGTGAACATGCCACTGTCTCCTTAGTCTAGGTTCCTAGCAGTCAGGGTACTACCCCATAAAATGCTTGCTGTAAGAGATTATTTAATCTGTAAAAGATTATTTAATCTGGGAAAGCATTGCACAGGCAAGTCACTGCCTGGCTTCAGATGTAAATCTCAAACCTGCTACAGTATACCAAACTGCAAAAAGTAGTTGAAAAGACTTTGAAAAGGGGATAGGCTTGGAAACCTTCCTGTCTGCCTCTTTATACCTCTGTACATGCAGAATCAAAACAAAATCTAAACATTATACTTCATATATGTATAATTGAAGTGTATATGTGTATATATATATGTTTACATATATCCTATATTGCACTCTTCCAAAGTGCTTGTTCTCTTTACAAAATACCTTGTTTGTAAGACAGAATACAAACCTACCCCTGTTTTAGATCAGGAAATTCTCTAGAACAGTAGAAACTGATCCAGCCTTCAAGAATCCTGTGGACCAAAAGGAAGTCTTCTGATACTTCCCATAAGGAGACCAACTAATTACTCATTAACAATATCACCAGTATCACCCTTCCCTCTTTTCTTGCACTCTCCACATATTTAGTGGACTCCCATTTGAACTGAAGTTCCTCACTTTTTCATCCCTCCTCCAGTCTTCTTCTCTAAGGGGGTTTTCCACTTTGGATTCTGTAGTTCTTTTCCAACAAATGTAGCAGCCTCTTTCCAAATCTAGGAAAAAGCAGATGTCAGGACATTATTTCGTGAAAGCGAAGTGATTGTTTAACTGCTCTCTCCCCTTTGAATGGAAGCTGAAAACCTGACCCAGTTTAGATGGGCAGAGTTATAATCGCACACAAATTAAAAGCAAATATACTTTGTTTCTTCAATTATCTGAATGCTAAGGACCAACCCATAATTGCTAAAATGTTGTTATAAATATCACTGCAGATAAAATTTTCTGTATCTGAAAGTGTAAAAGAGGGCAGTCAGACATTTCAAGGTCAATGTGGAAAAAAAAGTTGAGTAAACTAGTTTCATAGCTGTCTTCCAAGTCCTTGGCTCAGAAGCAAGGTTGGAAACAGATTTCTGCCTCTTGCTGCTGGTGGAGATAATTTCTACAGTAGGCTCTAACTGCTTCAAGTATTTTTATTTTCTTTTTAATGGAATTAACTTGGTAGTCCTTTTTTAAGGAATTTTTAACATGAAATTTCAACTAGGCACCTTGTCAATTACTCCCATCCTCTGTTAAAGATTGACTAAATACCAGAGAGTGGAAATTACATACTTTCTGAAGGAAACACTTCAAACAAGCACCTCACCTGGCTATTCTAGTGATATTTGTTCCTTCTGGATACAACACCCTTGACAGAGGTGATTACTTGGAACTGACAGCTCTCTCTTAATTTGTTAGAAGCTCCCCAAAACACAGGTATGACATTCTGCAATAACTGTAGCATGATTCAAATCAGTTTTGTAACTTTATTAGCTGTGCATGGTGCATTGTGTGTGTGCTTCAGGGTAATCATTATCATGCCAGAAATACGCAGACAGTAAATAATGCAAAGTGTATTTTCTAAAATTAATATAGAGAAGACCTTCCATGTTAACCTTCCAACAAGAATTCCCATTTCTGGGGAACAATCATTAAAGACCACATGCTCAACAGATGCCTCAGCTATCATATATCACCTTGCATTAACCTCTGAGCAAGCTGCCTTTACAGCAGTACAGTTAGAGGAGATGCAGATACCTGCCCAGGGGGACTGTACCATCACCCAGGTTCCATAGCCTCGACCACGGCACCTTCTAGGCATGAAGTTTATGGTGCCAACAGGCCAAACTTGTTAAACAAGAACCTCTTTTACTGCTGCTGGCTGCGTGTGCTGACAGTGTTGTTGCTGCTGCTCATGTTCTGGCTCTCTTGATTCTTCTTCCTTCTGTGCCAAAGCCAGGGATGCTGCCTCTGGACCCTAGGACATGGAGAGGCAAAAGTGTCACGGTATGTCCTACGGTTCTTCCCTTCTGGGCAGGGATTGTGGAAGACTACTCCACTACAAGTCCAGCAGAACCATATTTCCTTAGATGTAGTTAGTCACGACCTTGGATAGGGGTGAAATCTCTCAACACAGCTATACCAAGAGTCGAGGTTTGTTTTAATTGAGCAGTGACTACCCAGCAGACACAATACTGCAAGGCACCTTGGCATAGAACCTCTGCCTTGTCATACCCTTGTCTGGAACATGTCTGTCCCACTCCTGAGGATGCTCATCTCCCTAGTGTGAATATTGCCAATTTTTGTTCCACCTCTCTTCCCTAGACAGAGCTATGTTTTCCTCAGCCACAGGCTATCTGCAGAACTTCAGGCTGTGAGCTTGGTGGCTTTGACAGGCAGAGAAAATATCTGTCAAGCTGGAGACACCTAGGACTAGAGAGGAAGTGTGTCATACAGTGAGTTGACAAAAGTCCCTGCTTGTAGTGCTCCCCCACCTACTGAAGCATTAATAACACATTTTTACTTGTCACCTGAGAGACAGTAATCCTGCATTTTCCTAGAATATCTGGAAACTGTGGATCCAAACCCATTTCTCTTGATTGTCACAGCAAAGAAAAAATCAGAGCAAAGACAAGTAATTGCATTAAAATGCTTATTTTACAAAGCCCATGGCTTTGAACAGCTACTCAGCAAAGTATGCAGTCCATACCAGTGTCTTTGGAAGAACAACTGCCCCTAGGAAAGTTACCAAAGAAGAGGTACCTGCTTGGCTCCTTTGATGCCTGAAATGGCCACCTAAAAACAGAGACTAGACAGGAATAAGGGAATAAAGGTAGGTATTTATTTGAAGGGCCTTCACAGGTACACCCTGGGCAGGCCAAACGCTACACCCAAGATGGACCCCGAGTAATGACTTCTTCACACTTTCATAAGTTCGGTCCACTTGCATATCAGGGTTAAATCTCCAGTTGAAGCTTCAGCTAACGATATAATTTTCCCCAAGTTTACCCCCCCCCTTCTAAGATTTTGGTTTACACATTTTGGGCCTAGGATAATCTGGGTGTCCTTGGACTGCAAACCTAGAATGGCTTGTTGTGTCTAACAAGCATGAGAGAACAGCAGCCAACAGGCCACAAGAAATTTCAGTTACACACTAGGCAGTACAGGATTTGAAAAATATAGAAGTTAAAACTTAAGGCATCACCTTCCTAAAATGAAACCAGACCACCATGAACACCAGCTTCCAAGCAGGTGCATATAGCTCCTGGGTGTGATTTCCAAATTCATGAAATAAGTTATAATGGAGCCTGTATCTTAGCTGCTGATTTTTTGTTTGTTTTCCTCCTCAGTCTTGTTCAGAGGATCAAGTTAATTTTTCTTGGCACTATGTTCTCCATGTTTCAAACATTAAGGGACAGCAAGATTTCTGTTAGCACAGGAATATGAACTCACATGGAAAAGAAATACAACAGGCAACAAAATAACATGGATTGCCTTTTAATCACCATAACTGTGACTATTAGGCCAATGCAGCCATTCCAGTCAAATTTGGGACAGTCATTTTTGTGAACAGACTATTTAAAATTTCAAGCAACGGCCATGAAACCAACACTTCTTTGGTGGGAGCTGCCTGATATATCATCCAGCAGTCCTGGGCTGTTGTCAGACACTATGCTGTCACAACGGAGATGCTCTTCCTTTTCATTCTCTGTCTTCTTCTTGGGTGTCACAGTGATCCTTCCATGAGTTTTCTTGCTGAGAGCAGAAGGAAAGACTCTTTTTCGGCATCAGGAAAGCAATCAGTCAAGATCATTGTTATGCTGGAAGTAAGCCACCTTTTATCTCAAGACATTTCTATGTCAGTTGACGATCCAAACACTCACTCCATGCAACCTCCTGAACACAGGGGAAGGATGTGTGCTGCTTGACCTCCAGGATACAACTTCACCTATCTGTCACGCCATCTTAGGAGATAGGGGAGATAAAAACCACCACAAGATGGGCTGTTATGATCCAGGCACGTGTCATTTAACAGTGGCCACATTATTCAAAGTGGTAGCAGCACACTTACAGAAAAGCACTATTTGTGTATTCCTCCTAGGACAGCTAGCAAGCAGAGATTTTCTAGTGAAGCTCTGTATGACATATTATGCACGCTCAGTCTAGTACAGAACTTGGTCTCTAAGAGATATGAATATACTGGAGTGAGTCCAGTGAAGGGCTACAAAGATAATTAAGATACTGGAGCACCTGTCATACAAGGAGAGGTCAAGATTGCTGGGACTGCTTAGTCTAGAGAAAAGGCTCAGACTAAATGTGTATAAGTACCTAAAAGGAAGGTGTAAAACACAAACCCAGACTCTTAGTGGTCTCCTCTGAAAGGACATGAAAAAAAAAGTACATTCAATTTAAACATAATTTTCATTTATTAGTTTTTAAACAGAGTATGAACACTAGAACAGAGTGGTTTACCAGTTACCCAGAGAGGTTGTAGCATTTCCAGACTTAGAGATACATAAAACTTAACTGAACACAGGTCCTTTCCAATGATTCTGTGAAGTAGTAAAATCCCTTGGAGGTGTATTTCTGTGGCACAGATTATCAGGTAAAATCCTCCTAGGGGTGTGACAAACATGAACCTGCTAAGAATCCCCAAATCCCTCAGCAGAATGTGTTCACAAAGACACTAAAAATGAAAAGCTACTTGCTGTCACTAGAGCTGGAGTTTGATACTCATACTGTTCAATATGCATGGCTAACTTTTCTCCTTTGCTCCAGAGCTCTGCCTATCTAGTATTTCACAGCCAGGAGTGAAGAGTATGTTCTGTTAATATAAAAAGGTGAGGAGTCTGAAGACACAGATACACCCCATAGTTATTAGTGGTAGAATTTGTGAACAGGGCAATGTATGTATGGACTGCACATTGAGACAGTCTCTTTTTTTAACTGGGTAACTTCCGTTTCCTGAGGTATACTGTAAAATGAGTAAAAATTTTGAGAAAGAAAAGCTACAGATCTGAAAGGAGAGTGAAACAAATCTCTTTTTCATCAGTCTGAATTCTAGCTCTCATCAATCCATCATAAAGGTAAGGTGATTTTTAACACACTTGTTTTACTCAGTGTTTCTTGCTCATCAGTAGTGAAGTAGTTCTATATGAACCTTTCTCTGCTAATAAACCTCACTATTTGTACAGACAAGGGAAATGAAGGTAGTTTCTAGGCCATCATTTGAAGATAAAAAGACTCCCCATTAAAAAAGTCCCCTTTTTCTCCATACTGTTTCAATTGCTGTACCAATTGCTAGCAGAGTACTGTGACACAAAGTGGACTTAGCATGTACAGAAGTGATACACACTTAAGCTTCCTTTTTCTTGTTTTGGATTACAAAATAATCAAAGTAGCTTTCTAAGCATCCATTGTCAAAAAGGGCAATGCCTCTTCAGCATATGCTCAAAAGAAATGGACAGTCCTAAGAGTAAAGGGAAAGCAAAACAAGTCTCTGTGGACACAAGGCAACCTGTCACCCAACTCAGAGAAGCAAAACATTAGGCTGTTACTCAAATGATGGCTGTAATAATAACATTCACCCCAGTTCTACCAGCATCATTCCTTTCAAAAATAATCCCAAGAGAAACCCCTATTATACAACACAACACATTTGCTTTTAGTAATTCATTGTCTCAGTTGACAAGACATTGAATAGCCCACCTAGTCTGGCAGTTTCATGCTTTATAAATACAAGTTTATGCTTTTTAGGAGATGACAATTTAAAATAGTTCTTAAAATACTGCACTTAAAAGATACAAAGACTTCTGTTACAAAGCTGCAGTCGTGGTATTAGCTTTTTAAATAAATTTGGCACAAAGTAGATTAGCAGCACAAATGCATAATTTACACATCCCTCCCTGTCCTTGCCCCAACATCCACTGTCATCTGTGAGTTGAGAGATAACACCCCCAAAAATTAATAAATGTGATTTTTTTTTCAGCAACACAGCACATATTTTTATCCCACAAATCTTTCATTTGTAAGAGTTAGAATCTGTTGTTTGAGGAAATTCTTGCATTCCTCAGCTTACCAGGGAATGGTAATGGCACCAGCAGTACAACCCATCCTCATGGTTCACTGAATGGCAGCAAAGTCAGGTCCACTAGAGGCTTTTCTGGCTACCTGCTAAATACATGTGGTTTCTTGGTCCTTTCTTCTCTCCAAAGTTGCCAATTACTAGTTTGTGATGCAGGGTCACATTCAAGGCATTATAAACAGTCATAAGCAATGCGACTAAATTCAATTAACGTATTTTCATAATGAAGTGAAACGGAAACAATTCACTGGATTAAAAAAAATTGTTCAGATGAAACCTGTTGATTAAGAGCCAGTTGAAAAGCAACTTTTAGAAATCTTGTTACTATTGAGATATGAGGCACCCAAAGTTCACAGCTGCTAGGGAAGCAAACTTCTCCCACCACCACCTTTAACAACATCCACTTTTAGAGCTGCTGGTCTCTGAATTTTGTGCTTTTTCACTCCTTCTTTGGTCGACCTTTGAAGGTGTTCATGAGATCAACATTTCCAAAGTAGTCCAAAATGAGAACAGATGCTTTCACTGGTAGGAAGCTGTAAGGTAGGGACATTGAGGAAGAAGATAAAAAGGAACAAACAGACATCAGAAGAGTTGTGCAGTTTTATCACAGAATTAGTTTGACTTGGCTAATACCAGCAAAGGCAGTATACTCTTTAGACTATAGACCCACTGATCCTCTCAAAATATCCTTTACATTCATTTGGCAGCCTGAGTTATTAGCTAGATCACTATTCCAACCTGGCTTGCAACAGAGTCAAAAGTGCCCTAATGCTGGAGCAAGACACCAGATGGGTTAACAGTTGGACTCAGTGATCTTAGAGGTCTTTTCCAACCAATAATTCTCTGACATGCAGTTATGGAGAAGCAGGCCCAATCTCTACAGCCCACAGTAAAACTGCATCCTAGTGGAGTCAGCAAGGCACAGTTAGACTTTTCTGTCATTGGTCTGTTGCCTAAGGGTAGACTGAGCCCATAAAAACAAACAAACAAAAAAACCCCTTCCAAAAATGTGCAGAACTTAATGAAAATTCACACCAGTAAGTAGAAGCCTCATTTGTACTTTTAGTCAAGCACATAGCTGAAGCATCTCTGGACAGAAAAAAGAGATGGGAAAAGAAGAATAGAAGCATAACTTACGTTTTAAAAAACCATAAAACATAAACAATGCGTGGTATCAACAACACTTCTTGGTTGTGCCGAACCGCAGTGACTATCTTCTCAGCCACATACTCTGGATCCAGAATGGGAAACACACGTGGCCACCTGAAAAACAAAATATTTATTGCTATAATGCAAATTGCTTTGGATTCACATTTTATTCAAAAAAGTCTCAATTTTACAGTTATTCAACTAAAATAAATAAATAAATATAACAAGTCCTATGAACAACAGAATCTTCATCACGTTAGAGTGAGTGGACATTGTTATTTTCCCCCTGTATGACCTCTCAAAAGACAAAACCAGAGTGCTCACATTAAGACACACCAGGCTTTTATTTGGCTCCTAAACTTTGTCATTATACATGCACACTAAGCAAAGCTATGCCACCATTTTCAGGAGGTGAATGGGGGTTTAGAAACCAGAGGGGACAAATGGAGCATTTGGCTTCTGCAGAGGAAAGGACACCAATTATGCTTCACATTTCAGCTTAAATGAATAGTAAAGTACCTAGGCCTTTTGGGTTGCCCAGTCACTGGATAGCACTGTTAACACCCATCTGCAGCCCTAAAAATAATACAAGCAGAAAAAAGCCTGGCTCATGATTTTCATAAAGGAAACAGGGGTTTATAACATGCTAAAAATTCAACTTTCATAAACACCTCACAAGAGATTACTCACTTGGATTTAACACCATCAAACATTCCTGTGTTTATGACGTAAGGACATACAATTGTGGTTTTAACACCAGTCTTTCTCAGAATTCTCATCTCCATATCAATTGACTCTGCAAAACCAAATGCTGCAAATTTACTTGCACAGTAATCTGTAAAAGAAAACATTAATTGCAGTTAAATATTTAAATTTACAAATTAAACTTTACTGTCCAATATTAAACCACATCAGAATAGAAATGGTTTTCAGGATTAGGTTAAAATTTGCTTTTGATGTGATTCATTCCTTTTCTTTCCTCTCCTAAATCAACTGTTGTTCTAGACTGGCATCCCTGCTACCACTTTTCTACTCTTTACAGAACAATGGTAAATGAAATTATTTTTCATACCAGACCTTATCTTTAAATCCATGCACTCACTTCTTATGCATCAAACTCACATTTTCAAGACTCTCTAATGTGGTTTCAACTTGAAACTCAGTTTGGCCTTATTATCACTCCCCTGGAGCTAGATTTCTTTTACTGGTATGTCACCTTATTTCATGTTCCTCCCCCTTTGTATACATGTTCCAGAAATGCCTTCTGAGCTTCCTCTAAATCTAAAGTGGCCTCTTCCCTATCAGAAACCTGGAAGTAAACTTCAACAACACTGAGGTTCTCAGCTTCCAAAGTTCTATATGGCTTCTAGATCCTCCAACTGCCTTGGCAGAAAAACCTGTTTTACAGCACTGCTGAGCTTCTGGAAAACTCTTTGTAAAGAAATGGTCCATTTAAGATCAGCTGTTTTGAAAGCCTGACTATTTGCTTTACCTATATGGAAAGATCCAGAAACTCAAAATCAGCCTGTTTTTTTTCCCTCCCCATGGATATTGATTGCAGAATTTAAAATCAAACTAATTATCTCAATTAATATTAGCTTTAATACGCTACCTGAAAGTTTACTGACTCCACACAGTCCTGCAGAGCTCGCTATGCTAACCAAGTGTCCATGGTTAGCAGCAATCATTGCTGGGAGGAAGGCTTTGTAAATCTGCAAAGTAAATCAGAGTTGCAGTGTAACATTTAACCAAGTAAGCTACATGCCATAATATTTTGAAGGTGTTTGTTGGTTTTAGAGACACTGTCCCTACAGTTTAAATAAGCTTTCCCCCTTCCATTATGCAAAGGATGTGTGTATGTATGTGGAGCTTGTTGTTTGAACTCCAACCTTCAACTATTTAAATGGGGATTTCACAACCCTACTAGTACTACCAAAGACAGATGGTAACTTGATGAAAACTAAATATATAGCTTCAGCTAGTCATGCAGTTTCTTTCAAATGAGAATTAAAAGTTCACTGCAAATTTTGTAAAATGGCAAAGTTGTTAATTTCATGTTTTCCTTCTATTACATTCATTAAATCATTGTGATTAAATTTATTTCTAAATAAACTGAAACATGATTGAATATTTTCTTTACAATTTTTTATGATAGAAACACCATATAGGTGACCTGCCTTTGCTGGAAGAAAAAGCACACCATGTTACTCATTCTGGACAAAAGCTCCACTTACTATTATGAGTATTATCAGAACATGTGGTATTCCTTACTGAAATTATCACAACCACAGAACAACTATAACACCAGCAGAACAGAAGAACTGAAGTAGAATTGAACACTTCTCTGTTACTATGGGCAGCAACTATTAGGGTGGGCCTGCTTCATGTCAATTAATAGTGAGATTACAACATATGACTAGCCTCAGAATTTAGACGATGGTAGACTTCAGTTCTTAAGAGTATTTCTAAATGTGAGGTGCTTCCACCTGCCTACACTAGAGCTTCTCAAAGGATCCATTCTTTCACACTTTTTAAAATTTTACAGACTCCAGAGCAAAGTAAGTAATTTCTTGTATGATTTCTGACTGAACTTCCAAAGAGCTCTATATCCTTGCATGTTTTCCTCAATTCCAAAAGGCAAAATTAACACTAAAAACAGATTAAAAAGATGTCTTAGTATGTATATGCAAAATACAGGTATTACCCAGAAGTGTGCCATTGTGTTCACTTGCATGGTTTTTTCTACGAGTGAATCTGGAGAATCAAGAAATCTCTTCCCAATTACAATACCAGCATTGTTGATTAGGATGCTAACATCACCAACTTCTTTTTTAACCTAAAACAAACAGCATCAAGATAGTGCGCAATAAATACAAAATATTCCTTCCAAGTATTATATATGAAAACTTAAGAAACATAAATATTGCACATGTAAATAAGTTGAACTTGTGCTTGTTATGGATCCAAACACCTCAGGTTCTCGCACAGTCTCACCTGATGCCTTTTTAAAGGTGAGTTCTCAAATGGATTTTCTTCAGATATGTGGAGCCCAACAGCTTCACACAAGCTTCTGCTTTCAGCACCTCTGTTTCTGGGGACAACTGTTCCAGATAAGTCTCTAATGCAGAAAGCCTAACTAATGCAACAAGTATTTTGCTACAGTAAACCCATCTTAAAACTAAAGAGCAATTCTGGACTAGAATCTGGTACACTCCACCCCAGCAATTAAGTTGGCTAAAAAGTAATACCTATATATTTAATTCAGTAGGAGGAAGTATAGTTCTTATTTTAGCTCCAGACTGAGAACATTCATGAACAGACTCACTTGAGAGAAACTACGAGCCAGCTGATAGCAAGATATTGTGTCAGCTCTCCAAAGGAGAATGAAAGTATTTAATATAGAATCTGAAGTACAGTTCACTGATCTGAGCTATCTGGGAAAATGAAATGGGTATAACAGTAAAGAATTAAACCTATCTTTTCTTCTAGCTTAACTTCCTCATCTTCCTTAAACTTGTTCCAGTCTTGTCCATTTTTGTTAACTAAGCTTTAGGAGTTGGGTAGTTCTGGAACAGGGACATTAGAAATAAATTTTGAGCTAGAGCTCTTGATATACAAAAGGCTGCCCTTCATCCTGTTGGTACAGGAAAGAAACAAGAACCTAATACATGCAGAGCCTTTGGGTTTTCTTCCTACTGAAGTGAGTTCTTCGTGGTGTCCCTGTATGGCTGATAAAGCAGATATTAAAGATTCGCATATATTTCATTTTGGCTTTAAGACTGTTTTACAGGGAGCAAACTTTTCAAACATATCTTGCCCTGACAGCATGAAGTTAATTCCCCATAGTCTTGCAAAACTCCAAGTCTGCATAAAGCTGAATCACCAGAAGGGGGAAAAAACAGGACCTGGAACCACGCTGTCTGATCTTGCAAAAGCTGATGCTGAACACTGTGAACCAAAGTCTGCTATGTTGAACTAAGTAAACAGTGGTGCCGAGCACTAATACTAATGCTAAAGTCTTTTTGTAAGTAATAAGACCTGTTGATTCTACATCATCAGCAGGACATGACATTTCTGAAATAATGGTAGCAGGGTATTTTCTTCTATGTGGATTAGCATGAGGATTATTAGTGAATCTGACAGTTGCTGAACGGCTGAAAGAAGATTGTAAGTGAGGAACCATGCACTGGACCCTACTACAACTTCTTTGCTCCTGCCTAGCTGTTTGCATCATCCTGAACCCATGTCACACAGATCTACACCCTGTTCCCGTTTTCATATTTGGCCAGAATGGCTCAGCCACTGCTTTTCTCCAAAGGCCCAGAGTGCTAGCCCTCAATTCAAGTCCTCAAAACTAAAGGTTAATTTTCATCTTCTTTATTCCAATGTCCTTCACACTACAATACTCCTCCTCCACTTCTCCCAGTTCATTAGGAAGCACAGCTACAGGCCTGTGGAGAGATGTAAAACTTCTCTGCAAGGACAGCAGATGTCCAGCTCAGCTGGTGTAACAGAGCTGCCAGGGGGACTGAGGCTGATCAGCATTACTGGAATACAAAACCAACAGCACCAGCCTCTAACAAGCTGCAATTCATGCACAAGCTTCACATATCAGAAAGCTTGTGACAGTCATTTTTGCACAGACAAAAAAAGGCAGAAGGCTAGATCTTCTTAAAGAGCACCAAAGCATTATTTCAGCCAACAGATGTTCCTGAAGACAGCTGAACTTTTTTTTAAAAAAATTCATCCCCACGCAAACACTCACTGTGGAAACCTTTTAGTTCAACACTTAAGTTTAGCAAATTTTAGGTGAATGAGAATAGGTTGTTACACTGGATACTGTTAAACAATTTTAGCTTTTGGCAATTCTGCTAGTCTGCCCAAATTATCTAAGCCTATGCTATGTTTACAAAGCTCTTCAGAAATTAAAGAAAGACATATTTAAGACATCAAGATACATTTATTAATTCAGATAAAGTAAGTCTGCAAAAATCTCTTCACAGCAATGGAATTATTTGAAAATTGCCTAAGCAGTTAATCCTTTTTACAATGTATAGTCTTTAGGGCTTACTTTTGGTACAAGGCTGCCAGAACTTGAAATACTGCTTTAGCTTCAATAAATTGATTTTCCGCACTTCACGATTAAGTGCCTGCTTGGTAATTGAATGAATGAATGAGAAGCTACCCAGTTAAAATGAGCTACTGAAAAAGAGAGCCAGCTCTTTTTATTTTTTAAGGAATAGAGATACACAAGTCAACTCTAAAAAACAGAATTCTTGAAAGAGATAGGAAGCACAATACATTCAGAATGAATTAACTTTAATCTCTTGCTCTGAATCCACTAGGAAACTTAACCATGCCTCTTACACCCATGCATGCACTCATCTTAGAATAGTGCCAAAGCCACAAATAAGATACTTTACCTGGTCAGCTACTCTGTAGACATCCTGTCTTTTGCTACAATCACAGATGTAAGAGTGTACTCTTCCTGCTCCATTTTCTTTGGCCAGTCTAACTGTGTAGTTGAGCCCCTCTTGATTAATATCCCAGAGGACCAGTGTGGCTCCAAGGCTGGCAAACTTTATTGCTAAGAGTCTTCCAATGCCACTTCCCGCTCCTGTTATTAATACTATTTCACCACTGACATTCTTCTTCCGTCTAGGCACAATGAAGAACACCAGTGACTCCAGTATGTAATAAGCAGAAAGTACAATGACTTTTAATGTTTCCAGGAAGAAGTTCATCTTCAGGCTATTTCTTCAGATATCTGATAAAAAACCCAAAACATTTACCAGATAGGGTAAACCATAGAGAAAATGCAAACATCAACATTTCAAAAACATTTTCAGATCCACTCTAAATACTCTCTCTAGCCTGCTTTCGAGTGTTGTTTCAAAAAAATTATAGGCTTACATCTGCATATCTAATCCATTTGTCCTGTTTCTGTCTCATCTTCAGGTTGCTTCTACTTTCCCCCAGGATGCAGTACACAATTCATTTACCACTCAGCAGCAGTAGGAAACACCTGCCCTCATCTGCTTTAGAAATTCCCCATCCCTCATGTAATGAGTTTCGTTCTCTGCTCTGACAGAATGTGGACACAAATCTAAAATAAAAGCATACTACTACTACTACTAAAAATATGCCCATTGACCATCTTAAACAGAAATGCATGACAATTCCAAATCAAAACTTATGGTTGGATCAAAGAACTTTAGTGCTCACAAACTAGTACTAAATGTCAGGAAAAATTCAGCTTTTAGGACCACAACTTTCTTTGCTTTGTAGCCACTCCTTGTCACCATGAAATCATACGCAGAACAAGTCACCGTCCCAACTGTGCTGAGAAAACATGAGCATAAGGAGCTTCAGAAGACAATATGCTTATAAATCTCCAAAGCACACTAGGTGAATAACTGTCTGTCACTACTGACTTTTCAGCTACCTGTACTACCATTATTGAGGAGAGCCCGCTTTTGCAGTTGAACACAGGTCTTTAAGAATGCACGGCAAAGCTGTTGAGTTTCTTCTCTTCGCCTCCCTGCATTAAGAAAATGTCATAGGTTTGAATCATACCATCTGAGGTACATGTTTAACCTCACAGTCTGTGTGCATCCCAGTAATGCTGACACCAAGCAGGCCTTTAAGTCCTTGGAGTGATGTTATTTTATTTCCCAGTATACAAAAGCTGTGCAAGAAATTCATCCTTGGTCAAAACAGGTTTTAATCTTTGACTAACAACATTATGAAGCAATAATATCTTATTTCTCAGCTAAAGGTAGAGCACATTGGCACTTACACTTCAACCTTTAGCACTACATGCCCAGTCTGATTACATCTCTTAGTTAACTTAGCTATCTATGTGTACAGGCAATAGTGTTTGACAAGTGCCAGGAGATAAGTCACTCAGGTCTCTGCTACTCTGAGCAAAGTTCATGAAATTTAGCATATGAACATACACGTGTTACCATGAGTCTCAGGTTTTCTGCATAGGAAACTAGGCCAAGAAAAGAAATAGGCCACTGCTAAAGCAGAGCTAGTTACTGCAGAAAGTTTTCTGGCAGAAACACTGGGACATCTTAAAACTGTTCTGATAACAGAAAAACATTTGTCAAAGACACAGTGGGTAGGAAAACAAGTTCTTTCTGGCAAAGTCATGGGGTGAATGCTTTCTATTGAGTACTTTCTATTCTTCGTTCTCATTAAAATGTGACAAAATGTGCACAACAGCAGCAACACGAGTAAGAAATGAAACAAATATCAAAACAGCACTGGAACATTTTTCTAGAGACAACATTGGCATTTCCAGTAATAGGCTCTCATATCTACAGAGCTATTACAGTTCTAAGCAAAAATAGTTATAAAGGAAAAATGTTACTAAATTTCATGTACATTCTTTGTTAAGTCTAAAATACAAGCAACAAGTCTTTAAAATAAATGCAGCTGCTGAATTTAACTTGATTGCACTGATTTAATGAACTTAACATAAAATCCTCCATTTGCTTGAAAGTGGACTGGTATCTCTGGCATAGATAAGAATGTTAAAGTTAATCCCCATGGAAAACCAAGTGAGGCAATTGCCTTCAGAGGCAATACACAATTTGACCTAAACCCAGTTTAAAACTTATGACAGTAATTCTTTAAGTAAAATATTCATATATTCGGTTTGTGTAGGTCAGAGGCACACCAGATCTTTCAGAAAAGTATGACTTCCACTTAATGAAGTAAGAGTTGTTTATGCATACAGACCACAGGAGACTCCCTGCTAGAAGACCAACTCTGCATCCTTCAATGAGATGCTTAATTTCCATGGACATGTCTTTCCCCTAACCCAAATTTGACTGGGCCTCCATTCTCACTCAGTGCATTAGTGTTGCTAATTACACCAGCTGCTGTAGCCAAGCATATCTATACAGACAATCAAACTTGCCACTCACATGGCCGATTTTGGCTTCTCAACTAAAGTGAGCAAGGTTGTATTTAAAGTGAATTAACCAAGGGGATCTTTGATTCATGTAAGATCTCAGATCACTTCTGATGCCTTGTATTGTTTTTTAGTATGCCTACGTCCACACAGACATAAGTGTGAAGGGCTTTTATGCGGTAAAGAAGTATCGAGACGTTCTACAATGTCTTAGCGGACAGATTTCAAGTGCCGGTAACTTTGCTAGCAAAGGCTTGTTGGTACCCGTGCTAACGCTCACCGCCGACAGGCTCTTGCAGATCTGACAGGCTCTTAAATAATATCACTGCTCACGAACCGCAAGGGCAGGACTAAGGCTGGCAGCTGAGGGGCACACCACCTCTGCTAGTCGAAGGACTAAAGGCTGATCACGCAATCACCTGAGCAGGGTTTGGCAAGGATGAATTTTTCTCACTGTACCGGGAGAGTTGTGATCCCACAAAACTACAGTAGTCCTGTAGCCAAGGCTGTCCAAGGGCGGAGGTGTAACAATATTTTCCTCAGCCCCCGGAGGATGCTGGATAACCTTTATCTCACTTGGCACAGCGCGCCTACCAACCCGGTCAGCATCGTAAGAAACCCCACGAGCAGCGTTCAGCTGCAGTGACCGGCTCACCACCCCCGTCAGGCCGCCTCCCCGGGCCGCGCCGCTGTCCGGAGCGTCCGGCTGCCCACGGCCCTCGATCCGCCCGCCGAGCGCCCGCACACCCTGTCCCGTCCCACAGCGCCCCAGCACCGGGGGTACCTTCGCCTGCCGGGCTGAGGGACAGGCAGGGCACCTCCACCTCCCAGCGTGGCGCAGCAGCTCTGGGAAGAGCGGGCGAGAGCGGTGCGAAGGGAACAAGAAGCACGGCAGGGCGGAGCGGAACAGCCCTGCTTTTATCGGGCAGCCCGCCCCAGCGCGGGGCTGACCGGATGCCCGGGGGCGGGACGGGACGGTACGGCACGGGACGGGATGGGACGGGAGGGGATGGTCTCTCTCCGCTCCGCATGGCTGAACACCGGGCTGGGGGCTGCGGCTGCCGCGGTGCTGTCCGCGCTCCGCCCGGGGCTGCCGGCCGCCGCGATGGGGTCCAGCCGGGCAGGGGGAGCGGGCCCAGCATGGAGCGGCCGGCACGGAGCTGCGGGGTCGCCCCCGGGAAAGAGAGCTGCGGCCCCGGGCGGCGGCGAGGACGCTTAGCCTCCTCGGCTCTTCGCTGAGGCCGGAGTAGGGTCAAAAGTTCAAAGGACGGAGCAGTTGGTTGGCCGGAGGCCCTCGGGACAACTCTCCCGCACTTTCCGTGTTGTTGGGTTTTGTTTTGTTTTGGTTTGGGTTTTTTTTTTATTATTTATACGCATGGGGTGGTTATCACTCCAAGCTGAGACCTGTGCCTAAAGGCGTGGTTGATGTAAAGAGGTCACCCGGCCTGTGTGAAGCCATGCTGCCTGGAAGGGGTTTCACCGGGGTGAGCGTGACCCTTTCAGGGTGGCATCCTTTTGAGGGAATCAGTGACACTTCAGCTTAGAAAATGTGTTCTGGCTGTAGTCAGGCCAGAGTCTGGGGTTTGCAAATTCAATGAAATGCTCTGCATTTACTCCTATATATACATAAGTCCCTTAGGGCAGCATTGTTTTGGAGGGTTTTTTTAACCATATGCTCATCCGTAGGCAGCAGAACTCTGAAACGGTAAGGTGCTGAATATTCACAACTTCAAGGAAAGTTTGTATGAGGAGAGAGTGCTTAGTACCACCAGAAAAAATATGACTGAAGGCATTTGCTTGGCAAATCATTATTGTGATCATTAATATGCCTGCTTTCCAGTATGACTGTATTAAAGCAGTACATTTAGGAGGCTAATGATAGCCAAATGGTGACGCTGGCTGCTGCTTTCTTTTTGTGGATTGTATTGTTTAAAGTGGCTCGCTTAAAACAAGAAAGTGTAAAAAACCCACCCCATTTATTTAATTTTAGAAAGGTTGAAATCTGTGCTTTTCACTAATACTTGGAAATTAATAGTATTTAAGATTGAAGGTGACCTTATGATTAGATTTGGAGGCTAGAAGGTGGGAGACACGTCCCCTTTCCCCACCTTGTACAAAGATTTCCTGCATGTAAGAAACTTGCTGAATAAAACCTGCTAAAAACAAAACTCACCAGATAGCTTCATTTTACTAGTCTGTATTAGGAAAGACTAAAATTAGTTTGTAGAGAAACCAATTTTAACACTGTCAGATTAGCATCTTTCACAGTCTTGTGTCAGAGAAGAGACAAGTGGAATCATTACTCTTGATTCTAGTCTAGAAATGGAACTACTCTAATTTGTATCAGATGAGGATGCCTCCCTCTTGCCACATGTTACTTTTGGACTGATTTGTGAGTGCTGTCAGAATTCCAGGAGTGTAGAACTGGAACTGGTGTTGTTTGTTTGTTTTGTGTAACATTCTGCTGGATGTCTTCAAAGGAACCCAAGGTCATTCAAGTCATAAGAACATGTTTGAGGAATTTTTTAAGTGATGTCACTTCTGCTTGTCTGTAGTACTCGTGCTGTGTTAAGTGTACTGCTAGTCTGCAGCCTTTTTTACTGAGGGCTCTATTGTATTTTGGCCTACCTTAACTTCAAGAAAACACTTGGCATCTGTTCTTGGGTAGATATTGGCGCCTCTTCTGGAACACTGTACCCAGTAGCACATTAGAGTGCTACTTATATTTCATGTGAATCTGTGGTAGATGTTTTATTACATTCACCTGACTTCACCACCATTTAATCTTGATTATAGATGTGTCGTAAGAAGCATGGATAAAGCAGATAGAGAGTAAAGGTTGGTCTAAGCTGGATAAATGCAATTGCATGGTGATTAGGATAGTCATCCTCACTTCAGAGTAAAAAAACAAACAAGAATATCCTGTCATGCTGTTGGAGCCATATGCTCTTAAAAGCTCTCATATTATTTCTTTCTTTTTCTATCAGAACGCTCAAAATGCAATAAATATTCTGATATTAAAGCATCAGTTATCCCCCATATACCCCAGCTGTTAAAGAGGAATAATGTAATATGCTTGTAAACAGTCTGATCTTTCTACTTTCTTTGAATGCTTACTGTAGAATCCTAAAATGACCTCACTGTGCTCGTCAGCATCCTCACGAGGGGAAGTGGAGGGGGAGGTACTGATCTCTTCACTCTCATCAGGATTCAAGGAAACAGCATGAATCTGAGTCAGGAGCGTTGGAGCTCAGGAAAAAGTTTTTCACCCACAGGGTGGTTGAACACTGGAACAGGCTCCCCAGGGAAGTGGTCACAGCCCCAAGCCTGACAGAGTTCAAGAAGTGTTTGGACAAACCTCTCAGGCACATGGTGTGACTCTTGATGTGTCCTGTGCGGGGCCAAGAGTTGGACTTGATGATCCTGATGGGTCCCTTCCAAATCAGTCTATTCTATAATTCTATGACAAGTTTTCATTGGCAGTGTCAGCTGCTTTAGCAATTGTAGGTATGTCACTGCAATTGCAGCCTACACAAACTCGTCCTTAGTCACACGTTGGAATTGCTAAGAGAGGAGTGGATCTTCATAGAAACCCTAGTGCCTTGCTAATAGAAGTCAGATGTATCCTGTGCTGCCTCTGAAGGAAACAGGGCAAACCACTTAGCTAGAGTTCTTCAAAATTGACTTTTCCTTTTTATTCCTGCAGAAGAAAAACAGCTGGGGCAAAGGAGATTCCAGTCAAGAGGAAGGATCGTCATCCTGAACACAGAAGACTAAGTGACATTCTCAATTTTCGTTTACTATGTGCATTTCCTCTGAGTGATATTTACCATCTAACAGAAGTTTATTGAATTCTAGTTGCCTCTATTAGCAGATTTGAAAATACAGGAATTATAGAAGTAACAAACTATTACCCAGTGGTGCCCCACTCACTTCATCTGGGAAAAGTGCCAAGCCCTGTTTAGTGAGGGTGAGGGGGTGATATGTGCTGCGTTAACATCTGTTCAAAGTATTTACGAACTACACAGCAAATATAACCAGCAGCTTGGTGCACTGATTAACATCTTTTGCAAACCAAATTAAGAGAGGCACAAATTCTCATTGGAAGAGGATTATCCCAGCACTAAATATCATCATGACTTAGCCACTGGATGCTCAGGTCCCATAGTTCACTGCCTGCTAAGATGTGTTTACAATGTCAGGACCTGATAGATTGTTCTTCATTCCCCAAGCATTTTCAGCAGTGTAGGGAACCTCATCTGAATGGGTAAGTAAAGACCTGCAAGAAAATATTTTGATATAGGCCAGCTCTGCCGTGAAATTTATCATATGTTCACACAGCACAGAGGATTGTGAGGCAAGAAGAGTGAAAGCTTGCAAAACAAGTCTAACTTAATTTGGGCTCCCATGCGATGAGAAATTGTGGTATGGGTGCTCTTGCCTCTAACCTTGGCAACAGGTAGAATTATACACAGGGGTGTGTGTGAAATTATGTTCCTTAGCCATACAGGACTGCCTGTTGTATCAGCACGGTAATCTGTCAGCGTTGGCTGAGCTCCCATCTGCCTCCAGAGTTAACCCACCTTATTCAGAACAGCGAGATGAATGGAAAAAAAAGGGTGCATTCTAGTGTGATGCAGAAATGTTACAGCACATGCTCAAATATTGAGTATGTGTCCAAGAGCTGTTATAAATCAGCTTTGTTTAGCAGTGTGTGTTCTCTGATCCCGCACTAGGATTTTATTTGCCACTGCATAAGCTGTAACTCTGATGCACAATGAACACAGATAATCAATTGGCTGCCACAATCAGCTGCAAAGAGGCTGCTGCTATGCAGCTGTTTGTTCAGAGCTTTTGCATGCTCCCCTACGTGCCCCTGGTATGTTCTTATTAGTATCCTTACTTACTAGAGTACCTGCCTGTACTGCAGGAGGAAGTGTCCCACAAGAGATTTTTCTCCTTTCTTCATGAAAAAAAAATATTTGTGAGTAGTTTCTGGAGGAGTGAGGGCTAAAACATCATTTACAATGCAGATACGTACAGGCTGTCAGGATGGATTTAAAGGGAGAAGTTGAAAAAAAGGGTAATTCATAATTCTCACTGAGCAGTAAACAGAGTGAGGTGGTTTCCTAACATTTGGGACTTGGAAAAAATTCTTCCTAATAAAGAATAAGGCAAGGTTTCCGACTTGGAAATATTGGAGACAGCAGGGAAGCAAAACCAGCAAAAAAGGTTGGAGGTCTGGGAAATGAGGCAGCAAAAGAAAAGTCAGCAAGGTTTTAATTAATTAATTGAATTTATAGGAAAGCAGTGGGTTGGAGAGTGTGTTCTAGCAGGCGTAAGTAGGGATTGGAGGAGAAGATGGAATGGAAACAGCAGGGTATAACCAAAGAACTAATTTAAACCTCCATGTGCTGGAGAAAAGACTCCAAGTGTGGCAGTCATGAATATCTCATCTGGGCCTGCAGATCTGTGCCCTGATGGAAAGCCAGGGCAGCCTTACATGCAGGTAGGGGCCACAAGTGAAGATAAATGATAGGGGGAGAAGGAAACGAATAATGATTCTGTGCCAGACCTAATCGTTATTTCTCCGCTTTTCCTTCTTTTCAAATTCTGTTGCTTTTTGGCTTGTTTTAGATGTTAAACAGCCTGGGGAGAGTGAGGTGTAGAATTTCTAGTGTATTCTAATGCACTCTGTAACGTGTGGCCACTAATTCTCTGAGTGTTCAGCTTCATTCCATGCATGTATCACTGTAAGCTACCATTAAAAAAAAAAAAAAAAAAAGGAAACGTCCTCTGCTCCTCTGTTACTTTGTTTTTTATAGGCCTAAAGGAGATGGGAGTTTCCAGCTCTGCACCACACTTTCTAGGGTATCAGCTGATGTGATTATTAAGTATCAGGATTTTTGCCTATTCTCATATAAGTGCCTCTCAATAAGACAGAAAGTACCCTCTGTCCCTCAGTGAAACTTTGTGAATGCCAGAATATACTTGCATGTCTTGTGATGGTTGATTTTGGCTTGCTGTGTATTTCTCAAAAGTTGAGATAATGCTGCTAATGTCTGTGAGGAAAATAAAGGGTGATACATTCCTCTGCATTGCTGGCCTGCCTGCAAATTGGAGAAAAATGCTATGAAGGTGATGCCTGGGATGGCCACCTAAAAACAGAGACTAGAGAGGAATAAGGGAATAAGGACAGGTAAATTTGAAGGGCCTTCCAAGGTACAACCTGGGGAGTCAAAGGCTACACCCAAGATGGATGCTGGGTCTTGGGTTATTCACACTTTTATAAGTTTGGTTCACTTGCATATCAGGATCAGTTCTCCAATTACAACCCCAATTAATGATGTAACTACCCTAAGTTTGCCCTCCTCTTCAAAGGCCTTAGTTTACATATTTTGGGGCCTGGGACAATCTAGGTGTCCTTGGAGAGCAAACCTAGAATGGCTTGTTATGTCTAACCAGCATGAGAGAACAGCAGCTAACAGGCCACAAGAAAATTCAGTTACACACTAAGCAGTACAGGATTTGAAAAATATAAAACCTAAAACCTAAGGCATGAAAGGGAAAAATGATGATATTTTTATGCTAACTTTTATGTCCGTGATATCATACTTAGCTGCCAGATGCAATGACGTTAACCCTTGAGTCTCTGCTATATGCAAAATCACAGCATTGTTTTGCTTTTGGATTTTAACTTGCCTTTTTCTCTACAGTTTCTAAGTTATTAGGGTCTTCAGCTACAGAGGAAATCCACACATAAACATTTTGGTGAAACTATTTTCTCAGAGAACATATAAATTCATGAACATTGAGCATGAAGTTTTTACAGAAGTGTACTGGCTTGGACAAGGTTTCACTGTGTTCCCCTGGTTACTTTAAAAGAGCCTCAAACCTCCTACTTTCTGAGTGATCCAGCTGATTTCTGAGGGACCAGAGATGAAATCACCTCTGCTTTACCAGGTTTGATTCAAACTTAAACATCACTCTCCCTCATCTGTAAATCTGGGTATCTATGGCCCACCTAATAGTCCACTTAATATTTAAGCTGAACAACTCCCCAAAAGAAGCTAAGAGTGTACAGGCCTGATTTCCACACAGTGGTTCTGGCTGTGCCTCAGTGCTACACGCTTGTGCTGCATGGTACACATGACACAGCATGCAGTGCAAACTGCTGTTTTCATCATGTAAAATTCTGATCTAAACTAGGGAGATTATTTGTATTTGTATCAAGACTTTGAGGTCTCGAGTACTAATGAGTCTACTGACCTATGCAGTACTCTGTAGGTTAGAAAGTTAGAGAGTACAAGGAAAAAGACATTTCAAATCTAAAAGCAGGTGGAAAAATCCTGTCCAGGTCTTTTAGTCACACTTCTCAACCCTTTTCTAAGTTGTACTACATTTTGTTGTATATTTATTATTATATTTACACTTTGATGGTTTTGTTACATCCATTTGCCTACATTTGTTTGAAATGCATCCAATGCATTTGTTAATAAATTTTCCCTAGAGTAAATCATTGTATCTTTCAGTATTATAGATAAGGTTTGTGTGTTAAAATTCACTGTTGTCCCATTTCAGCTCTGATTGTAATGCCTGTAGCTGACTATTGATGGATGAAACTGAGTATCATGTTGGTTGGTGGCAAAGGCCGATGCATGGGATGCCACAGCAGCACAAAGTGGTATGATAAAAAAGGCTCAAGGAAGTTTGTGAAGAAAGGAACCTGTCCAGATCTTTACTCTCAGCTAACCCTAAGTAAAAAATGTATCACTGCTTTTGTAGTCCTCTATCTTTCACAGTATTTTATACTAGAAACCGAGAAATTAAATTAAAACTTTTTTCCATAGCTGACTTTGAAGAGGTGTAAGAGATTTTGATTTTGTGATTTCTTTTCCCCAAGACATCACTTGCTAAGTGTGGAACCTCACCCACAGAAATCCTATGAAATCATCTCAGTATTACAGAGACAGAACTTTTTCCCCATTCTTGTTCCGTTTGAATGCAGGATATTATCTTAGCACTCACTCTGTCACTTCTCATCTATCTGAATATAAAGTCCCTTGTATTTTCTGAAAGGTCTGTATTTCTCACTATTGCTCACCTAATTTTTGAAATATTTTTTCTGCACTAGACTTGAAATCTATAAGATGTTAATTCCATAGCTGAAAGCCAAAGAAAGCCATTTTTTAAATGCTTCACCGTTGCCCATTTAACTTCCTGTGGTTGAATGAGAGTTCCACCGACCTTATCTTCCTCAGCCTCCTTCCTGTTCCCTGAAAATGACACTTGGAGAAAACAAGACCACAAGACCACCTAGTTTTAGACTGGATTTTGTTTGAAAATCTGTCAGGCTGACAATTGCTTGCTTTTTAAACCCAAATCAATGGTCTCTGAAGAAGGGAGAGAGTTCGGAAAGCATTGGGAAGTATATCAGAATAACATGCAAAGTGACATAATAGTTTTTCAGGGAAAAGGATAAGAAAATATAAAGCAATAATCACACCACAATGAATCCATCATGCACCCACATCTTCCGTGCTGAGTGAGAATTAATTCCCCTGCTTTCTACTCCCATCTCAGAAAAGATCTAGAAGGTACGCAGAAAAGTGAACAGGCTGTCACACTGTGCAATAGCTTTTGCCTAAAAGGCATTTCAACAGCTTGGAAGAATTGAGAGGGGGCAGGTGTGATAGAGGAATATAACATCTTAAATTGAGTGGATGAAGTGAATGATTATTCTGTTTCTCACAATAAACAAGTAGGTGATAACAAGTGACTGTCATTCTCAAGGTGTAAATGAAAGAAAAGAAATTGCCCTTCCCTTCTGCACCCTTAGTCCTGGAAATCAGACTGATTTTCATGGCGAAAATTGTAATTATTTTATGCAGGTTGTTTATAAAATAAATACATACACAAGAAGAAGTGTATTAAAACCCAGTGTTTTTAATGATTGCCTACAAGAAGTCCCATTTCAACAGTCTTTTATGTATGTATGTAATAAGTATTAGACACCTTGCAAAGTGATTTTGGAGAATGGTCTTACTGCTCAGAGCAGCAGTTTAAAGAAAGAAGTGTTTCATTTCAGAAGGCTAAATTACACAGCTGATGTGACCCAACTGATACCTACACAGCACTGGCAGCAACATTGTTCATTGCAGAAGAACAGCCATACTGTGTTAGTCAAAACATCTCTTTAACCTTGTATTTTACTCCTCATGTAGCCAGCAGCACGTACTTAGGCAAACACTGAAAGAACAGGGAAAGCAAACAAGTGCTCTTTCCCCAGTGCATATGGACACATTCAGTCAGGGATGTCCTAAGCCACAGAAAATAGTTTTGTGTTTCATGTTCCCGATGGATAAATGGAGAAAATATAATTGATGTGCTCGTGCAGTACAGCAGCTTCTGAATAGTTATGGAAATGTTGCTTTTCTGCCTTTTAATCTCTGGATAATCTCTGTGAATTAGGAAAAAGACCTTTTGTATGTAAGGTGCATGTTTTTGGTTTGTCCATGTTAGCATGTCACACACCTATAATTAAAGTCTTGGGGTTTTATCTCACCTGCCTTTGTAGGCACTAGAAAACAGGCACATAGTATTTATATTATGCAATTAGGGGAACTATTAACCATTGAAGGTACCACTGAATTGGAAAACAATGTACATCTGCCTAGTGGTTACATTTTAAACTATGATCCATGGATTGTTTTATCTGTGGATCATGCCCAACATATGACAGCAGTTAAAATGTTAACTGTTAAAATGTAACATGACAACATGTTAAAAAGTAAACCTCACTGGGCTTAAATTTGCCATATGGGGACATGTAGCTCCATTGGAAAATTTCTAGACAACTGAAAACTGAGATTGAAAAATATAAGGAAGGTAAAGTCAGGAAGCAAGGTGGGAAAAAGCTTTCCAACATGTTCAACAGAGACCTCCATTTTTTTTTCTTTAATTGACAGGTCACCCATAGTTCTCAAAGAACTTTCTGCTAACTTTCTGAGCAAAGGAAATGCACAGGCCAGCTGATGCACCAGTTTTCAGTTAGAAACAACCAAAAGCAAACGTGAGCTTTGACGATTCTGTTTTTATTTTCGTGTTCTCCGTATTCTCTGTATTTGTTCGTTTGCACTCCCAAATACTGGTGGGTACAGTTTTGTTTTGCATGTTTACGTAACTTCATAGACTGCCTTTTTATGTCTGCCGTAACACTGGGAAACAAAACACTGGTCGGGAAGGCATGGCCGAAGAGATGACCCAGATGCTAATCTCACATTCCTGGTCTTTCCTAGAAAGGTGTACAGTGGCGTACGGTCACAGCCTCACACAGCCTGGCCTTGCATTTCAAACAAACACCCACAAACAGTCCCAGCCCGTAGGCACCACGATCCTCCAACAGCTGTTAGTCTCCAGGAAGCCTGCGAAGTGATTATAGAAACCATAAATTAAATAAATGATTTTTAAACCCGACCTCTGGAGTGACACAGCCCTCCAGAGGAAGGAGCCGCTTCCCCCGTGCAGCCACGTGGGAACCGGCCGGACAACCCGACAGCCCCCCCGCCTCCCCCCCACTGACTGCCGCTGCCGTTACCGGTCCCGCGGGGAGCTGAGGAAGCGGTGATGCTTTTTTTAGGCTGCGGGGCTTTCCCCTTTCGGCTCGCACCTACGATAAAAAACCCCAAACAACCCTTCCCTTCCTGACGCTCCGGAAAGCCAGGAGGCGAGGGACAGGCCCTCCCAGCAGCCCCGGCCTGGCCCGGCCGGTCCCCGCCCCGCGCTGCCGGGAAATGTAGTGCGGGCGGGGCCGGTGGCAGGGGCGGCCCGCGGGGCCCGGGGGGGCGGCCGTGGCCGGGGCGGANGGTGCCACAAAATGGCACCTGCCGGATCGAGCGGGCGGGCGCCGCGCACGGCTCTGCCGCGTCCGTCAGGGCGATGGGCCCCGCTGCCGCAACGGTGGCACTTGAGCAACGAGGGCTGATAGAGCAGGTGGCACTTGAGCAACGAGGGCTGATAGAGCAAGAGGCACTTGATACAACAACGTGGGTCCCGAAATGTTTTCTCTGGGCCTCGAGCTTAGGTGTGCCCCTATGTTGACGTTTCCATGGGTGGGAAACACACCCGGGCGCTTACATGCGAGCGGGTTTCCACCCTGTGCTCATGTTTTAGTTGTGCTAGATTTCAGTGTTACAGGCCATGTTTCAACCAGACCTGCTCCTCCATGTCACCAGGTCTGGAATCTTTTTTTGCATGTCTGTGATGTTAAAAGCTCAAGTCGTCCACAATTACTGGTTTGCCTTGTCTTCCCTGCAGCCTTTCCTTTGGTGGTGGCGTGGTTTCCTCAACTCTTTTAGTATCAGAAACAGATCACAGTCTCTCCTCCTTTGGGAGAATCCTATGTAGTTCCACTGAGGAGGACCTTAGCCAACCCGTATTTACTACATATTGTAATCCTATCAGTCTCCCAAGTATCACGTCTTTGACACTTGGATGTATCTCATACACACACCTTTTTATGGCCAGATTTTCAGCTCTTCTCACCGCTCCCTTTTTGTGCATTACGAACTTCAACACTCCTAAAACTCTACAGTACTTCCTACTTAGCCAGCTGACCACTGTTTTATTCTTTCCACCCTTAACTATTCTCAATTTTGTTTTTATTTCATCTCTTTAGATCTTAATCCTTTACTTACAAGTTGCATCATTAAAATGGTATCTATGTTTCAGTCATTCCTCACTGACGTCAGAAATCTAAGGAAAGACTTTCCACAGAGGAGGTTGCCCAGACGCTTGATAATCAGGACACAGAAATGTGTAGAAAATTATGAGAGGCTGCTAGCAGATCAGTTCCCCACACAGCAAAGCCAGAGAACCTCTTAAGCATCAGCGGTGTAAGAACAGAGAATGCATTGTTAGTGACCCACGGGGTCTGTTTCTTTTTTCATTCCATATTAGGTCTGGAAGGCAGGGACAGGAGAAGCTCTGATGAAGATACCAGCTGCTCCCTCATGGAAGCCTCTTCTCTGAGGAGAAACAACAGTAGTCAAAGCTGGGATAGTGAAGCTCATGGGAACCGTGCCAGCCAGACTTACACAGGTTAGGACTGCAGTGTAAGAGAGCTTTCTGCTGTATGGGCCGGAACAGGAGCTAGTGGGGAGCAGCAGTGTTGTACTGGCAGCTGTGCTCCTTGACTTCTTTTCCTTGGCTTGGGGGAGGTGCTGGACTGAATGATGCCAACCATGGACTAAGTTACCCATTGTAACTTACTAAAAGGTTACCATGAAGTGCAAAGTTTCTCTTACAAGAAATTATGGCAGTACCTTGGAAACAGGCAGAACTCTTTCCAAACCCATACAAATAATGTCTGACTTAAATACTTCCTAGATCTTGCTGAGTGTTCAAATATTTAGGTGTGTCTCCACAATTTGCTGATGTTTGTTGTCCACCTCTTCTTTGGTTTTGTTTTTGCTGTATCTAGCTACCATAGAACTGTTTCTGCATGTAATGAATTATGAAAGAAATTTGAGTAGGAGGCAAAGTGCTCAAGAACAATTCACTCAGTGGTTTGCTGGCTTCGTTTGGGTGTTTGTTTGGTTTTGTTTCTTTTACAGAAAGAGACCTGTGTTTCTTTGCCAGATATTTATTCTGCCATCACTGTGTTAAGGTGTGATAGAAAATGAAACCTGCTGGCGTTTATTTCATGCACTTCCCTGTAAACCTCCTTCATGTTTGGCAAACTTGCTTTGTATGTGGAAAATTGAACTGTAACCACTTTCAGACTAGATCACCTTTCTAATTTTTCCTCTGAATGATTGAATATGCTCCATAGAAAAGTTCGTAATACTCAACATTATTTCCTGATGGCCTGTAATTAAAAAAAAAATAATTTCCTGAGTGTCATAATTCAGACATAGTGGAAGTTTAAAGAGGTGATAGCCATTAGATGTTTCTGGAAATTACTTGACTATTGAATGTACAAAGGTCGGTGTGGTACAGAGGTTTCAGGTTTGATAGGTTAATATGATTCATAAAAGAGTCTCATTTTAAAGTAGATATTTATGCTAGTGTAGAGAAATTTCCTCTATGTGTAATTTTAATATTACTGCTAAAACTCGATGACCATGAAATCTTAAGTGAAAAACCTATGCAGTGCAGGGTGTGTGACTCCTTGAACAGTTGAGCCAACAGTTGACTGTCCTAAACAGCTGGGTTCAAACCAGTAGTGCCTGGTTTTCAGATCTAAGGCCCACATTAATCAGTCCTTCCAGTGGAGCCATTATTTTTCTATATGTTCTAATTTTCCTTTCTCTGGTGTCCCTTTGTAGAAAGTCCTTGAAGAGAATTTCTGCCTGCATTTTGTGTCTCCTGTTTCTTCTTTATCCTGTATCCTGTGAACTTCTCTTTTCACTGTATCCTGTGAACTTCTTCTTGTGTGTCCTGCCAGCTCCTGCAAAGATGTAATGATGCATTCCTTCATTTGTTTAGGACTTGTAGCAACCATAGTAAAAGGTACACACCAAGATATTTGATACGTAATAAAATGACACCTTAATTTGATTTATTACCAAGAAAAATAGGACAACTGTAATAAGGAAGTCCTGGGATTTCATATTTGAGCAATTATGTGGAATGGAGCAGGAACGATTGTCATCCTGCTGTGTTCAGTCTTACCTAACCTCACTACAGTTCCAGTTGTTGATGACCATCTCGCAAGGCCTGACAGGTCTGGAGTTGAATGGACATCAGAGATCAAAAGGCTCAAACGTAGAATATGAATGGGAGCTCACTGTAGGAAGAAGTCAAAAGGCCACCTTAGATTTTAAACAGTCAGTATGTTGCCTCATACAGGTAAGATAATTTTGTATCATCAGTAGATAGTTTTATTTACCTCACGAACTTCCCAAATTCGTCTATGTCTGTTCAGGTTTTGCTTTGTCTATTTTGCAACACTTAAAAGCACAGTTGCAGGTCAAAACTAAAATGGACACCATCTCTGCAGGGTGTTATTTTCCAATATTCCACATCAATTTCAAATATTTCTTTTAATCATAAATAATCATAATCGTATTTCTTTTAATGGAAAGAAAATATATATAGTTTGTACTCTACAGAATAGTTTGCATAGGTAAAATGCAAGCTTGTTAGGCTTATGACTAAGTTTACAGCTCACAATAACACCATCCATAAACTCTTAAACCAGAAAAACAGGGCCAACACTCCATCAAAAACTCATGAGAGATAAACTCCCTTAATTTTTCTGAACCTGATGGTCACATGACAGAAGAGAGCATTGCATATGGAAGGATGAGGAAGAAGTGGTTGACCTTGTGATTTAAAAAGCTTGGCCATTAGCTCAATAATCCTGCAGGTTTCACCGCAGAAAAATGTGTTACCACACTGTCAAAATTGTTTTGTAATGTCTCATGCTCTTTTAGGATGTGGGGTTCAATAACATTCTGATCCCAGAAAATCAGATTGAGCAATCAAGGTACATGCTAATGCAGCCTTAACTCTTCCTCACTGAACAGGTGATAATCGCCTGGAGTTGCCTGGTGTCCGTATCTTTAGATGATGCTGAATTGAGGGGTTAGGGGATTAGCTGGAACAGCTTGAGAAAGCTGTTCATTAGATATGAGATGATTCACCCTTCAGTACAGGATGGAGGGTGAAGGTTCTCTTCTGGACCCTCTCCAACAGATGATCACAAAGTTGATTAGAAGGGGGGAACGCCTCTCCTATGAGGAAAGGCTGAGAGAGTTGGGGTTGTTCAGCCTGGAGAAGAGAAAGTTCCAGGGAGACCTTACAATCTGCAGATTTTGAATACTTAAGTAGCACTTGTAAAATAGATGGGGACATACTTTTAAGCAGGGCCTGTTATGATAGAACAAGGTGCAAAAATTTTAAACTGAAGGAGGATACATTCAGAGTAGATATAAGGAAGAAATTTTTTACAGTGGGGATGGTGAAACACTGAAACAGGTTGCTCAGAGAGCTGGTAGATGCCCAGTCCCTGGAACCATTCAGGTAGGACGGGGCTCTGAGAACCTGATCTAGTTGAAGGCGTCTCTGCTCATTGCAGGGGAGTTGGACTAGGTGACTTTAAAAAGCTCCTTCCAACACAAACTATTTTATGATTCTATAATCCACCCCATTTATATCATCAAAAGAAGACAAGAGAGATTCCCAAGATTCCTTAAGCAATCCAGAATGGCCAGAGCCAAGTTTTATACCATGTATCAGTGGTGGATTCCTGTGTTCTTATCAGGGCTGCTGATGTACAGGGCAGAGTGTGATGCAGGGGTCCACGGTAGGCCAGTGAAAGGATAATTTTGTCTAAGAGTTGTGTGGCTGAGAACAAAACAACAGTTTATAAAATTTAACAGGGTTAATTCTGGGCACAAGACTAAAACTTTGAGTGCACAGCTGTGTGGGGTGCTTTGGTTTAATATGTCTCATGTAAACATGTGCTTAGATTTAGCAATGAGGTGGAATCAGTATCAGACCCTCAATTATAGAACAGTATAATCTTCACATGCAAAAGATATTAATGTTAACTAAACTACAGATGCTCAAAAAGAGAAGAATTTAAGTGATTTTGGTGTGTATCAATTCATTATTGATTATCTTCAGATGTCTGAGTGACAACGAACATAGTGCATGGTTGGTGTATGATCCTATTCTTATCCTTCCTCTTCCTGTACACCACTCCACAGGAGAAGAGGGCTAATGATCATACTTCAAAATAGCTAAAATATGTTTGGGTCAGTGAGAGAAACAAAAAAATTTGGTTTAACTGCCAAATCCCTCCAGCATATTGGGGACATCCTTCTCCCTTCCACTTATCTGCTCTCCTTTCCCACAAATACACCATCTTTATGCCAGGCAGCATTCCCAGCTCACCCTCTTTAATTCCTGTTGAAGACTTGTAGGTGGCAATGCAAGTGTGTAAAAAGCTGGTGCTTTCCATGTCCCATTTTCTGTTGCTGGACACACCATGGACGTCAGTTTAGTCTGGGGTTCAGGAGTTCTGGGCCCCCTGAGGTATCCGATGTGCCTGGAGGCGCCTCTTTATAATGGTGTGATTAGCTTCATTAGTCTTCTTTGAAAGGGAAAAGGTGAGGCTCTTCTTATATTTAGCCTAGTGAATTTATACGAAGATCTGATGCAGTGAATGCATTGCAGCAGTTAAATCACTATGTTGATCAGGATAGATCCGTGCCTTGGGTGGAAGATGAGGCCAGGTCGTTGACTCCTCAATAGTTTATGCACAGCACTGGTATGTTAACAAAGAGCTTGTGATTGCTATAGTCACCCAAATCACGTATAACCACATGGCTAAAAGAAATAAGAGGTCAAGATTTTCTGGCAGCAGCTTCTGGAAAGAGCAGAGCTGAGATCTGCGATTTGCTTGTAAGAGCTTTATTTGTCTGTAGTGAAGAGACTTATTTAAATCTCATGAAAGTGGAATGTGCTTCAGTTTTGCCTTTCCCAGTCTGAGGGTTAAATTTGCATTTGCTTCGACGTCTCTCCAGCTAACATGAAAATAACTTCCATGTGTCACTTCTCTCCTTAAAAATAGTTTGAGTTCCTTCTAAATTATGTTTGGTATTCAGAATATACCCCCAAACTGCAATTACCCTCAAGCACTTGAATGTAGTTTTAATTTCTTTATTTCAGTGTGTTCTTGAGAGCTACAAGACATACTCTGTTCTTTCTTCTTGTGCTGAAAACAGCAGTGTGCCAATGTACAGCCATTGTCTTAAACTCCCAACACCCTTCAGAACTTTAGTTTTAATAGGCTTTTTCATGTTTCTGTTAATAGACAAAGAAATGAGGAGTGAGGTCAAGTTCCTTTGTGGGGAGCACAGAGAAACTTGGTTTTTAGTATGTGTTGAGACCCCAGGACCCTCATCTCATGAGCCTAGTTTCTGACTACAATGACACGTTACTAACCAAGGTGTCTCTGCCAGTGATATCATCAGGAATATTTGGCAGAATGACATAGAAGTTACATTTCCATACTTCTTGTGAAGAGTTGTAGGAGAGAAGAGAGTTGAACTGAGAGAAATGTAGGAAGAATTGAGTCATTGCCTGCTCAGAGGCAGCCAGCGCTTGGCCAGTCCTCCAGTGCTGTCTGAACAGGGTGCTCTCAGTCCCCAGCCAAACCAGCAGGAGCTATGGAGAGGAGACACCAAGGTTGTGAACCAAATATCCTCAGCTAGGCATGCAAGAGTGGACTGAAGGTGTGGCAGGGTCCTTCCTTGATGGGGAAGAATTGGAAGAGTTGGGAAGGGATATGAGAGAGGGAACGGGGTGCTACGATGGTGTTGCTGGGGGGATGTAGGGTGTTGTGCAGGGCCCATGGAACACACTGGGAGCTCTGATTACCATTCAGAGAAAGAGATGAGAAGGAAATGAGGGTGGCAGAGAATAGTTCTGTTTTCTTTTGTGATGAAGTGGGATTTCAGTGAAGGGTGCAAGATCACATTTAGGGCCAATAATATAGCTTTGCAGGCTCTTTCACCAAGAATGTTTTTGTTTCTTTGAAGATGAGATTACTAGATGTGACAGAGCTGTCTGTCTCCATGGTAGCAGAGCAGGCTGTAGAGGGGACAAATGCAAAGCCAAGTTTTCATTTCGGCTAATGCTGTTTTCTCAGGGCTTGCCTGCACTAGGACACTTTGGAATGTTAAAATGAGATAAATTACTGCCCATATGCTAAGTTGCACAAACTTCTATGTGGATGCTCTCAGTCATTTTAACTTAGGTCACCATATCTTAGCCTACTAAAAAAATGAAACTGCCCTTCTTCTTAATGAAAATGTAATAAAGCCTTGCTTACATACATCATCTGGTTAATTTGTCTTGACCAGGCATTTTCCTTCGTGCCCCATGTGAATGAAGCTTTACGTGAAGACAGTACTGGAGTCACATTGTTGGGCAACAGAGGTCACAAGCTTAGCTGAGAGTGGTGTTAGGGTATGATAGGACCAGACATCAACTTCTCCTTAGGAAGCCCTTGTTAACACAAATCTAAAAATACCTCCTTCCTGATGCAGACAGGCACGTCTATTATAGGACATTTCAATCTGCCTTTTTGAAAAAGTTTATAGTGAGGCAATTCCGGAAATATTTGGAGGCTTCATATTTCCTTGATCCCCGCCAAATTGGTTTCAGGCCTCATTATGGTAGGGAAACTATAAGACTGTCTGTCTGATTAGCTTACTGGCAATAGTCAAAGACTGAGTTTACACATCAATTATCTACAAAAATCAGGTCCGAAAATTTGGGGACATCCATGGTAGACAAATATACTTAATTGACAAGTATTTTTCACAAATGCATGTGCACTTCTTTCAGTGTAGAAAGTCAGAGTGAAAATGTCAGCTGGCCTTGTCTGCAGGATGTATTACATGATGTTTAACAAGGCAGACTGAATACAGAATCTTGTCAAAGTAAAATACCATAGAAGTGACTAACCGGCAGAGCTCAGTATTTCTTATTTTGTGATAATGGGTAGATACATGAATTTCAATATGTCTTAAATACTTAAATACAATATGTAAGATAATTAAGATCGTCAATCAAGTTAAGAATTCATTTCACACTTTTCATATCAGAAGAACTTCTCTTTCATTATTTGAAAGGGCATTTCCACAGGATGACATATGTAGGTGTCACCCCTGTTCATCGTCGGGGGCTGACTGATTCCCAGAAGTCAGTTATGTTCTGAAAGTTGAGATGCGGGAGAACCACAAGAGTCAGCGATAGTTCTCTGAAAGATCCATTGCTGAAGACTCCAAGAATCTGCTGTATTTTTCAGCCCATATGTCTTTCTGGACCTGGAGAATATTCATATTCTCTAAAGAAAATGTTTCACTAAGCCCCGAGGAAAGTAAGTGATAAACCCAGGAGATTCCAACTAAGATAAAACTGTTGCGATGAAAAAAGCAAGGCAGAATCACTGAAAGAAGAGTAAAGAAATAGATTATACACTGAGGCCACCTACTGGGTATTGTTGAATTAGCAGAACAAATGGTAGGAAAACTGGCGACTCGGTTGGCAAGAGTCCAAAACAAAACAGGAAAACTATCTTACTCTTAAAAACATAAATAAACAAACAAACCAACATAAAAAAAAGGGGGGGGGAGGACGGGAAGACCAATTTAAAAAAAACCCCAATAATATACCCGCAACACCACAC
>VZRQ01002125.1:586064-599569 GCA_013397975.1 Machaerirhynchus nigripectus
CTCCTTCTTTCTTTCCTTCCTTCCTTCCTTCCTTCTTTCCTTCCTTCCTTCCTTCCTTCCTTCCTTCCTTCCTTCCTTCCTTCCTTCCTTCTCTCCTATCATCTATCTTCATCTTTTTCTTTTGTAAAATCAAAGTAGACTGTCATAAAGGAATCTAGAAGACCACTTGTAAAACTATTAATTTCCAGTGCTTTAAACTAGTCCCAGTCAAACCAAATAATGGAAGATATCTCTGATGATATGGTAGAAAAAGTGCATTTTTATCTCTTGAAGTGTGATATTAGAAGTTATGACTAACCATTAAATACCCATGTTATTCCTTTTAACCTATTCATTACAATGAACTTAGTATCTGGATTTGTTAATAGCAATGCAAGGCAAAGTTGCTTTGAGAAGAAGGTGGCAGTAAAACTGGCATGCTAGTGCTTCTTAGGCTTTGTAAAAAGGCATTGCTCTTATCTAATGCTGTTAAAGTTGTTTGATTCTCAAATGTAGTATTTATTCTTTGGCTTTAAGATACCACTCTTTGTGAGCAAATTCATCAGCCCAGGAAAGTCTTTGCACCTCACAAACACCTGTGCAGTCAAGGGAGTATGAACAAGTGTAACACACGTTTAGCACTGCCTTCAGCAGGACTTTGTGTAAGCCTGGCCTGATGATAGACTGAAGGATTTATGCAAGCTGAAGGTTCTTAATGTTTGATCTTTTCTGCCACTTCACTTGTAAAAATCTGTCTAAGAAGTGAACTGGTTTTGGAAGATGGAACACCATCACCAAAAGTTACTTATCTTTTAGGCACTTCTTCATTCCTTTTCCTTTCCACAGCCCTTCCCTCTGTTGGTATGAAAAAGTGTGAATGACTAAAGAGTGTATAGAAATTTGGCCACTGATTTCCGGTACAAAATTCACAATGCAACATAATCTAAGCAGAGACTTTTTCTGCCACCTGTATAAATACAACCTGTAGCAATTAGTTATCATAAATGTCTTATGGTAATGCAAGGTTTTAAAGGAATTGGGAGTGTCAGAGATGGGCTTTGGTGTGTCAGAGGGTGAAGCAGAAGCAGGAAATGCTATGTAGGTTTTTGGAAAAATGGTATTGAGTGGGATGAAAAGGAGGTTAGCTTCCAGGCTGACCCATTGCTGAATACATCAAGACAATGTGGGTGATGGAATTTAGAAAAGAAATGGAACTGAACTTTGTGGACGATAAGAAATTCCAGCCTTCCTGACAGGGTTGGCCGAGGCCTGCCTGGTGAGATTGCTGCAGGTAATGGCACTGGAGGGAGCACAGTGCATCCCCTCCTTTTAGCCTGTATGCACAGCTCAGTCAGACACAAAAAACTTAATTCAGCAGCAGGGCTTTCCATCCAATAGGACAGGTGAGAGACTATCTGGTTTTCCAGTAAAAACCTGGGCAGTTTTGGCACTTGTTATGATTTCTTCTTCTGGTTGTTTTGTAACTAAATAAAAGTGAAGAATGCAGAGCTCAAGAGCTTATTTCGCAGCTAAAATAGAACAACACAGGTATGTTACAGACATAGCTATATTGATGGGGAGAAGTCTGAATAAAACACATACTGTCTGGACAAATGATAAGGGAGAGGCTCTGTTTTCCACCCAGAGTATCAGAGCAGTGTCCTGTGCTTGCTGATGCTGAGACATCACAATCACGGAAAAGCCCTGTCAAGGCTGAAAGTCTGCTGTGTGGTTTTCCAGGCATTTCACTGCAGATTTATGGTCGGTAAACTTGGCTTCTGAATTGCAGGGATGTATTCAATTTTTTCCTGGCTTCAGTATGTTGCTGATTTTTTGTGCACTATTTTTTCTTCAGAAAAGTTTCCAGTTCCTAATGAATGGATTGTGGATTTAAGTTCTTCTGTTTTCTTCCCTGCTGAAAACAATATGCTGGTCTTCGACTGGTCTGCAAAGAGCAAGTCTAGCTTTCATCATTTGTGTCACTTGGTATTTTTTGGAACCAGTTATCAGTGTGATAACAGCCTCATACAGTATAATCAGATATACTCACAACATCAATGAGTGGCTTTTGTCTTTCTGAATTGGTTGAAGCACACATTGTCATGTCAGGGAACAACTGATATCTCATAAGGAGAATAGCCATTTGTACAGTTTGAGAATATCCCACTTCACACAGCTTATGTGGTAAATTCATGCTTTGTTTAAAAAGAGAGTAGTAGAGCTGGATTAATATACTCCATGGAAAATCTTCAGAAACTTGAGAACTACAGCTTAAAACTGCAAGAGTACTGAATGAAAGTAAAGCAGACACTTATGCAGGAAGGCTTACCATCTAAAATATCTTAAATTACTATTGTAGGTAAAAACTCCAATCATGGCAATTTTCTTCTACTTTTAGTGTATGTATTTGATTCACTGTATCTCAAAATTAATAATGTTTTAGTTGAGAGATAATTTTCAGCACTGAAATAAAGCATTTGCATGTCAAATATGAAGCCTTTTCATGAAATAATATTTTGTTTTGTCTAATAAGCTTTGATCTCACCTGTAATGTGTTGGGTCTGATATGCAGTCAGTTTTACAAAAACAATAAAGTGTTGATGGAATCAAAAGCTTTTTCCTGATATGAACTTCCCAAAATGTACTTGACAAAAATAAACTTTTACTTAATTAGAATTACCATTTTCCCTCATGCCATTGGTATAAATATTTTATCATAATACTAGTATTTATTAGGCCAACTTTTATGCTTAAACTGTAGAAACTCATTCCAAAACAGGTTATGCATTTAAAAGATGAATGTTGCAGTTGAAGTACTGTTTTCTCAATTTAAAGAAGAATCCCATGCAAAAGTAAATTCTTATTGATTTATAACACACATTATAATAATGTGTATTTTTGGATTAACCAGCTTAAAATTCTTACAGGAATACTAGAATAAAAATAATACTGTTAAATATGTCTGATGTTATTCTATCTTGCCATGCGTTATGGTTTGTATATATATGTGGCCTAAAATAGCATATGACTGATCATCCCAAGAAAAAAAAAAATCACAGGTTCTGGTTTTAATGACACAGTTGAAGACCACTGCTGGATCCCATTCATTGTTTGAATATGTAGTGGAAAAAGTAATCTGTCCTTTTTTATGGACACAAAGCTCCATAATGCTCCTCTGTCAGCAAAGTGATACTTAAAGGTTGAGTAGCAGTCCTGTTGCAAATTACCTGGGTGTTACAGGGGACAAACAGGAGTCAAATTTGGACCAAAACTGTGTTCTGGTGCGCAATAAAGCCAATTGCATAGAGGGCTACACTGGGAGGAGCATTGCCAGCAAATTGTGGGAAGTTACTTTCCTCCTCTAATAATACGGTGCAATAACCTCAAGACTGTGGCCTGGGATATTCAGGATGGATGCTATAGAAAACTTCTTTATTACACTGATAGTGCAGCTCTAGACAGTGGCTGCAGGGAGATGGAGAAATCTCTTTCCAGTTTTGAAATGGACAAAGCCCGGGTTGACCCTGTAATGCTGAGTGGAAAGTTGGGTTGGGAACCCCCAGAGACACCTTCCAGTTGATGTGCCTATGTCTGTGATAAGTCATGTGAAAAAGAAAATTCTGCCTGCCTGAAATGAAAGCTGGCAAAGTTCAACTGTGCTTAGTACAGCCCATGAGTATTTTTCATGTGATTTAGGAATTATTCCAAACACAGTGACATCATTCACACAGCTCTGGATTGTAGAGCAGTTACACAGAATCTCTGCTATCATTCTTTGGCTGTTGATATATGTCTATATGGCACAAATTTATAACAGAAGTATCTATGATGCCCCCACAGTCCTCATCCCAGGCTATTTGTGGACATGTGCTCCATAAGAATAGAAAGCACCTTTGTACTGTGAGGTTTTTAAAAGGTTCTGCAGCAAGTGGCCCATGAGTCACAAGAAGGAAGTGATCAGTCACCACAGACTTCCCTGGCTCCCTCGGGACTGTGAGAATTCATTATTATTAAACCAAGGATATTCATCATATCCTTGGTTTTCGTCTTCATCCATCAGTGTCTGTCATCTGTATTAGTAAAGAAAACAGCATCAGAGCCTGACCACTCTCCCATGTTTATCTATGCTGTTGCATTATTAGTGGGTTTTGTCCTTATCAGTCAGCCCTCCCCTAAACAGTGCATGGTCATGGTTTTGAGGACAGTACAGGCCAGGGATCGTTCATTGAGGCCAATCCATTTTTGAGAAGAGAATTTCGGCTTGTGGACTTCAGTGACTAGACATCCTGCTTATTATTTGTTGCAACATGAAAATGTCAAAGATTTTATCTATCTGCAAGGAGTCAAATAAGAGAATGAGGTTTCTCAGGTGTCTCACCAGACATAAAAAAGCTTCAGTCAGTGGCAAACATTGAAGAGTTGCTAGTAGATTCAAGTACCATAAAAACTGCTCATCTAGTGTCTAAAATTATTTAAGAGCTTGCAGCTGTTCTTCTGATGAAAAGAAACTGTAATGATTTACACATTTGTATCTACAGTGGATTTTGTAGCTAGTACCATTTGATGTTTCCCAGATGTTTTAGTACAGATTCTCTATTCACAGTTTTCATGCCACCCTTGATTTCTTGACCTCTTATATTCTCAGCTGTCTACTCACCAGGTTTATTAACCCTAATCTATTTTACCTCTTCCTTATAGGAAGGCCACTTTGTGGTTCAAAATTACCCTTGCTAGGTTTCTCTCTTCCTTTTTGTTTCTGCTATGCCCTTTCAGTCATGGTCTTGGTATTCATAATACAAATAATTGATTTTACCCAGTGGCATAATGACATTTTTTGTCTTTTTCAGTAGTCATTTCCTAATAATTCATAGCATTTTCCTAAGTTTTTATTAAAAACTCTTTATTCACCAGTGGTATCAGATGCTTGTGTTGATATTTTTATGTAACTACGTATTATATCTATAAAATCTCACACTCTAGTAATAATAGCCAAGTTGGGGTCATAATTAGATTTGTTTGTGAAGTTAGGATTGTGTTTTCATGTGTCATTTTACATTTGTTTACATAAAAGTGATTTCCTCTGGTGTTTTTGTACTTAGTCACTCAATCTCCTGAGGCTTTTCTGTGGTTCATTTTCAGGCCTCATGATGCTGAATAACCGCATCAGCAGCACACCATGTCTCCTTCTGAGTCACACCTTTTTTGTGGTCATTTCGGATATGATGAACACTTTGGGTCAGAACACCATGTAGCTTGTGGCAGTTGGCATTTACTCCTTTTTTTTTTTTTCTTTTTTAACAACTGTAATAGAAGAAGGGGTTTTCCTGCTAGCCCTTGTCAGTGTAATTATTTTAATCTTGTCAAATGTATTTTTATATCAGTATGCACTATGTTAATTTTTTTCCCTTGTCTGTAGGCTTCTTGATTACTTCAGAGATAGATCTGTAAGGCAATTGTGACAGCTTTCCTAAAGTATATTAAATTCTGCCTTTATTCTGTATTTCTGGTGTCAATCGTTTGCTGAAAACAGATAATTGCCTCCGCTAAGTAAAGATAGGGATACATTGAATAATATGAATGGAAATGGACACCTGAAATCATGCAGAAAAAAAAAGGTATTTCTGCAATGTATAATTTATTTAGTTTGTTTGCACTGCTTTAATCATCTTCTGACAGAATTGCAGCAATGTATACATTGCACATCTACCATTCACAGTTTCCTCAGTCAAGAAATATTGCTGATGAAAGTTATATTTTACCATCAAAAATTTCCTGAGTACTTATGCAGAGACAGCTACCCATTAGTAAAGAGATCTTATTACTTTTTCCTACTCTGTTGCAATGAAGATTTGCAACATACAAAGAAATACTACAGAAAATCTGTTTTGACCAAACTCTAGTTTGTTCTGTGCTGTGAATAAGAAAGGAAAGGACTGGCATGGCTGGGAAAGAATTAGAAAAACAAAATACTGAGAGGCTCATTGCATTTAAATACTGAACCTTCAGTCTTCCTTATGATCAATTAACTAAAGAAAATGAAATGTCAGGCATTACGGAGCTCAGGCGTGGATGACATCTCAGCCCCCAATGAGTTCCCACAAGCAAGTACTTACTCTACAGAAGAAACAGGGTCACTTGATCTCAGGTTTGGACACTGACCGTCAGAGCCATTGAGCTTGAGTGGCTGAATGTCACTAACATGAAGAGAAAGGACCACTTAGAGAGAACTAGCATGTTCACACCCTCCCACAACCTTTCCATATCCAAGGCACTTGAGATGGTCAGCCATGGAAATGAGTTGTTTCCTCTGAAAAGGAAGGATGCTGGAGAATGCATTAAGTTGCTTTCAGTCCTTTCTGCAGGCTTGCACTGACGAATAATTGCTAGATACTATCGGGCTGGTCACATGTGGTGTTCAAGAATGATGACTCTTGGGTCCTTTTTATCATCAAGTGAAGCTCATCAGGTGACATAAACACAAGTACTAGAAAAAGGTAGATGAGACACTGCTCTGTTACTTACTCCATGCAACCATGCTGCTGTTTCTGCCTTGTTGGCTCTGTACTTGGACGAAGTTAGCCCAAGGATGAAAAACATCTGTGTGAAACTGAACCCATGCAAGAATCATGATGTGAGGAAAGCCGTTCTGAAGAGTGCAGTCTACTTTGGAGTTAGTTGTTGCACATCTGTAATTGATCAGCTGAATCTATAATTTAGAAGTCCTTTTGCATTCCTTGATTGTGCTAAGTTTGGACATAGCATTACCCATGAGTAATGCTTTCTATAAGCTTTGATTGGCTAGAAGACCCCATCCCATGCTGGCAGACGATGACATGTTACTCAGTTATTCATGCTTCACTTGCTTCCTGGCTGGACTACAAGAGTCTGATGTGTTTGGTCACCAGGCTTTCAGCACTTAGAACAATTCACCTACAGTAAAAAGCCCTCAGCCATTCTGTTTACTTTGAGTGTATCATCAGACCTGTCCTCAGCTGTCTGCAATCTCTCCCCGCAAGAAGATGGTTCTTCTCATCTCAGTGGGGTTTTTCCACAATGGCCAAAAAGTGTATGGAGCTTAGTGCTGACAACTGCACTCATCTGTCCATGCAGACCATTCCCTTTTCTCCCTATCTCCACCTCAGTGGGGGTAAATGCTGTCATAAAAGTTGTCTGTCTAGGACACAGAATGTTCTTGGAGATCACTCTGAGATAGTGAAATGAATATCCTGGGATATAAAGACAGTCACAAACCCGACCTTCCATTCAAAGTTCAAGGCACATTTATTTGTCTTCTAGCAAAAACACTGAGGCAGCATAATTGTTTATAATCAAACCAGCTCTACCAAACAGACGAGACTTCACTGCCCAAGCATCTTCCCTTGGGAAGGAGACAACAAACAGCATGCAGTGAGCAGGAAGTCATGCTGCTTAATGTATTTTGGAACGACTTCCCAATGCCATGCGAGTGAGGTATAAAGAGCTCTTGCAGAACTGAACAGAAGGTTGCTCACAACCTAGTTCCCATGCTGTAAGCTTTTTTTGGTGCAGCCTTGATACCTGCCTCTTTGAGGAACATGTAAATGGCATTGAGGAAGTAAACACACCATGCTACTTGAACATTTGCAATAGTGTCATGGGATGTGACATGCAAAGCTGGCATTTTTCTCTTATTGAAGTTTTTGTGTTTGAGGCCCAGACCCTGCAAAAACACCCCAGGTTCTCTGTACTCAGCCCCAGACTCGTAACTCCCTGAACGCCAGCTTTTACTCCCTCTACCAACTGCCAGATTTTTTGTTAAGCTTACAGCTCTCCTATCCATCATGAGAGCTCTTAGGCAGACTTAACAAACACATAAACACACAAACTAAAAAAGTGATTATCATACTGATAGGAAAGTGCAAAACCAAATACTAACAGAGCAATAAAACTAAATGAGGGTAGTGCCCATGTATTTGTATTCTGCCTTTATAAGGATTCATCTTCCTTCATCTTCTACCTCTTAAAAATTCAGCAGAAACCTAAAAATACGTAACACTTCAACTGTAAGACATTTTAGTGACAAACAGAGTTTATGCACTCAAAAGAAATACTTGCAGTGGAACCAGCATCTTGGAACCCCTGTGAAAGAGACTCCTGTCAGTTTCATGGAAGACATGAGAGTAAATTAATTTCCACGTCTCATTTTCCATAATATATAAGTAAGTATGAACTTTATCTCTACAGGGACATTTTTTTAGAGGTCATAGGTAATTTTCACCACTGCAGACAGTGCCTTGCAAACACCAATTATAATTGACACCACATTTTCTCTAAAAAAATGTATTTAAGTCTAGCCACTGTTAATTGAAACTTATTTGCATTTAGACTCCTCGTAAATTCCAGAGTCACCACTGAATCTTTCCTCGCACTTTTTTTATACTTTGTATGTTCTTGTCCTTTCCCAGAAGGTCTCATAATGAAGCCTGCAGTTGCCTGATGTGTTTGGAGCTACTATCCCATACTGACCCAATCCACTGTGTTTGCATGCCATCTTGGCTTCCCACCCTCTTCAGGTGTGGGACTAATTCCGGGAAGGAGAAGCTGAGATGTGTGTTAGCAAAAGGCAGGTACATCTGAAAAGATACCAGCTGCCCTTCACAGAGGCGAGATTTTGCTTTTGCGAGGACCATTTTGTCCAAACATCCACTGCTACAGTTTTCAGAGATCAATAAAATACTGAGAAACTGAAAGTATATTTCAGAAGTTATCTGGGATACTGGTTCTTTATTCTGGGATGAACTGTGCATTGCATTGGGATTGTGTTCAGTTACTTTTATGCATCTAGAATACTCTGTGAGAGGAATTATTCTCTGTATTTAAATGTGAATTCAGTGTGTGTGTTATTTGATCAGGTGCATAAACTTGTACATACCTGTACACAATGATACGGAATTTGCAGCTGAATGCCATAATGCAAGGAATTATTTTTGTGATTTATTTGTACCACACTGTAATTTAAGAAAGTATAAGTAATCAGAAAAGAGAGACATTTTTAGAATACTCATGCAATAGCAATACTCATTCAAGGCAATAATTTATTTTTGAGGAGGTATTTTGGTTTTTTAAAAAATTTGTTTTACACTTCAATCCATTGAGAAAAGTAGTTTCTGGAGAGGAAAGAAATTAGATCTGCTCCATAATAGCATATCGCTTTAAAAAAACCCCCAAACCTCTTATTTAATGGTAATCTTGTTTGGATTCAAATATTTTCATGGCCTATTGTTTGAAGGCAGTTATCTAACGCTCTCCACAGCCGCATATGTCATCAAATAGAAGGTTAGAAATTACAAACAACAAATTCCCAACTAGTTACTGACAAATAAAGCATAGTTTACAGAGTTTGCAACAGATATTAATGAAAAATAATCTTGGGTGAAAGTACTTCCTTTCCTGTTTTAGATGCAATGTGTATATATATACTAAAATAACTTCTTTTACCACTTTATAAGAAAGAGATGATTGTCCAGCTAGATTTATTGTGAAACTCATGTTATGTGCTTTTTAAAAAATAATGAACAAAACTGTATGTGTGAAAGAATAAACAGCAATTTCCACAGCATCATTTTGTTTAAACAGATATTAGGAATAACATCCTGAAAAATCTTCAGTGTCATACAGAAAATATGAACTAAAAAAAAAAGAATAAACCTACGTAATTTATTAATTTTGCAAGCGAGTAAAGAAGTGTAATTCACTAGTGGCAATGTTTTAAAGCTGTTTAGTTTCAGTCTTTCCTTTTCTGAACAATGATGTTATTTAGGCAGCTGAAAATCCCAAAGTAATTCAAAATAAATATTATTGTTTTACTTGGTGCAAAAGTGAGGTGGCAAATACGGACTTCCTCTTAGCCCAAGAAACTGTAGAAGTCACCTTCTTCTTCCTCATCCCCAGTAAACCAATCTAAAATGAATGTGGTTAAGTCATGGTCCACGGTATTTCTTTATGTCTCTGGGGTTTTTAAATTAATTTTATATTTGTGAAATTGCTCAAGAGGCAACAAAGGTAGAAAAATCCATATGGCCAAGAACATGGGGTAAATGCAATCATAGAAATTACTGAATTTCTGGCATTTAAGATCTTCAGAGCCATTTTCTTTCATCATTTCTCTTTCATCATGGGGGCCTTCAACAAACTGAGTAATTTCATTCAATGAAAGATTGTGAGGTGAATGAACAATGTGAGCATCAGTTTTGGAGGTGCCAAACCAAGGAGACATTTCTAGTTAGGCCTGAAAATATTGTATGTTGCCCCCACTAATGATATTTGAAAACACCTCATTATATCTACACCCCCACCCCACCATTAAATTCACAACATCTATGTTTATATGTGGTTATTGCAACACGATGTTTAACTATTGCTGTAGTACCATCTTGCGTTTACATTTCCGACACTGTTCTTCATGACCTGGCTGACCTTCTCAGGCTGAAGGTGAAGAAGGACCCTTACTTAAATTGTCCTCTGTAGCTGAGAGAACAGTCGGTAAGAGAGGCTTCAGAAACTGGGAATAGTTGATTCCTCCTGCAGAGGGAATTTTGCTAGAGCATTCTGCTTTAGACTAATGGAAATTCTTGGACTAAATATATGCATGCACAGGACTGGAAAAGTATATCCGGAGCATGTGTCTTTATTGGAATCCAATTCTTCTAAAGTATAAAATTTGGAAACACTTTTTCTTTGTGACTCAGATTGAAAATGACCATGAGTATGACAGTCTGTTTTATTGCATGGTTTTACCAGGTTTGTAGGAATGGATATTTGCTAATCGATATTTGGCAAAGAGAAGAAAGAGACCATAAAGAGGAAAGACACATCCTTAAGTGCTTAAGTAAGAATGTGCATGAGTTTTTCCGCTTGAACTTCAAGCTGGATCTTTCTGGTGGCGTACCCTACGTCTAAAGTAGAAAATGAAAATGTGCACCTGATAAAAGAAGAAATAGGGATTTTAGAAAAGGTGTAAAGCTTCACTTTTGGCTTTCCTTATTTTAAAGCAAATACTTCAGTATCGATTCTCCAGTCTCACAGAGTTACCTCTCAATAAAATCTGTAAGAACAGCTGCAGACATTGTGAGATTTTAACAATGAATAAATAACACTTCTTCCAGAGCCTGGTGAAATTTATAGGACTTTTTCCCACAGTAACTTTCTTGTTCAAATGTTTACTAACTCATGCTGTGTATAAATATTCAGGGTTCTGTGCCTGTAAATGCATGCCTAATCGGGGCCAGCCGAAGGCAACTGCAGTTTCCTGCAGCAAAAAAAAAACTTTTCTGGGAAGGCAGACCTAATTCACACACTCACATGCACAAAGAGGGCTCAAAATCTCAGTGGTACTTCAGACTGCTTACCTGCCTTGTCTCCTTTTCTTGGTCTTTTCACTGGCTGCAGGAGGAATACATGCCAGCCATTCTGGTTACAGTTCTCAGCAAATTCACTAAATACAATATGATAAAATCTGAAGCTCATGGCTGATGAGCTGTACTGCTTGGACAAACCTTATCAATGTTTCTTGGGATATCATCTGTCTAGGTAACTAAAAAGGATGCCAGCATTTCTGGGAAAGTAATTTTTTGATTTCTTGTGCTATGTTACACTTCAGGAGCCATAACATACTGTGAAATACTTGTGCTTTCCAATGGAAACTGAAGTAAAAGCATGAAGAATTGCAATGCCATTTGATGGGGTGTTCAAACTGAATCTAAACTTGATGGGGAGAAAGCATTTATTCTTCTAAACTGAAGCATATAGGGAGAACACAAAGATTTTACGTGTGTAGCCATGCAATGGGTGTCTGTGTCTCAGAGAGCTACAGATTATCTGCATGGTCACTCTGGTTTGGATATGCCAGTAAAAAATATCCACATGATGTGCAGGCTTTGCAGAGCCAGCAAGTGAGAGAGCCTGTGGGTTTTACAGTTTTTACACTGTTTGTCTGCACTAGGACAAACTTTTTTTCATGTTTCTGAAGATGTTTGCTGAGTACCTGTTCTCCATGGGGAGCTTCATCTACTTCGTGAGAAGGAGGAACAAAGTCTTCCTGAGTGCCAGACCTGGATGACAGGGACATCACTCTTTTTTGGCACTGCTCTTCATTCTGGATGTCCTCATGTTTACAGCAAGTGAAAAACCTCCATTAAGGATGTCTCAGCCATATAATGCCAAACAAAACCTTCACTGGAGTGCGAATGAGGGCAACTGTCTCCTGCAGTAACCTGCAAATACAAGACTTTTCATATTGAATTAGACCAGTGATTTATTTGCCTCTTTATCACGGCCTGGAGGACAGTTTCTACTGCATGCTCATAACTGCATCTTTACTACTCTTAGCATAGCCAGTGTGCGGGGAGCTGTGTCTCTCCATCCCCTACTCTTTGGCATTTTTCAGTGTTCATCCTTCTCTTTCCCCATAAACACTGGGCAACATCATTGGCCTCTATTATTTCATGTTACGAAGGGTTTCCAAATTCGGCTCTGTCTCATGTCTAGTCTTTTGGATCCAGCAGTCTTCTGCACATCTCTTTTAAAATAGCTTGCTGTACTTCCATAAAAATTTGCTGCAAGAATTTCACTACTGTGCCCTGTCTTTTCTGGTTGCCAGGCTTTCAGTTTTTAAGGTACTATAAATGCTCTTGTCAAAAACCATAAAGAAGTGCCCCTGGCATATGAATGACTACAAGATGTTTTAGAAGGTGTATATGGATTTTCTCATACACAGGACAATTTTCTAAAGAAAAAGCAAAAAAAAAAAAATTACTTGCAGTTCAAAATCATAACGGTTTGTCTTAATTTTGAAATGTTCATGGCAAAATATTGCTTTCAATATACAGACATTGTTATTCAGTAGAGGGCACTCCTGTGTGCACAAAGTTTATATGGCACAGTACAGTCAGGCAAGATCACCTGGATTTAGGATCTTGTGCTTTTATAACAGTGTTATGTGAGTCTGTTTCCTTCACGTTTCTTTCTTGATAGACAATTCTGTTGTATCACTGAAAGGCGAACTTCTCATTCTGGGGACTTGTGAAGGCCGGGGATGGAAGAAGGGAGTGAAAAGAGGGAATGACCCTTCAGTCTTTTCCAGTGTTGAATGCTCTCGCCGTAAAAACACACACCCCAGTGTGAGCGGGAAATAGAAACCGCCACCATCTGGAAAAAGGTAAAAAATTAAGCACAAGCACCCTTCTGCCTTCCAAGTTTTGCCGACAGGATTCGAGGAGCAAGTGAAGAGTCTGTGAAATTGCCTCTTGGAGACGCAGGACGGAGCTGCCGATGCTCCACCATCGCGGGCGGGTTCCCATCGGGGCGGCGACTGCGGCCGCCCCCGGCAGCGGAGCCTTTGTCCCGCCTGCCGCCCTCTGCTCTCTCGGGACGAGCCCTCTTCTTCCTCCAGGGAATCAGCGCTGCCGCCGAGGGCTGTGCTCTTATGGTTTGGCGAGCTTCTAAGCTTTCTCTTCTTCTTTCCAAACAGCTGATGTGTTTTAAGAATT
>VZRQ01002125.1:599823-636971 GCA_013397975.1 Machaerirhynchus nigripectus
GGGCCACGGGCGGGCACCCGGTCTGGGGCGTCCCGGCCCGGCTAGGAACGGGAGGAGGGAGCAGGTTTAGGGCACGTTTAATTTTGTGTAGGACTGTCGTCTGTCCTGCCCTCCGTAATTTCGGGAGCAGCTGTGAGCTGAAGGAAAATAGCGCGAGAACTGTTCTGTATAGGAGAGAGAAACCAGAGACAAGAGGAAACCGGCCGCAAGTTGTGCCGGAGGAGGTTTAGACTGTAGATTAGGAAAAAATTCTTCTCTGAATAAGTAGGCAAGCATTGGATCAGGCTTCCCAGAGAAGTGGTGGAATCACCATCTCCCTGGAGGTATTTAAAAGACATGTACATGTGGCATTTGGGGACATGGTTTACTGGTGGATTTGGCAGTGCTGGGTTAACAGTTGGACTCAATGATCTTATAGGTCTTTCCCAATATGAAGTAATCTGTGTCTGTGTGATGGGAGTTACTGCCAATGCCATCGTGCCAGGGTGTGCTCTGAAGATTAGTGTACCTGTTGGTTTGTAAAACTGAGTTATGCTTATGTCCAAGTGCCAGGCTCACAGGGACCATGACACCTTCCCCCCTTGCCCATGTACGTCGCTTTCAGAGTTGTAATGGGTCATCTGGTTTCTCTTTTCTCCTATATTCTGGCCATGGTGCAGTTCACCATCCCCACAGAGTCATGCCTTCCATGAACTAACCTGAAAATGTTGACCAGTTTTCATTTGGGGAAAAAAATGAAACAGGTTTGCCTTAGTTTAGCTGGTAGCTAAGTAGTACATCTGCACTAGGGATGTGTGGGACACAAAGGTGCCAGATGAAGAAAGGAGCAAAATCAATGATTCAAGCATCCTTAAAATCCTTAATACCATCAGATGATTGTATTAACTTGTCCTCTGTTCCAGATGAGTAACACATGCATGAAATGAGCACAGCCCGCAGCACAGGTTTCTCTGGGGTTTCCCAAACAGCCCACCTCCACTCTGGAAATGAACTCTTCACTCTTCCTAGTTGTCCCTCCATATTAAGCCTACCTTGTTTACCTATACAAGGGCCTTGATTTTCTGTTATATAGCAGCTTAGTTTTCAGATGTGGAACCCAGCATTTCTAATTAACATAAAATCTTATAAGGTACCCTGGCAATTTGTGTGATAATAAAGAATTAAAAAAAATCAGAATTTAAACTCAAATTTCATGTCTTCATCGGTACTTTTCATGGCACGGTTTTCTTTCTGGAGCTGCGACTAAGAAAGGGGCAGCAAACCTTTTAGCTGAGACCACATTTGCTAAAGATGCTTTGGAAATGGGAAGTACTTATTTCTAACCTCAGTAGCATTTCTGAGGATAATATCCTCTTAAGCATGAAAACCTTTCACTCTACATTTATCTCCATGGGGATTGAGTGATGTGAGGCATATTTTACCAGAAGAAACCTTTTACCTAAAACGCTAATTTGAACACCTATAGCTAATTCAATGGTCATAGGGAAGACATCTGGTGTTTCAATTGCCTGCTGCGCTCAACTCAGAATCCATTGCTTCCAGCTTGCACAATCAGTACAAATTTATTAGTTATAAGTAATTGTTAATCTATGAAGAAAGAAGGAATAATTCAACATATCAACAGCAGCTTGATATATTGGCACTGTATAATTATAGTACATGCATAATTTTTAGTATTAGTTTAAACTTGGATATAAATTAGCTATATCCTTCCTGTCTGTCTTGCAATGCATATTAAATGTCCAAATGTTTGAGCTGATATCACTAAGAATGTAGGTTGGAATTCTTTTACCCTATTTTTAAACAATTAAATGGACATCTCAGGATAGGAAATCCATCCAAACTTCCACATCTGCTGGTGGAAATAAATTGCTGCTCTCAGAAAGCAATCAGGCAATGAAATGAGTAGTTTGGTCTGCCACCTCACCTTCAGATAACTAAAATTGAATGAGACAGATCACTTACTGCTGCAGGATCATTCAGGTGAGCAAATACATTTTAGCTAAATAAGCAAGTGCTGCACAGTTCGATCTTCAGTTTAAAGTGTGCTGCAATTCTATGTAATGTACTTTGAATTTAAACAAGCACCATCGGGAATATTCCTTCTGCTGTTTAGGCTCTGGAGGGCCCTTACATGATAGTTGGTGATGAAAAGGAAGATGTTCATATGCAAGCAAAGCAAACAACATCATGTTATTAAGAAGTGAAAATTAGGAAAGATTAAAATCGATGTAATTAGCATTGTTCATTCTGTGGTGTTTTTTGTGACGAGAAATAGGACATCTAGAAAAATGCTGTAAATGCACTTAAAATTTATTAATTAAATCTGTTTCACAATGATTGGTTAAAAGAAAAAAAAAAGATCAACTCCATCTGTATTTTGCTCACTTTTGGTTCAGTCAGAGAATTTTACTGACAGGGAAGACAACTTTGCTGCCTTTCTCAGTATTGTGAAGCAGTATTTTTCCAAGGAACTGTCCTTGCTTCCAAGCACAAACCTGTCCCGTTTGTGCTAAGAATGGTGACAACCAACTTTGAACACTTTTCCTTTTTTTCAGTCACCTACAAGAGTGACTACTACTTCTTTCCTTGGTTCCTTTTTTTTCAGGATGGGAAAAGTAAACTGTGTACAAGCAATGAGCTAGGCATTTATCAGACTTGTAGGAACAGATTTTGCTTAAATGGAAATGTGTATTACTAGTGAAAGAGACATTTTTTAACAGAATATTTCTACCAAGCATTACCCTGTTTGGAGATACACTGTTATCCCATACTTTTCTGATATATGTTTCTCAAAATGACTGTGGGTTTTTTCCCCCCTACCACATTTGTGTGGAAGCAGGAGGTTGCTGGTGTCACACATGTAACTTATTCTGCCAATATCTACTCAGGTTAAATCCCCTTTCTCCTTCATTGTTGGCTCTTTCTACCAAAACTGTGACTCATGTCAGTAATTCCTTGCTGTTCTTTGCTTAAAAGCGTATTCCAGGGAAGCAAACAAAAATGCTCTCCCATACCTGAGAATTTGCACACTGATTTGGCAAAGGTGCTAAAAATGTTTTTCCATTTAACTTTCTATTCTGTTGCTTTTCATGGCTCTTGATGTGACTAATGGTTTTAGGCAAAGTGGTTAATTCTTTCTGACTATGACAGGCTGAAATAAATATATCTGGAGACAAGTATTCCTTATAAGAAAGAGTCTTTGAAGTCTTTGTCTCTTGTAAATGGGCATCATTTACATGCCACGAGAGTTTGAAAATGGATTTTTTTGTTTTTGCAGTCAGTGGCATATTGTTTGGCTGTTAGATTTTAGCAACATTTAGGTGCCAGACAGCAAAGCTGGTGAGAGGTGCGGTAGAAGAGCCAAGTGAAGGCAGAGTGTGCTGGGCCTCTGCGCTGTAGCTCTGGTGAGCACCACAAGCAGAGCTTGTTGTGCCACCCAGGCAGAAGGCAGCAGCAAGGCTGAGAGTCTGAGAGAGCCCAGCGCTGTCCTGGTTCCTAGATTCACCCTGAAAGCACAGTATAACGAGCACTGCTGCTCATACACATTTGACTAAACATAAAGGACAAAACCAGAAGTTTCCTGCTCCTTTTTGTTTTTTGGTACCCTTTGGAAGCTCTGAGTCTCAGCCAGAAAAAAGGAAACACTTCAGTTTTTACAGCTAATTTGGATCTTTGACCAAAGCAGCTAATATGTTTTATGGGAAAGCTTAAAGTGAAGTAGGTTCCAAGGCTACTTATTACAGACACAATTTAAGTGTTTTTATAACTTCCTGGTTGAATTAGAAAAAGATCACAGACCTGTTTAATTCCTTTCCCAAATGTCACAATTTAATAAACATGATTTTGGAAGATTTACTCTTCTGAGGAATAACAACACAAAACCAAGAAATCCTGTCCTTCCTCTGTGGCCTTCCTCCTTGCTCCTGCAGACCTGTTGGTAGGCAAGAATTCCTTACACATAATTTTCTCCAGATAACCTAAGTCCCTCTATTTGCTTTCTCTGTCGGTGACCTAGAGCACTAGGGTAGCTCCAACTGTGTCTTAGTTTAAGGCAAACTGCCTTTCAATCAGTCTGAAACTGTGATTTTATTTTTTGGGGGGAGAAATAAGGATGATACAAAAGCTTCAAATATTCCCAGTGACTGAACTGCCTCTGCGACAATTTTAAAGCTGCACATGAAAAATACCAAGGATAATTTTCTAATAAGAAAGCAAAGAAACCAGAAGCAAGAAGCTGGAAATATAAAGATGCTAGGACATAAAGAAGGCTTGTGCAATTACGAGTTAAACATGTACAATGTCTCTCATGCATGCATTACCAGCTAATGTTAAATACTTCTTTTTCGTATTTCCCCAGAAAGAGGACATTTCCTGTCAATAGTACAAGAGCAACACAATGCTGCAGGTGTACTATTATCAAATGCTTCTAATAGCAGCCTTCTGCACTTCCCTTTTAGAAATTTTATCAGGTTATGTTAAGAAGTATCTGAATGCACCTATGTTGCAATAGTATTGAAGGAGCTATTTTAAAGGTATTTTGCATGTGGAACACAAATCACTAAAACTAATTGTTATCATTAACGTCACTAGATATGATGTTATCTCCAAAACGGAAACGCCTTTCATTTATGAAGCATACGTGATGAGAATTTATCCCAACAATGCATCAGTTGCCATTATGTGTGGTTGAAGTAATTTAGGTTTTGCATTGTGACATGCGTAGCATGATTCTCAAATTATGGGGGTTGTTCCTTATGTAGGAATCCTGTCTGTTTCCTCTTGTTCCTTACATAAAGAAGTGGTATTTATTTTTCTGATTTTTACTTTAGTTATTGCTGTGGCTTCTGACTTTCGTGTAGAAGTATGTTCCTTCTTTGGAAAGAAGATTGTAAAAATGCAAATGGAAGGAAATAATTGATTAGAAAGTCATTGTAAAATCTTTGCAAAACGGGAAATCAGCTGCCATGAAATTATATATTAAAGGATTTTGTATATTAAATAAACACCACTAGTTTACCAGGTGGTAAACAGATGTGTGTAAGGCAAGCAGAGTCTTATGTAACGTGGCTTAAATATTGAAGAGGAACAATTTCCTTCTAATTTCCATTGCTGCGTGGTCCCACAGTGTGGTCTCTCATCTCCTACTTTTGCAGGCATGGTTAGAATCATGGGCCTTCTCTTAATTTATGTCGGGACTCTCAGATTTGCCAGTTTAGCAGTCAAGGCAATGAAATTCCTTCAGCTTCCAGGGAAATATAAGCTATAGATAATGAGGGCTTTAGATAACAAAGTAGACATCGAGTCTAGCCTGATTTCCTACTTTTAATTTATGTGCTGTCAGACTCTAAGGAGCCTTCACAGATCTTTTCAGGACTGTCACACTCTCTGGCTTCTTTTCCTGTTCTGTAGGAGTATCTCATGCCTTATTTCCTGTTACCTCCTAGCGTATCATCCCAGGCAGACAGACAACACAATGGGACTCTTGAGCTAGCTCTACTCAGCCCAATCTGTCGCAGAAAAGAAAGTATGTTTAAGTGTGTAAATGCACTCAAAATACATATTGGAACTATTAATGGTTCATGTGTTAACTACATTTCTGAGAAAGAAGCAATGGAGGAAGCAGCAGAGCAGTTGCTAGAATGCCCCTTCCACCAACACGGTGCACTTGATCAATGAACACCCTGGAAGCGTGGAGTTTGTTAAAGCATTGAGCAATGCCTCGTGGCACTTTAAATCACTGCTACCTCAGGCAGTGCTGCCAGCTGAGATTAGTTAATGGAGTGGAAGGCCACCTGACCATTTCTTTGGCAACAGTTCTGTGCAATAGTAGAAGGCAATTAGAGCTGTATTAATTATTTTTTAAATTAAACAGTCATTCTTTATTAGCAGTCTGTAGCAGCCTGAAGAATCTGAAGTATTGAACAAAGGCATTGTATTGACTGCAGAAAGAAACTAGAAAAATCCATAATAGTAATCAATGTAGCATTTTGATCTGTTAATAACTGGGCTCTTTGGATTGATTCAGGTTTTTCTTCCTCATGAAATTATATGAAATACTAAAAATCATCAGGGAATATAGAAAGTAATAACATTTCTCTAGGTGTAAAAGTAAAGAGATGGAAATTATTTTTCTAGTTACCATGAAAAAGTGTAAAAGCATGAAGCCTCCTCTTCCCAGGGCTGGTAATTATGAAAAACAGGGACAGTACATTTATACACAGTTTATGCAGCTTTCACTATTTTTAGTGTTTTTCAGGGTACTAGTAAGGTCATAGACAAAGGCAGTGACAGAGAAACGGGGAGTTTCCTCACTTCCAGTGCCAAATCTATCCCTCCACAATTGTCCCATTACCTGTGGGAGCTGTGAACTAAACATCTTTCCAGACAGAGGCTGAGAAAATACAAGTTACTCATGAAAATTACGTCAAATATTGCAGGATTTGGAAATACATTTTTCGCTTTTAGTATATAAACCTAGCCTCAAATTAGCTTTGAGTATTCTTAGAGTGTCTTCTATAAAAGCCATCCTTCAATAGAGGGATCAGGATTTTAGAAAGACTGAGGTTTATCTGGGAATGTTTTAAAATTCACTGGGGCAATGCCAGTTCAGGTGATAGAGCAGAACAGGCTATCAGAATTTCTGGGAAATGCAGTTGTTTCTATGATTGGCTGCAAGTTGCACCTCAGTCTTAAAAGAGCCTTTTTTTACATAAGTATAATATATGTTGCTAAAGTATATAAATTAAGAACTTGAGCATAAATGAGAAACGGAAATAATGACTTACAGGGAACACATAACGAATTTGGGTGGAAACAGCAATCTCTGAAGTAAAAGGAGCTAAGAATGAAATTCATGAGATGTCAAAGTTGCGTATTGTTGCTTCTAAAGTTTATTTAAAGATTTAGATTACAAAGTGACCAAGAATAATTCAAATTTTTCTTTCTCAAAATGCTTACAATTTGAATATGATTAATGTTCTTCGTAAGATACCCAGTACTACAACTTTCTTTATAAGAAAAAGGTGCTCTGAAGAGGTATGCTGTACCAATGGGCATTAAACAAGAGCAAGAAATCGACATCACAGATTATCTCACTACTGGTGCAGCAACACAGGTCTTTCTTCATCAGTTTTTCAGAGAACAAGGAGCGAGAAAAATTGAGAAAAAATTCAGACAAACAGTATTCCAGTCTCATTTGCAGCTTCTGTAGTAACAGAATTTCTCCTGTAAAATTGTTTTTGTTGTGGAGGAATTACAAATAAGATGAAAGCCTCAAAGAAAGAAAGGATGTATTTCTCAGGAGTTGTTGATAACTCTGAGATACTTCTTAAGTGGGACACTATATTTCAAAATATGAGTATAATTTTCTATTGAAAAACAGGAACCCCATCCAAATGCATCTTCTGAGCCTTAATAGGAAGGTTTTGGATTACGGCTTTAGTATTGTATTACTGGATCTATCACACTTCTTTTCTGTACAAAAAAGAGAAACTACTCCCCCCCCCCAAACACCACCACCACCACCAGCCAACCCCAATCCCTGAAACTATTTTCCTGGTATTCTCATGGAAGAGAATGAGTTACTGATTTCTAGGACTGATAAGAAGATCTAACAGATCACTGTGAGACTTAGAAAGTATAAGCTTTTCAAACTCCTTCTTGAGACAAGCAGATTAGCCTGAAAAGAATATGGAGCCAAAAGCGCCCGTGGCTGAGGTTGCAGCATTACAGAATAAAGTTTTGCAGGCTGGCTGTGCAGAATAGGTAAAATATAGCTTAGAAAATAGGGTCTTATTTCCTTTACATTATTCTTCATCTACTCATGTCCTGCCTGTATAGTTGGTGAACTTATGACTGCAGATGTAGGTGGTAAGGTCGATATACTTTAGTTAAAGAAACTGAAAATAAGAAAAGGATCCTGAAAAGAGAGCCCTTATAATGAGCTCCCTGCCTGCAAATATTTCATCCTGAAACCTTTAACATTTAAATGATGGATTGTCCACAATATATAATTATGTTGCTAGCAGGAGACACTACTTCAAGTGGGAGTCTCATTTCACAAATCGTTTTTAAATACATTTTTCTCGCCTCATGAGCTCTGTTCTTAAGCTCTGCAGCACCAGCAATGAAATTACGCAGTAAGATATTCAAGCCCACAATACATTCACAAATAAAATGTCATGTCAGTTTGCATTGACTCCTGTAATCATACTTAAAAATGATCATGTATCTTCAGCCAAATTGTAACATTCATGCTGAGTAGGGAATCCCAATACTCAAAATATATGCCTGCAATTGAGAAAATGATTGGTATTTGCAGGAAGCAATTTAGACTTTGCTGTCTCATTAACAGGAAGAAAATAATTTAATTATTCATCACCTTAAGAGTTTTAAACAATCTAAATCAATAAACCTTGCTTTCCAAAGAGCCAAACTTCAGATAGCTTTCTCCTTCTGTCAGCTAAAATTTTCCCTGTAGTATCTACAGGTAAATGAAAGAATTTATTGAATGCATGCATGCTTTGGAAACACTGAGATTTCAGTGGTGTGCACTCTTATAGGTACTTGTGTCTGGGTGCTTGTAAGTGTGGGCTTAGTTAAGTACACTGGAATTATGATGACAAACGTGGTCAATAGATGACTGTTAAATGTTCTCTGTAATTCCTTAGCATTTTATAAACTAGGCTTTCTAGATTCACTATTCTGCTCTGCAGTGTATCTATTTTTAAACTGAACCAACTATGAACATATTATGTTAACATTTTCTGAAAATTTACATGAGGATTGATTTTCATCAATTAAGTACCAGCACATATTTTGTGTAACTAATCTCTGAACTTCTGCTATTGGGGAGGTTTTTTTGTTCTTTAGGACCTTTAGGTTGTAATTCCATTTAAAAACAGTTGAAGAACATGGGTGTTACTTCTCTCCAAATACAAGGAGAGAAGTAACCCATAATTTTCCAAGAAGAGATGAGGTATTCCTCCTGTCTATATTCCTTCTCCCGTGATTTACAACTGAATTGTGTTCCACACTAACAGACAGGATACCTCATTGAAGTTTCATTCCAAAAGCAAGACAGTCTGTGTAAATTTGACAGTGTTACATGAAGTCAAACATCTATTCCTGGACTTACTTTTAATGAGACCTCAGACAAAAGCAGCAAGACATCATGAAATAAGAGACTGGGTTGTGATTAAAAATCAGCAATTTTAGGCTACCTTATTAAAGTTCCAGTCTGGAAACAGTACAGTCCATGCAAAGTTGTTGCTTGGTCACTCAGCATAATACCTATGTAATTTTAAATTTTAATGATTTTTCAAAAGTTACCCAGAAAATTGTGAAACACGAAGACATAGAAGGCAGTTGCGAAGAATTAAATGGCATGCTGACCAATGTAAAATAGCATACAAGAATTAAATTTTTTGTCAAGGAATAAAGATGGTTTACAATTATTTTTTACTGCAAATGTTCAGTTAGATGGCACTCGAGGTCTTCAGAACGCTTTTGGTTTCAATCCTTTTTCTTCTGACTGAAGGCTTCTTCCATGCTCTCAGGGAACTTAACGTAAGACTCGAGGAGTAGCACCAGTTTTCTAGGAATGAAACTGGTGAGACAAACTTCGAGTTAGCCTATTTTTTTTGGTTTTTTTTGTTTTTTTTTGTTTTTTTTTTTTGAAAGAAAAAAGTATTCTATAAATAAAGAAATCACAAATACGTTATATGTGCTCAATACTTCTAAAGTCTGGCAATAACACGTCTGGCGCTTCGATGTTATAAATGGGCAAAATGAATGACAGACCAAGACATTTTGTGAAAGCCCAGCCTGCAGGGGAGGCAGTGACTGGAGGAGGACAGTTCTAGGCCAGGCCTTGCTCCCAGTGCACCATCTCAGGAAAATTTTTGAAGTCTCTATACCCAGCTGTACCTTGAGACATTTCTTAGAGACAGAAGAGGCCAGAGGAATGTTATTCACCTAGATTATTAAAAAAAATCAAACCCACTGTTTCTTTATAATTGGGTAAATATAACTGGATTGACTGCAGGAATATTAACTGAAGGACTGTTTTGACTAAATTGATTTTACAGTCATATGGCAAAGGAAAGAAGGTAGTGCTAGAAGACAAGTCACATGCTTACATTTTCAGACCAAGTAAGTATACAGCTGGAGGCATGATTAGATAAAATTTTTCCTTTTTAATTGCATCCACGATCCTGCTGGCGGCATACTCTGGGTCATAAACAGGAAACAAACAGGGTTTTCTGTAAAACAAGAAAAAAAGGTTATAAAATTATAAAACTTTACTTTTGAGATAAATGCACACAAACACATAATGAAATAATTTATCCATTTTCCCCTTTCCCCTCAAGTAATCTTGGAAAGGAATCTCCAAAACTTTTTGCTTCTGCTATCATCAAAATAAATTGAAAGCACTTTGATGATATTGTGAATTTAATGACCTTTTTGTAAGATGACCACAGTGAAGTTGATGCCCACAGTGATTCCAGCTTTGGAAACTTCCAAGCTTAGCCATCCTGGATGCTGTTCTATATATCATTGCTCTCCAGCAATCTTTTTCTGCTGTAAATGCTGAGGTGACAGCTAAGCTGACCAGGACCAGGCTTGTCACCAGCCAGGAGAAGGGCTCTGCTCTGCATACATATGCTGCTGCACGATGATGAATGGTGCAAGCAGGAGCGGAGCACTGAAAAACCAAGATCACTAGCAGTGCAGTCCTGCAATGGCTCATTCAGTTCTTGCAGCCTCTCCCATCACTGCAGCCACAGAGCCACCCACCAGATACCATCCCCACAGCCATTCTCCCTCAGAAGTACAGTACCTGCCAGTACAGACAGTGGGGCACAGTTAAGGACAGGTCATGGGTATCCCGACAGCCATAAGTGTAATTACGCTGCCAAAATTACCCGGGGCAGAGAACATCCTCAGTGCCCACTCTCGTGACAAATAAGGCTCCATTAACCCTTAAATACTGCTGTGCATCCCCAGCTGTTCCTTGACTCTGAGGTTATTACACAGTCCCTGTTATTAACTGTATGCAAGACTTGTATTTCTTTATGTCTAAACACGTAGTTGTTCGTGCCCATAGGGCAAAAATACTTTATTGAAAATCAAACCAACCAACCAAAAACTGAATATGATATACCCGGTGAGTGGTGATTATTTTTTACGTATGAAATACTACAAATATTAAGTTTTACTTACTTGCTTTTGAAGCCTTTACTTAACCTAGTACTAATAAAATAAGGGCAAATGATTGTGGTTTTAATGCCACACTTTCCTCCATGATACAGTTCTGAACTTATGGCTTCCATCAATCCAATGATTGCACTCTTACTTGCACAATAATCTAAAAAGTGAAGAAAGAAGAAATATCCAAAATGTCAGAAGCACCACAGTAAAAGCTATATAAAGAATCGAATTCTTGGTAATACTATTTAAGCCACAATATTATTTAGTTCTATCATTAGCAGTCTTGTAATTAGTATTTAAAGCATATTGGTGATGCTGACTGGAGATTATTGGCTCATCCCATGAATGATGCACTTAGTTGCCTAAGGATAAAACTAATCCTTTTCAGAGGAGGTTTTTTTTCAGTGCACTATAGAGAGATATAGGCAAATGAGCTTATTTGGCATTTTCTGCACATTTCTAGATACTCCTATACAAACCAGGCATTCTTTCAGGTCAGAATGTCTTCAACTCTTAATATCACAGGCTGCATTTCAGAAAGAACTCTTTTTAGTGGTAAAATATAAATACCCTGCTTCAGGCTATTAGTTCTGATTTGCCCTGCAAATACAACACCATTTTGTTTGCCCAGAAAGACTGAATCTTGTCTGATTTTTATTGCTTGATGAATGTATAGGAGTCCATCCTTGGAGATAAAACCTGCCCTCACACAGCTCTGTGCAACCTGATCTAAGCTGGGTCTGTTTTTTGGGGGGTATATGGACCAAGTGACCTTCAGAGATTGCTTCCAACACAAATTATTCTACAATTTTCCAATAGTTAGAAACTATTTTAATATACTGCCATACATATAATTTCCTAAAACTTTTTAAAATGTGTGCAGAAATAGTTGTTAGATACAATGAAATCCAATTTTGCTGAAAGACTAACTTCAAAGACTTGCATCAGAGGTAGTTTGCTGTTCTTCAGGAATTCACCCACAGTGAATGATGGAACCACACAGCCTAAAAATACATATCTAACGTGTAAAAGGTTATAATGCATGGATGGGCAGGCCCACTCCTGTAAGCCTTACAGTTATATGGTGAAAGCTGACAGTGAGTTATATTATCAATACCAAATATGAGCCCTCGATAACAGGTGTCCAAGAAAAGCGATTAGTATGTAGATCTAATTTGTAATGGCAGTTGACAGTAATTACCTGATGCCCTGTAGAGTCCCTGGAATCCAGCTCCACTGGCTGTGCTGACCAGGTGCCCACGGTTACAGGCCACCATGGCTGGAAGAAAGGCCTTGCAAGTCTAAAAGAATATAAATGTATTTAATTTTAAAATCCCCCTTTTCAATAGGCATAACAAAAATGTTTCATTCCAAAACTAGGCTATACGAGCCGATTTGCTTTCTGGGCCTTCAGCATACAAGAAGACCAACTGACCTTTTATCTCTGTAACAATTTGTAAATGAGAGACAAAATTTCCTTGAATGACTGCCCTTTGTCTGAAGATCTAACAGTATTAAAATACCTTATTAAAAGCAGCAAAGTTTGTAATTTCTCTGCTTCCTGGCTCCTCAAGATTTGAGGAGCTGTTTGACAGCTATTTGAGACTGCTGCCAAAGGTTTGGTACACAAGAGGGAGCTAGAAGTCAACACATTAAGGAGAGTTCAGCTGTCTGTGGGCCCTTTTGGCTACAAGCTGAACTGCCTGACAATTCCAGAACTCCAGAACACCACGGTGGGGGATACTAATGGGGAAGAATATTAGTGTTTAATGAAGGGGGAGAGAAGAAAAAGAGGCAAGAGCAGTAACTATTTTTTTTTCAATACCTGAGGAATCCTATTAGACTCCAGATTTGAGTGCCTAGTACATCACTATCCTTCTGCCCTCTGTTTCTTCAGATCTGTCAGGGGGAACTCTCCCAGTCCATTTTCCTCAAGTGTGTGGAAGAAGGATGCAGTGTGGCTGGGGAATAGTTAGAGGACTTCTATCTGCAACGTTTTCCGTGGAGAACTGCCTTTTAACAAAGGAGTTGCAATGCTATATTGTTCCCTGATGCAGGCTGTTCACTCAGGCATGTAAACAAAAAGTGCAAGAGGGGGCAATAGTAACACTCTTTCATAAAAAACCCATCCTCCTGAAGTGTACTGAGACCGCAAATAACTGCAAAGTGTACTGAGACCCCAAAAAAACTCAAAATTCAGGGGTAAGAAAACAAAACAAATTCTTACTAGCCATATTGATTTTCTATGTTCTTTAATCAGATGGCGACTAGGAATGAAAGCACAGCCTGAAGACTGACACCAACACATGCAGCATAAAACCATGGAATTATTTAGGCTGGAAAATACCTTTAAGATCATGGAGTCGAACTCTAAACATAAACCATGGTTGTGTCCTCCTGAATGCTGCAAATCCCTTAGGCAAGCCTTCTGATGGCAGGAAACATCAGGAGCAGGGAAGTCACATGCCAGCATGTCAGCACTACCTTCAACCACAGCTGTCACAGGCGGGGCGTGTTTCACGATACAGTTGCACAAACTTTGATTTACCAGAGTGCCCAGGCAGGTTTGTGTTAACATTACTGAGATATCCTGGGGAGACTGTCAATCTGGTGTGTCTCCAAACACAGGATGATTGTGAAAACTTATATTCCCCCAATCAAGGTCCTTCACATCCCTATTCCAAGTTGAGTTTTTAAGGTAGATTGCCACCATTGTGATTTTCACACCAAACTACTTGTCTGTACCTTTTGGTCACTCTGTAGTAAAAAACCCACAAAAACTTTACCCAGACTTGAGAAAAGAAGTTGATTCTGAAGGTCTTTTCAAAATCTTCATCCGTAAGCTCACAGAACTTTTTCCCACGCAGTATGCCAGCATTATTGATTAGAATAGTAACATCCCCAACTTCTTTTCTAACCTGAATAAAAAGAAAAAGGACAAAGACAAAGCTTTAGAAAGTATAACTGCCTTTTGTGCTTCATTTATGAAAACATTTAGTAATATTTGCAGTAACTGATGTGAATGAAAACATAAGTATGTAAGAACTGTTGTAATGCACCAGATCAAAGATCCATCTAAGCCCCCTAGCCCTTGTCTCATGGTGGGAAGCACTGAGTAAAGGACCTGGGCTCTAAGGTCTCCAGTATACTCAACTTTTCACATGCTGCAACTTCGGATCTTTTGAGAGGTATAAGGTATCTGTATCATATATCAAGTGTTTAATATATCCCAGTGATTCTCCACCCTGCCCCACTCTGCAAGTTTTTCTAATTGCTCCCTGAACTCCAAAATACTTTTGGCTTCCACAAAAACCTAAGATAAAAATTTACAAAGCTTTAGTGTGCACTGTGAGCATGCTTTAACTGCAGTCAGAACATTTCTAGTCCCCTATTTTTTGTACTGTGAGAACCTGCATTCCTCTGCCAAGCCTGCTCAACCCCCTTTCCATATAATTTCTACTAAACCGGAAAGAATTCAGCTCAGATAACTGAGGGATACCAATGCTCTGAGTACAAAAGCATCTACCATGAAATAGATAAAATTATCATTATCTCCATTTGGATTTGTTTTCAAAAGATTTTGTGCCATGATTTGGATTTATATCAAAGCAGATGGCCAAGATTTACTTATAGTATGTGTCGTACTCAGACACGAAAAGAACCACGCAGACACCTTTCTGTCAGGATAGGAGCCAGGGCCAAAAGAGGGGCAAAAGAGGGGCAAGAGAGAAAAGAGGGCCTGGCCTCTTTATTCAGTCAGTTATATATCTTTTTAGAGACAACCATGGATTGGAGGATGGGGTTACCACCTCTCAATGACACTGGTCAGACCAAAAGTCTATCATAATTCTCCGCCTTAGAAAAAGAATGAAAACAATAAAGATCGGTTGGGTAAACACGGCCTATGTTTACAGAAACTGCGTGAGAATTCTATTACAGGAATAAAAACATCAAAAGACTGCAAAACTCAGGGCGACAGTATGAAGAATCAGCTGGAGGTGGATGGTTATCTGGGGTCTCAAAAATTAGAGTATGGCTACAAAAACATTAAAACCCCTCATGTGCTGCTGTCTGGCAATTTGGAAACAGGTGCTTGGATCTGATGCCTCAACATTTGACCTTCCTTTGGCTCCCTCAGGGAACCTTAGCGTTCAGTGAAGATCTGTTTGCTATTTCTCCAGCTGTGTCAGGTTTAGTCCTTCTCATAGACAAGTAGGGCTCAGATACTTGCAGCTTTCCACCTCACAAATGAATGCAAATCTGGACACTGTTGAGTATGGCAGGAATACTCAATCCTTCCTTTGTGGAAAACATCTGTACTTTGTCCCCACTCTTTTAACTGCACTATCAGTTCATATGATGATCTTCTTTTTCTTAAGATGACAACATATCTTCACCAATGGCAGCATTTTATGTACCATGGCATCACTTGTCCTGTTTACTCACTACTACAAAATATGTGTGAAGCTTGGCTTCCATCTAGAAAAAGTAAAGCTGATTATTCTACATTATGTATTTTTTCTAGGTGTCTGTTAATTCTTGGGTTAATGTGATTTCTACCTGTTTTCTGTAAGACAGGTAGATGCCATTGTTTGTGTGCTCTCAAGTGCCCTTTAAGACTGGCATATTTACTATGCTTAGTTCCTTGATCATCTGGTATAGTAAAACACACATCCTGCGTTTCTAGCCCATCAGATCCATGTCTGATTTCCTTCAGAATTCCCAAGTGGACACTGCTTGTTCCTAAAAATTAGTTGCTGTTCACTTGACCAACTTGTTCTAAAACCTCTTCTTTAGGGACTTCAATTGTCTCTTTTGTTTCCTAGAAGGAAAACTTACACTATGGGAAAATACTTAGGTTTTTCTGCAGTGAGTATACCAAATAAAAACAATTAATTTAATTTTCTTGGTATTGCTTTCTCTTCTGTATCCAAGCTCAAGACTTTTCGTATTACCAATCAAAAAATCTGCAGATTCATTTCCAAGAGTAGAGGAGGCCCATAGCTGAAAAACCTATCATCTAAGATAATTTCTGTCTCCGCCATGACTGAACAATACATGCAAATATCTGTGAATATATTGGTGTTGTTAACAATAATTTGACACTGTAACAGCAATTTTTAAATGTTAAACTGTTCTTTAAGTTTCTGTTGGCAGGTCAGTCCGTGCACTTCAGAATAGTGTTTGCTGACGTGGGCACAGCAAATTCTGCAGGCTGGAGGCCTGCGGCTGATTTGGTTAATCTGTTAGGAGACTTAAAATTACCAGAGGGCACAAAACAAACCTTTTGAGACTCTGCTAAAATACCAGCAAACAAATAATTTCAAAATTCAAAATTCAAATTTCACCACAAGTATGGACAATGAAGTCCAACAAAGAAATTAATTATATAAGCTTTAATTAGTCATTTCGGTGCATATCTTTGCAAGAAACAGATAGTATTTATGGGAATAGGGATTTAATGCCAATTTTAAATGGTATTTTTTAAAAAGATATTTGATCTTGGTAAATTTTAAGATAAGTGAGGTTTTTTGTACTTGCCAAAGGAAATGTCAAGAAAAATTGCTGTTTGATTTATAGTATTCCAAATAAAGATTAAATGTCACATTTGGAGTACAACACATTTGGAGCCCACAAGTTGCTCAGACAGAAATTTCATCGCACTGTAAAGTGATAATAGATATTAAGATTGCTGAAATTACTGAGATTGCTGCTCCAAAATTTTTGCAATCATTATCAATGTCTCACACAGGATCGCACCATCTGTACTGACCAAGTCCCTGGCAAAGATCATCCTCCTTGAACAATGTGTATTTCTGTCAGCGCAGGACAGACCACTCAACAACTTGCTCATCTCTGCACCACATACTATTATGGTACAATAAATACATCCTCATTACTGCCCAAGTAATATCAAGATACCACCTGTGGTTCTTAACATCTGGCACTAATGGCCCCAAGTGGAATTTTTTTCTCTACAGTGTTAGCGAGCTGTGCCTCACATGCTATTTATGAGTGTGGCTAAAAGAATCCCTTGCTGATTGCAAGCATGAGAATTGCAGTTCCAGATACTTACAGATCCTGAATCCAACTTACTTTTTAGAAGTACTTTTCCTCAAGAACATTCCTTGAGGAAAAGAAGTGTTGCGAACTTTCATAACCTTGCTCAGAAAGACTTCACCTGATTTGGTTAAAATTAAAAGCAACAACCACAAAACAAAGAGCCGAGCCCCACCATGTCCCCCCCTTTCCACTCACAACTCATAGAAAATTAATGTTACATTTCAAGTCTATTCTGAAACAATCCATCAACATCCACATCATAAAATAATTTAGCTGATTTCTCTGAGGTATACCTTCGGACACAGAATGTCAAAGATGTGACCTGTGAGTCATGCATATAAGTACATACATTGAGAATGTAACAGAATTTTCACTTGGATAAAGTGGCAGAGTGGCTAACTGGATTATAGGTGAAGTTACACTGAGAAGCATTTTCAGGCACCTTAAGGAAAATTAAAAATTAGTAATACTAATTCAATGTCCAATTTCTGAACCTTGACAACAATAATAATAATAAAGTAATAGTTTACAAAGCATAGGTCAACACAGCAGAAGAGTTTCATTGAAAATGGAGCTCTTCTCTACCTTATTTTCCAGCTGTATTGATCGAAAAATGAACTGAAGCGGAGTCATCAATTTGGCTGGAGACCAGCCACATCCTAATGACATTTCTCAAAGCATTACATCCGACATCATCATTAAAGAACTACAGATTCCTAAACAAATGGGCAAAGGAAAGAATCCCCCTTGTACAATATCCACTGATTGTTCTTTTATTTTTAAATTATTTATTGGTATCTTGAAGGACCTTTAAAGCCTACATAAGCTAATACATGAAGATAATCTTGGCCGCATGTTTTACCATAGTCTTAATCTGTTGGAGTGAGAGCTCCTCTGGACCCAGGCCCAGAGGAAAACCAAAGCACAAGAATTGAATTAAAACCTTCGGATAAGCTGAGATACATGAAATCACACCAAAGCGAAACAGAAATATAGATTTTTAACTCTTAGTAGAAATATATGATAAGTGCCTTAGACATTGAAAAGTTGAAGCAAAGAGACCTTAAACACAGTTTGGACTGCAGCAGTTTTACCTTTTCACAGAATTTCCTTACTCTAGACAAAACATAGATAGAACTATATTGTTCACATTTTTTAGATAGAGTGTTCACATAAACAATGAGTTGATAAAAATTATATACAAAAATTTGTGTAATACCTATGTAAGACTTGTGTAAGATTTACAATCATTAGAATTAGACCAGGATAGGTTAAGAAAAGAAAATTAGAATCGTGTGTTAATTTTATTGGTTAATTAACAAATATAATCCTCTAACTGTAAGTTAGTTGGAACTGCGACTGCAACATCTCCAACATCATCAAGCTTAGCCTGCTGTCGCTGTCGCTGCTGCTTTGCCTTACCGTGTATCCCCTTTGAACGCTACCTTCAGAAACTATGGAACTGCAAAACAAAGGACTTTAGCGAAGCAGCAGCCTCCTCTGCTCTTTCACCCTCGGCCGAAAAGGGAGCGTGTCCCGTCACAGCTCAACATTAATCTAAATATTACCGTCTCACAATGAAGACTAGAAATGGATAAATCTCAATGGAACTGATTAAACCAGTTAGTTCGTTACAACCATAGTTTAAGTTCAATCTAGTAACTACTTTTCAAAAAGAGAAAGACATTGCCCTACAGGATTGCTTCCCTCGAGGGAATAGTATGTTTTCTAAAAAATCAATAAATTCAATGGGATATTCTATTAAAAAGAAGCAAAAATGCAGATCTTACCTTGTCCGCCTGTTCATAGACATCCTCCCTACTGCTGCAGTCACAGTGGTAGACAAAAACCCGGCTGGCTCCATTTTGTTGGGCTAATCTGCTCGTTTCTTTGTTACCTTCATCATCAATGTCCCAAAGAACCAAGGTTACTCCCAAAGGAGCCAATTTTAAGGCAACCTGCCTTCCAATCCCATTTGCAGAGCCAGTAATAAGTACTATTTCACCAGCAAAACATCTTTTGCGTAGAGGAAATATACAGAACACATTCTCGATGAGTAAAAAAATTAAAAATTTCAGGTACTGTAGCAACTTCTGGATGCTTCTGAAGTTGAACATGATTTCTCAGATACAAGCACCACTCTTCTGTTGTGCAAACCCAGAAACACAATACGTTACACCAGTGGGATACTGACTGAAAGAAAGAAGAGGTTGACCGTAAAACAGCAAGTTCTTTTGCAGTGTTCTTCTGTGCGGGTACAAAAGACATTATTAAAGACTTGTTTTTAAAAACTGCCTTACTAGTAAGATTAAAGCAAATGTCTTCCTTTAGATCCTATGGACTGTTTCATCCCGGGTTCCTCAGTTTCCAACTCTGTTTTTAAAAAGCTTTAGTGACATACATTTTAGGCAGGTATGTTGCGGCATAGAGCTGTAGAGCACTTTGTTGTCACAGCAAGGTGATGCTAGCTGAACAAAAAAGTACTGAACACACTGGTGCGATATCAACCTTAGGAAGGAAGGTGTCCTCCTTAGCGGGAAACGTGACCTGTTTCGGAAGGCAGGCAATCGGAAGGTTCCCACACCGTGTGTACTTTGCAGCGCCGTGCGGCCGAAATCTCACCGCATATTCCCATTTGCCGGCAATTGACCAGCCACAAGGAGTAGCCTGGCCCTGGCACTTAGGAGCCCTGGTTTTCAACCTGCATTAGGCAGCACCACTCCCTTTACAGTGCTTGGGACGGGACAGGAGAGGCTCAGGAGAAGAAGCGCCCACACCGACCCGGCGGGGCGGACCCGTCCCGTCCCGTCCCGTCCCGTCCCGTCCCGTCCCGTGCTCCCGCGGCCGCGGCCCCTTGGCTCCTCCCGGCCCTGCCCAGCAGTAACACCTTCTCCCCTCTCTGCTGCCGATCCCCCGCGCTCACCGCCGGCTCCCGACTGTCCCGCACCTTCCTGCCCGCCGGGACCAGGACTGGCCTGGCCCTGCCCTGCCCGCCCCGAGGGCTTGGCTCCGTGCGGGGGTGGGGGCAGGGGCGGCCAGGGGAGGTGCGGGGTGCGGGGCCGCCCGGCTCTGCGGCACAGGGTACCAAGCCTGGGTGGCCTCCCGAGGGCACCTGCTGGGCGGCAGCGCCCTCTCCCTCGTCGGGACATCCGCTGCTGCTGCTGCCACCGCATGGGTGGCCCTCCCGAGCCCGGCCGGCCCGCAGGCTCCGTCCCGCCTGGCCGCTCCTTCCCACCCGGCCGAGGGCTCGGAGAGCAAGTGCTCTGGCCTCCCTCTGCTGCTGCCTCGCTGGAGGTGCTAAGTTAAAGGCTTGTCAATTTATATCATCAACTACTGCTCTCCAGCTTGCCGGGGAGGGAGCAAAAAGGCAGATGATGATAATAAATGTGCCTCCTAAAACAGTGAATACCCCGATTACCATTTCACACCTTTAACCTAGTATTTGTGTGTCCTCAGTTTTCCATACATGCGTTATCCAACTCACAAACTACAGTCCCGCACCCCTGTATCATCCATATTTTTTTCCCAAGTTGGAATAGAAAACCACACACATACTTAGGTCCGTAAGAATGTGCTTCTCCTGGGACATTAGCTTGTCCTTAACACCATGACATCTTCCACGCACTGCTTCTGTAAAAAGGCAATGAAGAGAACACTACTTATTTGCCATACTTTGCATTTCAAATAAGTAATACTAGAGGTCTTGTTTATTGGCAAGTCATAAAAGGAAAAAAAATGAATAAATTCACAGTGTGCTCTGATGCACACATCTGTGTTGTATACACCATTCAGACTAAAGTTTATGGGGATTCATAAGATATTTTTCTGTTAAGCTGAGATAAAATGATAGTTCACAAAATTTGATGTAGTTTACACCAAGAAATATGGTGGAAAACGATATGCTGTCAGTGTGAACAATTGTATGGAAGGAATATATTTCCATGCACAGTTAACTGTTGAATATTCTATTTAGTTGCCAGCAAAAAGGGAAGCTGAAATACCCCCACTGAGGATGAAGGCAGATCTCAAAGCCTCAGTGAGCTGTGGTTCCAAACAAGGTGCCAAGAAATGCAAAATAGGTGGGTATCCTAGCTCCAAGTGTCCCATGTTGTAATAGGTAATTACATGGCAAAAGCAGCAGATTACGGTGAGGGGAAGCTGAAGTGATTCAGCAGTGAATTCCTGGTTATGAAACTAACCAGAGAAGATGCTTGTTTATTATGATGACATTTCAAGGTGAACAACATCGGTGAGGAATGGTGTTGCAACCAGAACTCTGTAAGCTGTAAGTTAACAGGAGGAGCCTGTTTCCAAAACACGTGCTTATGCAAGTATGAAAACACATGACTTCTCTGCTCTTATGCTGAACTAACCTAAGGAGCAGCCAGCTACCATTCTATAAGTAATGAAAATGACAATGATGATTAATTATTTATATACCCAAATTAGATGCTTCGGTGTGGTAGTGGAATGTTACAGCTCATTGCTATCTTTATAGGTAAAGAGTGGATGTGGCAAGTGACAAGGGTCTTGGGGAATGCAGAGTGATTTAAGATAGCTTCCATTCCACTCACTGCCAGCTAGATTTGATGATTCCTTTAGAGAACTGTTTAGCATTTTGAAATTAAGCATTTGTTTGGCTTTTTGTCTCAGTTTTGTCCCAGTGTTTCAAAACAGTGAATTTTGTTGTCAAACAGAAACTTATTCTCCTGATTAATGTATGCACTGTAACTAGTCTGTAGCCCCAAAATTGCCTTTCTCTGTAATTAACTTTGAATTTGTACCAGAAGCTCCATTTCCCAAACTAAAAAACATATTAAAACCACAGGAATTAAATTGTCCACAGCGTTTGACTGCACTGAAAAAAAAAAACCCCAAAAAACTGCTGCTGCCAGAGAAGCCACAGAAACAGTTCTGTGAGTGGTGTTTTTATTATTGACTTTCCAGTAACAAACCTTCACGTGTCTGGCATTTGTTTTAATCATAACAAATCTATTAAACATAGGAAACAGGGCAAAAGCACAAATAGATCAATCTAAAAGTTAAAAGTACATCATTAACAATATCAAGAGCAGGGGTAACCACACAACCAAGAATGCCTAATAACGGCAGTTCACCAGCATCCAATTCACCTCTGTACACTTTGTATGTACTCCATGTTAAGAGAAGATAAAAGATGTCATAAGAGGGTGTCGTGGTTTAACCCCAGACATCAACCAAGCCCTACGCAGCCGCTCGCTCACTCCCCACCAGTGGGATCAGGGAGAGAACTGGGAGTGCAAAACTAGAAAACTTATGAGATAAAGACAGTTTAATATGGAAAGCAAAAGCTATGCACACAAACAAAGCAAAACAAGGAATTAATTCCATGCTTCCCATGGGCAGGCAGGTGTTCGGCCGTCTCCAGGAGAGCAGGGCCTCAGCACATGGAATGGTGACTTGGGAAGACAAACACCATCACTCCAAATGTCCCCTTGCTCCTTGTTGCCCCCACATTGTATACTGAGCATGATGTCACATGGTCTAGAATATCCCTTTGGTCAGCTGGGGTCACCTGTCCTGGCTGTGTCTCCTCCCACCCTCCCATGCACCCCGAGCCTCCTCACATGCATGGCAGCGCAAACAGCAGAGAAGGCCTTGGCTCTGTGCAAGCCCTGATGAGCAATAACAAAAACATCTCTGTATTATCAGCCTGTGGCCAGCACAAATCCAAAACACAGCCCCACACCAGGTACTGTGAAGAAAATTGCTCCAGCCAAAACCAGCACAGAGGCATGTCAAATTAAACCTATCAAGTCTATCAAGCAAGTCTGTTCCAGCAATTTAGTATCCTATTTTTATGTGCATAAGAATCAAATATATATGCTAAACTGTACCCATGTAGTGAGGGATTTGGCTGAGGTTTTCTCATGGTGTGAATCCTCTGGCATCCTTGCAGTTGTCAAAGTGATAAAGTTGACAGTATTTCATTGAGTACATGCTTGTGGTGATAGACAAAATTGTCACAATTGCTAACGGCCATGCATAGTAAATGTAAGCATAATTCATTTTATTGGCCTTTTTATTGGTAGTAAAGATTAGGGTTAGAGAATTACTCTTGTCCTCAAGCCAGCTGGACCTTTTGAATATTCCTGGTGGATTACACATTGACCAATATTGTTTGCTACTAAAAATGTGAAGATGCTTACTTGCAAGGTGCTGAGATGAATGGTGTTGAAAAGTGTCTTCACTGCTGAGCTGCAATAAGTGCTTTGAATGTATTTAATTAATTACTAGTAGTTATCCCAAATCTTTTACTAAATGGTTATTAAGTATTTATTTATGTATTAATAAGACATTAATATATGATCAGCATGTAAAACTTAAAACTCTACTGCCAAAAAAAATATATGGATTTAGTAGAATGGGATTACTTTATTAAAGTGCTTGATGAATAATTATCTTACTGGGCAGCTGAATGACTTGTGTTTGTCTTTTTAAAACAATACAAGCCATTCACATACTGCAAATAGATGTGACAAAAATGCTTTGATAAATACAGACAAATTAGGTGATATTTTAACATTTTCTGACAAATCTAATTTCTGCAGGCTCTAATAGTCTCTGCTGAATTTGTGGAAGAAATTTATTTGACATTCAAAATGGTTTGATGTTGTATCAGTGCTAACAATTAATGTAGTTCTTCAGATCGTGTGGCTATTTGCATTCATATATTTGGAGGAACAAAAAAACCCCCAAATATACATAATTCCTCAAAGGGTGAACTGTTTAGTACTGGTAAAGACTGCTGAGGAAAAGAAGCTCGCTGTAAGTCACCAGTATTTGTTGAAGTTAGTGAATTGATGTCATTAAAACAGAGTGTCCAGGTTTATAAGGACCTACAAAGAAGTATGTAGTGTCTGTGATAGTGAATTGTCATGTAATTGACTTTTGAGGGTAAGCCAATATTGAATACAAGATGACAAGTGGGAATCCCTTTCTACACAGTGTATGTGACTATCTTAACTCTCCAGTTTTAATAATTTTAACTTTCAGAACGGCAGGAAAACTCCAGTTGTTTCCTAACAGTGTCAAAACATGCTTATGATCCTTAGAGGTCAAAGGCATCAGCATGAAATCTCACTAGAGAGCTGTGTCTTATGTTAAATGAAATCAAAGCAGTAGTTTTATTAATTCATCAGAATGAAACAAAATCCTCAGCACAAATTTAATGTATCCCTTGGATCTGTACATATTCTTTCTAACAGCTTAGGCCAAAACTCAGAACTACAACAGAGCACCCATGAGACAATGCACTCTGCAGTGAACTTGTCATGCTACTTCAAGATGAAGTTGATCAGAGATATGCAGGAAGTGGCTGCACACCCTATAAATGAAGAAGAGAAGGAGTTCCAGCTCACAAAAGTTGGATCGTGTATCCTGAATCAAAGCATGAGTTGCTTGTTTTCCAAGGAACGGTAGGGAGCACAGAAGCTCCTTTCCTATTTTTTTTTCTTTAATTTGTTCAATATACTTTATCACACAGTCAGCAAAACTAATTTAATCTCCATTGAACTAAAAAGTAGTTGCTGTATCAGACAGGTGTTGTAATACTGCTGGGGCATGATCCAGGGGATAACTAACTACAGGCTACTGCAGCTGTGGGAGGGTTTGTACTTATAGGCACATAAGAAAAACTTTCAATACTGTAAAGAAAATCCTTAGCTAATGATATTAAGCCATCCTACAGTGAGCCTATCGAGACACTGCAGCTCTAGAGCTGTGTAGAGATCCCTCTGCAGGCCTGTGCATGCCACATTCATCTTAGAAGATGTTGCTTATCTGCATCCACATCTAACCCTGCAGGTGCTTAATGTTCTGCCAATTGTCAATTACAATGTCGGTCAGAGGGCAGCTCCACCCCGTGACTGAGAAGGCGCTTGGAGTATGTGCCTTGCCAGCTCCAGGTTTGTGACGTGGCGGCATCCACGTGTGGTATCCGTCAGAGTACAGTCTTATCTGGTGTAAGGGCACCAGCTACAGGGCACCAGGGCTTGTCTGCTGCTTCACTCCAATGAAAACGCACAGCTGATGGTACATTCCCTAGGAAGAGGGCACGGAGCACAGAGCCTGTCGTTATTGTGTTTAAAGACACTTAAGAATTTAATCTGCAGAGCCTCACATCCCTGGAAATGTGAAGCATTTGGGAAAAGCTGCTGTTGACTGTGCTCTTCACAAGGGAAAAAACAGGTATCTTGGGGACAGCAAACGAGCATAGGAGAAAACTATAAAGTTTTCTGTCATATGTAGAAAACAGGCTTTGCTTCCTGGGGTGAAATATCATATTCCCCAAAAGAAGCCAGGGAGAAGAATGATGTCTTCTGTTAGTCAGACATACAAAGACATTTTGTATGTAGTCTGACCAGTTCTTCCTGTCAAATGGTATTCCCTTCCTCCCAGTTAATTGAAAAGCTGAAATAACCCTCTCTGAAATCAACTTGAATGACAAGGATTTAGACTATTTTACTAGGATGGGTTGTTTATTTACATGTAGGTATAATGGCACTTGAATGCACTCATAAATAATTTACATTTTTTCTTATATACTGGAAAAAATTAGTTCCTATTTCAGTGATGGTAGTGCTGAGGACTACAGAAATGGGTTACCTGATCTCTTTTAGCCTGACTAAACAGTATCCAGTGTCACTGTGCATCTGTAGAGCCTAATAGTGATGGGGCAATAATAGTAGTGATGGGGAGCCTAGCAGTAAGGGGAAGGAAAGATGGTATTGCTCAGGAAGTATCCCTTTCCTAAGACCACTTTCTGAGATCAGGGACTGGGTTGGATTAGGGCCTTTGAACTCGAGCAGTACAGAGCAGAAGGCAAAGGGAATGTGCTGATGGATGTCTAGGCACTTAGGCTGACAACCTGCTCTTTTGAAATAGCTGAAGCTTCCTCAAGGTGGGACTCAATGCACTTGCTGAGCTTGAATAATCAAATAGTCTGAAAACCACAAATCAGAGAATAATTGTGCCAGGAAGAAGTGCAACCAGGAGGCCAGAACAGCTGGAGTACACTAACAGTGCCAGCAAACCACAAAAGATCTCAAAGCAGTGCAAGAATTGGAGGGGAATATGCCTTCAGTAGTGAGGGACCTAATTCGGAAAAGGATTTCCTCTAAGAATTTATCTTTACCTACTGCTATGCTTATTTATTTTGCCTCAGGTTAAGGTAATTTAGTAATTTAATTGCTCTTCTCATTAAGATACTGAGAAGCTGCATGATGATGCTATTCCCATTTACACAAAGAAATTAGAGCAGATTTGTTGTCATGCTGTCACCATTTTGGTCATGCTTCACCAGTGACCTTAGCCTTGTTTTGGTGCTGGGACGGTGAGGTTGGTAAGTTTAAAAGGCGTTTGCAGGCACCACATGTTCTGAATGGTCATGATGCTGTGAACAGATTCGTTTTGTGCAGTGATGGTGAAACTCCTGGAGTCTAAAGGATTGCTGAAGAACGCAGAGGGAGAAGATACTGATTCTGAACCTAATCTAGCCTGAGAACCTCATTTCAGACTTTTCGTCTCAGTTACTACAGAGAAATTCAGTATGATGGATACCTGGGAGTGAAACACATCCCCTCTCTTCAGTCTGCTGATCAACAGCTTGGTTAGCAAAGTTTAAGCATGCACCAACTCCCATAGAAGTTCTCTGCTTTGAATAATTTCCACTGTTTCTGTTCAGATGGCAGCTGACAGCTTTTCGTTTCTGGATGATGGGAAAAGAATCAGTTAATCATGTTCTGAGAATGACTTTGTCACATTAACTGTGTCATTCGCTGTCATAGCATCACAGCTATGCCATATTAACAAAAATTAAAATAAAACTGTATTGTTCCACATAGTATTTTTCTAGATAGAGAAATGTGGTGCAGTTGAAATTTCAGCCCTTGTCAGCTAGTTATTTGCAGAGACAAAAATGCAGAGAAATGTGGAAGTCCCACTGTAAAACCCATTTATACTGCAGGTCATGATTGAAAAATGCTGGTTTATATGTACAAAGAGAGGCATATGTGACTTATCTGCTTCAACTGCTTTTATGAGAGAAGATTGTCCATCATTTGTGCTGTTGCTGCCATTGTCTTCTGCTCAAAAAAAAAAGTGTTGCCTGAATAAGTGCTTCAGAATATTTTCCAGGGCACTAAGTCTAAAAGTTAAGATGCAGATTCTCATAGGACTGGTTTTCCTAACTTGGTATCCTGTAATTTTATATGGATTGGAATTGTGATGAGCTCAGATCAGACATACGCACACAGATCTTACTGCTATTGGAGTGCAAGCCAGTGCATACATTTAAACAGTGCAAGCATTTAAAAAGTAGGAAAATACAGGGTCTCTTGTTAGCAGTCACGTGGGCTGGGGAAGACTGTGTTGAGAAAGAGAGTAATGCCAGAGAGGCAAGAGGCTAAGGTTGAGTATGTCCTGACAGACATGGACAGCTATGAAAAACTTTAGCACTCATGATCTGTATATGAGGAAATGCCATCCTTCTCCTTGAGGAAGCAGTACAGCACCGAGCTCTTAACTAAACTTTTAGCAGAGTCATGTGCTTTTGTGACAACTATTTAACCTTGAGAGATTTCATTCCATGGTTTCAGTAAGGATTACAGTAAGTGATCAATTTAGGTAAAGTCACAATCTAATTAAACAAATTCAGTCTAAATCCCTGCTGGGTCAGTAAAGATTTGTCTGTCAAATACCTCTAAGCGCTTTCATTTTCTATAGCAACAGTTAATTGGATATGCAACTGTCAGTTTAAATGCTTTAAATGAGGCTGATGGGATTAGTAATTGAATGCTCAGATTAATGATTTACAGCTGGCTTTGCTGCCCAGTTCCTTGCTTACAGCTACGTTCATGATAGCTCCCTATCCTTCTCAGGTGGATGGAACAGTGGTCTATAACTGCAATATAATGATGATAGTATGAAATAAAGGTATGATACAGGGGTGATGCAGCCAGTGTATTCCTGTTGACACATGGAACTATTTTTAATACTAAGGGGAGCAAAGAGTTATGTTAAAAATGTTAAAAGCCAAAACTCTAAGAACTGCCACCTAACCTCCACAGCTAGGAGTTGGAACTGAAGGTCTCAGACACTCTCCAATAAAAGTTGTCTTTTATGGTTTGAGTCAGAAAGCAAAGTCAGAAAGCACTCAGTGGGGTGGGTGGTCATCTTAAATCCAAGGCTGTGAGTGGAGGCTGACAAAAGGATTTCTGCAAGAGGTAGTAGGATTTCAGAGGGAGTGGAAGAGATGAAGCCTGTGCACTGCCAAAGCATCTACTGTTGGAGAAAGAGACCAGACTGCAAAGTTTAGTCATGTAGAGGAGTCTCACTGGTGATGCTTGAATCTCTCACCTTGTTGGGAACTGAAGAGAAGGATGGAAGCTTTAAGACTCTGATGGGGAAGTGGTTACACTGTTTTCTGTGTGACTTTTTAGATCCCTCTTCAGTGCTTTAAAAGACCAGAAACAGAGTATGCTCCTTGGGGTATCACGAGTTTCAGGGCCAGCTAACCTGTATCAGGAATTTCTTCATTCTCACAGCAACCCAGAGTCAGAGAACTTAAGCATTCATTTGTCTTTTAAATTGAAAATTCTAGCGTGGTCCTGTTGGTATAAAAAGGAATTTTGGTTTTTTGTGTCCAGCTGACCTATGTAGTGCTTGAGGAAGAAACCTCTAAGGAAAACTTTCTGATGCACTGAGATTTATACATAAATTACAGAGCTGTGCTATGAATTTGTCATTTTGCCTTACATGTAGGCCTCCAAAACCACCCATAATGACAGAGAGACCCTTATACACCATAAACCAAAAATTTCGGTTCTTCTTAATTAAGTTCCCTTCAGAATTAAAATGAGCCAGTGCATATTTAGAGTCTCTGTTGAACACAGTATAATAATACTTACTTCAGTATATTAAATTAGAACATGTTTCTGTTCTAAAGATTCTATCTTGGGAAACATTACCTGAAACAGCTAACAACATTATATGTTATAATTACTTGTATTTATGATATAGTTATAAACAATTATAAAGTAAATTATTGTGTCTATTTAGAAATAATTACAACATAATGGTTGTAATAATAACCTTGTATTTATTTATATTTATTATATATCATACTACATTTTAATTTACCAGAAAGAAACAAACAGGAGATTCAAAATTATGCTCTGTGTATTTCAGCTCACAGCATATAACAAGTTCAGCTGAAATGTAGGAATAGATTTATGGCCTTTGCTCATTATCCCAAGATTTGAGATTAGGTTTTCAGGCAGAGCTTCAGCTGCAAGCAGTTTGGTATTCAAAAATCATTGTATTCATCATCTTCTGGCTCTCTACGGTATGTGAACTCCATTTCTTTCAGGAAATACTTTTTTTTTGTTGTTCCTTCCTGTAATTAGTTCCTATTAAAAAGCCCAAGTCATCCTTGTCTAGCCTCAATTAGACTATCTCTTTTTTTCCCTTTTGTTCCTAATGCAGAGGCATTGATCTCTTTGACTGGTCTGGACCCTTCCAGCATACACTGTTCATATGAATTTTTTTTTTTGGTACTTCCTCAGTATTCAGACCAATGGTTCAATTCTGGAACAATGATAAAAGCCAGGAAAAGGAAATGTAGAATCCCGTTTTTGGTCTCAGAATGACATTTCTTTCTTCAGAATACTCTTGCAATTAATTTTTTTTCTAGACATCAGGCTTTCCTCCTTTCTGCTTTTATTTATGTAAAGCAATACAGCTATTTCAATAATCTTCTGATGAAGTGATAGTTCTAGGAAAGTATTGTAAGGGGAAAAGTAGTGGAGCCTTTCAGAACCTGGACAGAGAGGGAGATGCCTTTTTTCATCTCCCAAACCAATAGATCCTATCTTCAACCTTATTTTTTGATTTGTGATTCAGGAAACCTTGACTGATTCACTGGCACATTTTGAGCTGATTTAATCTGAAATGTTAATTACTGGAAATGTTAGAACACTTTAGCATTAAAGAGCGCCTTAATGATGGCATAACTGAAAGTTATAAAATAAGAAATTCCATGTCAACAGAAGAAATTAGATTTTTATTCTAATTTCACATCTTTTAACTTGTAATTATTAAAGCAAAAAAGTGTCTGACTGGAGGTACTTTCAATTATAATGGAAAGAATGGGGACTATTCAGCTTTGCTATCTCTTTTTGAGAATCAGACACATTCCCCTTCCATGTACACTGCCTCCTGCCTGTTCAGCCTTGGAAGAGACTTATTCCTCTTTGGAGGGCCTTACTCCAGTTTTGGGTTGCATGCATATATCCCAGTTAGATGTTTGTAACAATTACTTTTGTTTTTCTATATAAATTCACACAATCACAGAATCAATTAGATTGGAAAAAAGGTTAACAAAGATGGTGTCAAGCTCTCTCATTGATAGAAATTTAAAGGTTTAGTTGATCAAAACACTTCATTCTTCAATATACATACTAGATCTCTCAAGATTTGTGAGTTTTATTCCTTGTTAAATTACCAAGTTTTTGTTAACTGTGAAGGATGGGTAAAAACAACTGGTAAACTGTTTGCATTATCAAGTGCATTAATGAATTATCATTAAAATGCTTGCTTTAATCTGAAGGCCAGCAAGGGTCCCTCTGGGGCTAAATTACAGGAAATCAGCTTTTTAGGGAAAAGAAGTGAATGAAGGTTGAAGTGAAAGATTAAGGATGTAATTTTAGTTCTTCCTGGAGTGTACTTTTATAGCAAACCTGTTGCTGATACCTTCATCCCATGTGTGGTTTTGTGCTCCAGAACAGGCTCAGTGTGCCCAACCCAAGGTTCTTGTGGATGGAACCCCTCAGGTGACGTGTTGCTCTCCAGCCACTATGTAGCAGTGCAATGAAGGAAAGAATGGGAAGACTTTTTCTGGGGCTGGTGGCATCTTGAGGAGCTCTATAGAAAGGTGATAGGGAACACAACTGAATCATGAAGAGGCCATGGAGCTTCTACAGGCACTTGTATTTACTGGATTTTAAAATTTCATATTATCAATTCTGTACAGGAGGAAGAGGATAATAGATGCCCTGTTTTTTTATTGAAGGAAAAGGAATGCCTTACACTTTAGCAAGCCTTCAGCAGGATTTTGACCACTTCAGACCACCTATAACATCCTCTAAGGGCCAAGCCTAAAATCAGCACAACTAATTGTATGTGATGAGGCTTTCAAGTGCATTTTGAAATACATCTTAATTTTTATAAGTCTTGACTACCTAGACAATCCCACTGCCTTGAAATTAAAGAAGTCTGACCATTAATATGCCCTTTTTGTAAATATGTAGTACTGTGCAAAACTGAAATACAGCTACTGAATGCAGAGTCACGGATGGTTTTAGGCAGTACCGTGGTCAAGGCAATTTTCATGTTAATTTAGGTGGGAAGTGACCAGCAACTAGTAGTGGTAGGTGGGGGAAAATTGCTCACAGACTAAGATTAGAGCGGGACAGTCAGAATTATGGAAGAAATTGTACACTGGGATGGGATCTGGCCTTTGATGTAAGTGCCACCAATGTAAATGCCAAAGGATCTACAGTGTTAGTGTTGGCTTTTCTGTTTGTTCTCAGATTTACTTATACTGCCTTCCCTTGAAACAGAGAAGTCAACCAGCAGTTTCCTATATTTTGGTTGTGCCAAAGTGATTCAGAGCAGCTGAGGAATCAAACACAAAGCCATTCCATGGAAAACCATTAGTCAGGAGCCCTGAAAAACTGGGTATTTTTATGCAGTTTTGGGTCATGTTTATTTTGCACAAACTATCTTAACATTTTTTAAATTAGTGTTTGGTATTTTAGGGCCAAGTGTACAATCCTATATTGGATGTATATAACAGATGTAACTAACAAACATATCACTGTGTTATACACTGGAAAAATTATTTTAGCGCTTAAGTCACACACTTGTGATTTTTCCTTTTTTTATGCCAATTGTTGAACACTATGAATTATAAATTTAGGCTTTAAATATTTATTCTGTTAACTGATTAAAATTATTTATTATTCTGGTGTTCTGAGAAACTGAGAAAATTACAGACAAGAATATATTTCAGCTATTGTGTAACTACAAATTCTGTAATTACAGAAAAAAAGGTTGGCATTGCTCTGGTGGCCTAAAGAAAAATTGAGATGGTAACTGATTAAATGACAGAGAAAAAATAGCACTTCAGAATTTTTGCAGTTAGGATGAAGAATTTATTGTATGTACAGTTAAGCAACTCTACTGTAGATGTAGTACCTCTTTAAAGAAAACGAATACAGTAATCAAAATAGTTCTAGCATGGAAACTACAATACAGACTGAAACTTGACTAAACCAGAAATTAGTTATTTGACTTGAAAGAACACAGAACCTGAAACAACAAATCGCAGTTTGCATCATTAACCAAGGACAGTAAAAAACTGTACAGTACAAGCAACACGTTACAATAAGTTATGACAAATAAGGCAGTCTTTCTCATTTAGGACGAAAGGGATAAAGGGAAAGGTATTAAAATCTCATAAAACCACCATATCTCTTTTCCATCTCTGGGACTTCTTTGGAATAAGTTTCCCCATCTTCTTCTGAAGGGAGAATGGAGTCGGCAAAGCGCTTAAGAAACCCACCATATCGTTTCTGGTAATCCAGCCACCACTCTGGTCTGCCCACTCTTCTCATGAAGCCACCGTATCTCTTTTGCAGCTCTTTGGCCTCATCTTCCAGCTCAGGGCTGCGCTTTATGCTTCTCATGAAGCCTCCATATCTTTTGCTGACATCGCCGTTGTTTTCGTTTATCTCTCGATAGTGCGCCACTTCAGGGTTATCTCCTGTTTCTAGAAGCTCCTTCAGCAGATCAGAGGAGTTGACAAGGGCATCGTCATCCGAGTCTTTCTTCATAAACCCTCCATACCTCTTAGCCAGGATTTCTCCTCCATTAGCTTCATCCTCTGGCTCTGCCCGATAGAGCTCATCCATTTTCTTCATGAACCCCCCATACCTTTTCATGAAGCCTCCGTACTTCTTTGCAAGCAGATGGTTCTCATCCAGCTCTTTCTTGTCTCCTGGAGCAATGTTGCCATCCTCAGAAAGATCCAGCTTTGACAGTTGCAAGAGCTCCTTGCAGGTCTCCCAGGCTTTGGCAGAAGGCAGTTTTCCTTCACATTCTAGTGTACATGCCTGAAAAATGGATGTGGTTTACTGAGAATGATTTGATAATAACAATCACCTCACTACCACCTCATCTTAGGTTTACTTGTTTATAAAGGAGCATGAGCGAGCCTCTCTTTGTGAGTGGCTTGGAAGAACTGCTCTTTGTGAACAGCTGATTTGGTACCTGCCTGTTTTGAAGTTCTGCATATCCCTCTCTGAAGGACAAGGTAGGCTCCACTCTAAGAGACAGACTACCAGCTAATATGAATTGTGGGTCCTCTATGTCAAGGCTGCCCCTATGCTTCTGTTTCAAATGAAGCCACTAGTACAGTTCCTGTATCTCCCTTACACTCATGTGAGTTATGATTTATTTTTATTTACTACTGGGAAGCCAAAAATTGGCTAAAAACCAATTGTGGTTTGCTTCATAATGCAAGTGTAGAGGTGTATTCAATATTCATAATTAAAAGTATCATTCAGAAATTTTAGGAAAGAAGTTGCACAGCATGGTCATTGCAAAGAAGCCAGCAGTACTGTACTGTTCAGTATCTTCAATGCACTGCATAGCTTTAAAGGCTGTGTGTTGCCATTAGTTTCTCTCCATGGAACAGATCACTCCAACATGTACCAATAGAAATGTAGAAGAACAGATTCCTAGGGCAGGATCAAACTTCTGTTTCTGCTGGCTGGAAAACAATGACCATCAAGGAGAAGGAAAAAATTCTAAGCTGTGTTGTTTCTGACTGTACTGAAACATTTTCAGGCTAAGACATAAAAAAGCTTTCAGTACCTTTTGCATATCTGATAACCTGTCTTGTGATGATAATAATATAGATATTAGCTACTATTATCTCTCTTGTGTCAGGGGAATTTACTTCTTGTGGAGCCATTCCCTTCAGTTGTAAAAAAAAGGGAATCCCATGTCTTTTCTTCTTGTCCACGGTTTTCATACCACAAGTAAAGAAAAAATCATCAATATTTTCAATAAGAGAAACACTCATTCTGTCTTTAGATGTTGTGTTCTAGCTCATTGTCCCCTGCGCTGTCTCTTGAGCCTCACTTCAGTCTGAGAAATTTAAATATGATTTTTTTTGGGTGATCACAAGAAAATTAGAGGCAGAGATGTATTTTGCCACACAATAATTTAACTGGCACCACATGCTTATTACTATATATTATAGTCATGCTGTAAAGAGAATAAGATTTCAGCTTCAGTCTGACTTTGGAATTGCTCTAAATCAAAGCAAGAATAGGTCTCTACCTTTCTCAGTTAGTTTTAATCATCTCCTATTGTCAGATGAACATACTCCATAGGTGTGAATGACCAGGTACAATGTGAAAAATCTTGTATCTTACAAATACAATGTGATAAATTCAGTTATCATGTTACTAGCTACTAATATACAGAAACAATAGTTTCCAAGAATTGTTCATACATGTTTAACAAATACAAGGTATGCTACATTGCTTCTTTACCTATTTAGCTGATAAACATTGCTACAGAAGAGGACTTTGATTCTTTCTTTAATGATTACTGAAGGTGTGCAAGAGAGACTATCAATAAAGACATGCAGAACATATACTCCAAAAAGCACATATACCTCCTTCCATAGGGACAAACTACCATTTTTTTACCCTAGTTGATATTAAAGCTAAGGTTTGATTAAAAGCTAATGTAAGCAAAAAAAAAAAAAAAAAAAAAAAAAAAAAAAAAGGAAACTATTTTGCCAGCTGTTCAAAGAATATTGTCCTTCTGAGCATGCTATGGTTAAGACTTCTTGGGCTTTTGGAGTAAGCAGAACTACTCAGTGGTTCCTAATTCTCTGTATGAGTAAAGATCCAAGTCTTTCCTTTTGCATGTTCCCAAGTAACCAGTGACATGATAGGAACAAACCTTTTCAGGTAGTTTAGATGTGCCAAGACCATGATGCCTCAATGTGCCTGTTTTGGAGGTCAGGAACAACCAACGCCACTGACAAAGTACTTGGCAGCCAGAGTTCCCGCCTTCTTCACGGAGGGCTGAGGGACCCCAGACTTTCACTGACCCCGATCTTTAAATTTCAAGTTGAACTAGTCGCCTCTGTGACTATTCTTCTAAATAACTTCAACATCATAAAAATTACAGATAACCCCCGCCCCCCAGTCCCCCTCATTCTGGGCTTAGCATGATTTGTCTTAGAAGCCAACGTCTTTCACAGGCATATTCCTAATGCTGTGCAGCTCTGTCGAGAGGAGAAGCAGCGAAGGTACTGCTACTCAAACAGGCTTCAAACCCACGTTTTTAGTGAGATTTCAGGCAGACCTTTTCAGGTTGAGAGCTATCCTGCCTGGAGAGAGCTCATCTTACCACGGAGCCAGCGTTCGAGGGTCGGGACCCTCCCTCCCGTTGTGCTCGGCTTCCCCCCGTCCTGCCAGTGCTGGAATGCCCGGCAGCGAGCCCTCCTTCCCCTGCAGGGATGCCCTCTCCGGTCGGATTTCCCTTCCTCCTTACGTTTTCATTCGACTTTTTCCTTGCTCCCCGCGGGGCTGCTCTGCGCGCGATGTCGCTTGTCCCCGTTCCCGAAAGCCGGCGCTCGCCGTCGGGCAGCGGGAGGGACGGGCGGGCTGAGGGGGCTCCTCGGGGTGCTCTGGGTTTGTATCGGCGCCGCCCGCTCCCGCCTCGCCCTCTCCCCAGCTCCCCGAAGCCCGCTCCTCCCTCTCTCCCCCCTTCAGAAAAAGGTCTTCCAAGCGACCCCGGTCACTTTACCCACTATTTATTTTTCTTTCGCTGCTTTTCCCCGCTCCCCCTTTCCTCCCTTCACAGTTAGCGGGAAGCGGCCCGGCCGCGGGGATTCCCGGGCGCGGAGGCGGCCCCGGCCCCGGTGCCGCTTACCAGGGGGTGGATGCCGGCGCGGGGTCCCAGGCGGTAGGCGCAGGCGGCGCAGTCGCGGCCGCAGTCGGCCCGCGCCCTCGGGAGCAGGCAGGTGCTCAGGGCCAGCAGCGAGCAGCCGAGTCTCAGGAGCAACGCCATGGGGCTGCAAGAAGGAGATGTCAGCCGGCAGCCGCCTCCTCCCGCTCCCACCCCCGGCACTGCCTCCCCCAGCCTCGGAGCAGAAAAAGGCGGCGTGAAACGGCTCAAACCAACTCCGCTAAACTCACGGTTTTTGGGTGATTGCGCTTGCGAGGTAAGCGGGAGCTTAAACTAAGCAGGCGCTTGGCAGCTGCAAGGCAACAGACCTGCGTTCAGAACAGGAGCGAAACCGGAGGATGAAGCGCCCAGAAGACCCGTCTGGTCAAAGTGTTCGTCCCCAAACACTTTATCCCTTCCTGCCTGCAACAGCCGGCACCGCAGGGGGAGAAGAGACGCACCGCGGAGCGGCACGGACGGGATCCTGGTCCCTCCCGGGAAGGGTTTCCCACCGGGACGCCCCGAGCAACCGCCCCGACGCCGGCACCAGCCCCGGCAGAGATGCGCCGGCCCTCCCTCGGTCCCGACCGCGGGCACAGCAGCTCACTCACACACGCGCTGCCCTCGGGGCTCCCGGGAGTTGCCGAGGAAGATGCTGCGCCTTGCTGAAGCCTCGGCGTCGGAGCCCCTATTATTTATAGCGAGACCGAGCAGCCCCTGGAGGAGCCCTGGGGGAGGCAGGCACAGCCGGCGGTGCTGGCAGCTCCAGCGAGGGCGGCTCGAGGGGCGCCGAGCCG